>OX465037.1:5265704-5320026 GCA_949841015.1 Aplysina aerophoba | reverse complement strand
GAGACACCCACCCACGCACACTGTAGGTGGTTGAGTATGTTGAGTAGAATGCTTAGTCTGGCCCGCTAGACCCAACTCCTCATCGTGGCGACTTCCCTTCCTCCCAATGGGAAGTTAGGTCTAGCAGGCTAGACTAAGCATCACTGTGATTTGTGGGCCCATCACAGGCTCAAGAGTTAACGGGCAATGTTCCAGCTAGTCCAACACACTCACTGCCATTTGAAGACACCTGAGTGGCTAGGAATAGACCTAGCGCCCATATCTTGGACTGCACTAGCCTGGGGTTTTGACAGATGGCAATTGTCCTTGAATTAGGCGTTTCGACCCAGACTAGGGTCATCATCAGTAATGAAAAGTTACAAAAGCTGCCAGGTTTATATACACTTGGTTTAGGCGGGGAAAGGGAACAGAGCTTAAAATTGAATAATAATAGGAGGAAGAAATTTCAAATGTCAGAGATGGGTGTTTTAAATACTGCATGGCTGTCTCTCATGAACATAACGCATGTATGCAGTATGCTGTCCTATGTACTGTACGTACGTCTCAGGTTCCTTCTTCCTGTTCAGGGTTCTGAGCGCCAGTCCAAGACAGGAGCCGTGGGTGTTCGATTGAAAGAGGCCGCAAATATAAACCTGTCTCTGATGACCCTGGGCAATGTCATCTCTGCCCTGGTGGAAGGCAGCCAGCATGTCCCCTACCGGACCTCCAACCTGACTCGTCTTCTGCAGGACTCCCTCGGAGGAAACTCTAAAACAGTCATGGTCAGAATGAAGTGGGGCTTCTCAGCTGGTTCAGCCATGAGAAAGGGGTGGTTGGAATGAAGTGGGGCTTCTCAGCTGGTTCAGGCATGAGAAAGGGGTGGTTGGAATGAAGTGGGGGCTTCTCAGCTGATTCAGGCATGAGAAAAGGGTGGTTCTCTATACGCTTTCGACTGTTAGCACCATTGTCACAGCCTCTTGTCCTACCTCTCCTACCTAGCAGTTGAGACCTGGTATCTAGAGAACCCCCCTTGTCTCAGTCTTGCGTAGGGTGTGTGCGGTGACATGAAGTGAACTGCACTGTCTGTGCCCATGTGTGCGATGGTGCACAACCATGCCGACCTTGTCTGTGCATTACAGCGACGTGAACCCTCCACTAACCTTACCTTGTGTGTCCTGGCAGATTGCTAATATTGGACCTGCAGACTACAACATGATCGAAACATTGAACACTCTAAGGTGAGTGTACGTACATATACAGTGGAACCTCTCTGTAATTGGTATTCTGAATTAAGGACATCTCTCTAATGAGGACACTGCCTGCAGTCCCAACCACATAGAGCTGTGTACAGAACTACGTAGCTCTTAATTAGGGAAACCTCTCTGTACAGGACAGTCAGCTGGGTCCCTATGTTGTCCACTATAGAGAGGACCCACTGTATACAGCACAGTCAGCTGGGTCCCTATGGTGTCCACTGTAGAGAGGACCCACTGTATACAGCACAGTCAGCTGGGTCCCTATGTTGTCCACTATAGAGAGGACCCACTGTATACAGCACAGTCAGCTGGGTCCCTATGGTGTCCACTGTAGAGAGGACCCACTGTATACAGCACAGTCAGCTGGGTCCCTATGGTGTCCACTGTAGAGAGGACCCACTGTATACAGCAGTCAGCTGGGTCCCTATGTTGTCCACTATACGTAGCACTATACGTAGCAAGGTTCCACTGTACAACCTGTGACATGCTTATACACCATTGACCAAGGCCTGTATGAAACTGAAAAACCCTGCAATCAGTTAGTTGGTTGATTCTGCTGTGTCCTTGCATCTGTTCTCAATCAATAATTGCCTTAATACATACATATGTACGTACTGCCCATGTGTGTGGCGAGTGCCTTCTCAGTTACTGATTACCTCTGCATCACCACAAACGAATACGTACGTATTGTGTGGCACTGTACATAGACACTGCCTCTCAGTCACTACAGGCTATCACTTACTGTACCTATACATACATATGTACGTACGTACGTATGTATATATGTATGTATGTATGTGCATTAGTAAGTGCACATGTGTAAGCAAATGTGTACGTACTTACATACGTACGTATGTACATACACATGTGCTCCTTTCTCCTACTCCTGTATTGATTTATCTTCCTTTCTGCGCCAACATGATCTGCACTGTATTAGTGTCTAATAGAACCTACATACTTACGTATGTACGTACGTATGTAGCCACAGGTCAGTACAGACAGTGGAGCGGTGCTGTGTGTTGATACTGTATGTGTCTATGGGCCACGGGAGACTGGTAGCATGAGCAGGTGGCTGCCTTGTGCAGTGAGCACTGACTGTGACCACTACAACTCTGCAGTCACAGCCACTATCCTCAATGTGTCTGCTGCAGGTACGCCAATCGAGCAAAGAACATCAAGAACAATGCTCGGATCAACGAAGACCCCAAGGATGCCCTTCTTCGTGAGTTTCAGAAGGAGATTGAGCTGCTCAAGAAGCGTCTGGAGGATTGTGATAGCAATGAAAGTGAAGAGGAGGGTGAAAGTCCCAGCAGACGCAAGCTACGCAGCAGAGGTGAGCTGAAGAAAGACAAGCTGGGAACATCAATTTTATTGAGTTATTACTATACTATACTATACTATACTATACTATACTATTCAGTGATGTCCCCGTAGGGCCTCATGCTGCAGTTTACATAGAAGTTTTGTAACTGACGAAGACCTTCACGATCAAAACATCTTACTTGGATTGAAATTGTTGTTACGTGTAAGCTCATCAACATAACTTTAGTTTTATACTGAGTAGTTTAGTGTATTTGAGCCTACTGTAGGGTGTTGTCTTGCTGAGCGTGGACATGGACCGCAGTGCTGACATTGTGCACAACACCCTGATTCAGTGGTCTCCTGTATTGTGCCTCTGCTCCTGTACTGCAGATGAGCCTCGAGCCATGACCCCTCGCCGCATTGCTGCTGCACGAGCAAAGCTGGACGCTGATCGCACAGCGTTAAGTGACACAAAGGACCTCGTTGAGGGAGAAAGAGACAGGATGGCCAAGGAACTGGAAGAGAGGGAGACTGAGCTACAGAAAGCACAGTGAGGAGGGGTGGGGGTGAAGAGAAGGGCAGCAGGTAGTGATGGTGCTCAAGGGGACTGTTGTAGATTGGGCAGAATGTTAGGGGCAGTGTGCTCATGAACCCGAGTGTAATCCTTGGCCCTTTATTAATGCTAAGTGGAAGATGCTGTTCAGTCAATCAGTCGTAAGCAGCTTTTTCTCCACTGCTGGAGACTGCTCGAAACTACGTTATGAGGTGAATCTTAAACAGTTCAAGGCTGGAGATGAGGCACCTTTGTACAGACGGCTTGCAGTTTGTACAGAGAGGCCGGTGCCCCTTGGCTGAAGTGGTACTGCTCCCTGCTTCTCCACCAGTTTGTTCTGATGCAGTCTTGTCTGTTACTTGTGAACTCTTTTCATGTTTAATAGAACTGAGTTTTCAAAACTGGAGCAACAGTTGGAGGATTTGACTGGGAAGGTCATTGTGGGCGGAGTCAACTTGGTAAGAATGACATAATTCCATTGTAAGCTATTGCAACACCAGTTTTACGTGCATGCATGTGTGCGTGCATGTGTGCCTGCGTGTGTGTTGACATCTGTCAATTGTTGTCTGCAGCTACGTACATTGCATTAAATTTATACACTGCATTGCTGTGTTTGTGCTGTGTGCTCGAATACACTAAACTACTGAGCACTTACGTATGTTAGTAATTTAGCAGGTGGACAATAAGCAAGAGTTTTTTCTTTTTATGATCTAGCCTCCTCTTCCTGTGTCTGTTTGTCTGTCTGTGTGTGTATTTCTGTGTGTGATCCAGCTGGAGAAGGCTGAGGAGCAGGAGCAACTGTTGGAAGAGTCCCGTAGGACTCTGGAGGAGAGAAGGAAGAAGGAGGACTCGCTGAGGAAGAAACTACATCAGACTGAGGTTTACATGGCTTTACCTCCCAGTACAATGCAATACCAGCACACACATACACACACACACACCACACACTCAGACACACACACACATGTATACAGACACACAGACACACACACAGACACACACACACACACACACACATGCACACACACACACACACACACACACACACACACACACACACACACACACACACACACACACACACACACACACACACACACACACACACACACACACACACACACACACACACAATCATCTCGCCAGCAACATGCAGTTGGTCAAGCATATTCTGTGACATACGTACATACGTGGTTCGAATGTGTGGAGGGATTGTGATGCGAGAAACTGCTTATGAGGTGGACTAGATCCGGGGCAGTGCACTAGTCTTGCAGTTTGCTGTACATTTTTCATGAGCCTGTCACATGACATGTAGGCAACAGGCCGTAAACCCCTGCAGGGGGTTCACCACCTGTACTGGCTCAACGTTTAGCATGCTCCCCTCCCCCACACGCAGGCTGAACGTGTGGACTATGAGGAGAAGTATGCTTCGCTGCAGGACGAGGCAGCAGCCAAGACTAGGAAGCTGAAGGAGGGCTGGAAGCAGCTTCAGGCGGTCAACAATGAGGTGCATATGGGAATGGGAGTGGGAGTGTGATAGGGAGTCTCACTAAGAGGCAATGATAAATGATGATGAAAACCTGTTGTATATCTCTCTTTCTCCTCCTTCCTGTCCCTCGCTTGCTTCTTTCTTCTCTGTTCCCCTTTCCTTTTCCTTCCTCTTCTCTCACTCTATCTCTCACTCTTTCCTCCTCCTCGTGCCCTCTTTTGTTCCTTTGCTCGCTTGCTTGCTCCTCTCATCTTCTCCCTCATTCGTTCCTCTCTCTCCTTTCTCTCTTCCTCACTTTTTCCCTCCCCTCATCTCCCCTTCCACACTCCTTCCTCCTCCTCCCCCTCCCCAGCTAGCTGAGATGAGGGCCGAGTACCAACGTGAGAATGAGGACATCCTGGACAACATCCGGCAGATAGCCAAGGAGGTCCAACTACAGACCCTGGTAATGGACCACTTCATCCCCCTGGAGTACCAGGTGACCAGCAGCACACCTTGTCACACATTGAATGCTTGTCACACACTGAATGCTTGTCACACACATTGAATGCTTTTCACACACATTGAATGCTTGTCACACATTGAATGCTTGTCACACACTGAATGCTTGTCACACACTGAATGCTTGTCACACACATTGAATGCTTGTCACACATTGAATGCTTGTCACACACATTGAATGCTTGTCACACACATTGAATGCTTGTCACACATTGAATGCTTGTCACACACATTGAATGCTTGTCACACACATTGAATGCTTGTCACACATTGAATGCTTGTCACACGTTGAATGCTTGTCACACACATTGAATGCTTGTCACGCATTGAATGCTTGTCACACACTGAATGCTTGTCACACACTGAATGCTTGTCACACGTTGAATGCTTGTCACACACTGAATGCTTGTCACACATTGAATGCTTGTCACACGTTGAATGCTTGTCACACACTGAATGCTTGTCACACACTGAATGCTTGTCACACACTGAATGCTGCACAAATGAAGTCTTGCAGGTGACTCCTCATGTGTGCCCCTCCCTCCCCCTTCTCCTCCCACCTCGTGTGGCCTCAACAGACAGTGTTGCATGATCATGCAGAATGGCAGGAGGACACTGGAGAGTGGCACGTGGTGAGTGCAGTGCGACATACGTAACTTGCAATGTATGCATTCATGTGTACGTGATACTTCACTACACAATGCAGACCTGCGTGTGCAGTTGAAACATAGTCTGAGAGATATGTACTGTACATACATACGTACACTCCATGCCGATTGTACATCCAGTTTTAACACTGAAACAATGTACATATGTACATACGTATGATGTGATGGAGGCTCGTGTTATGGCATTAAACTAGCTGAGTGGCAACATTAGTTATTGAGCAATCACCTAGCAAGGGGCAAATGACAGTGAGACATTTTGACCTCAAGGGGCGTTGTCAGTCACAAAACATTTTGACCTCAAGGAGCTTTGTCAGTCACAAAACATTTTGACCTCAAGGGGTGTTGTCAGTCACAAAACAGGTTTAATGACTGACAAAGCCCATTCACTGTAATTTTCCTATTGCTACGTGGTAGCTCAATGTTGTACACGTTCAATATGTACAGTACTGCAGTGATAGTCTCTCCTGTGTCGCGTCATTCTCTGTTGTCTCTGCTGCAGAAAGGAGTTGCGTATGCGGGTAACAATGTGAAGAAGCCACAGACACCAGATGAGCCTGCCAGACGTTTTGATGTGAGTGCACCTCCCTCAATCGGGCCCACAGTGCATTAATGCAGCCCATCAGGTGTATGCTCTCACATCAGATGCGTGCGTAGGTGGTACAACTACTGTCTGTGCTCAGATAGTGGCCAGGGGCTTCTATATTGCACTTGCCCTTGGTGAGGCCACTAACATGTAGGAGCAACCTTTGTTGCTTTTTGAAGGGTTAGGCTCATATTCTTGCAAGTGCGATTGAGAAGACTGTTTTAGTGGCAAGTTGTTATACAAGCTCACGCTTCTACAGTAAATACATGGAGGATATGTTAATGTACGTACATGTGTGCTTCTTACAGGTGCATGCTTTAGGCAAGGCCACTACTGTATTGTAGTATTAGGGAGGGGTATACATACGTACGTACGTATTTGGGGAACTGTACAAGTTTGTGGCAAAGGCTGTGTGTATACCTCATGTACACATTCCATTGCTGTACATACATACAGTACATGTAGATATATGCATGTATATACATGCATCTATGTTATGCTTAGTATGCGGCTGTGTATATACCTCATGTGTATATACCTCATGTATCTCATGTACCCATTCCCTTGCTGTACATACAGTACATGTACATATATGCATGTATGTACATTTATGTTATGCTTACTATTGAATCAGTGTTGCATCTCTAGTCTCCATGCCCCTGCCCCTGCTTCCCTGTCTGCCTGGTGCTGCAGTCCTATGAGCCGTCACACGCCATTCTGACCTACGCTGGCCTGGAGGAGTCCCAGTCCTCCTCCAGCAGGGGACTGAAGAAGGCACGCTCACGGTCAAAGAGCAAGATTTACTGACAGCATACACCAGTGCATACTGTACAATGTAAATACATACTGTACATACATGTACAATTTAATTATACGTACATCCATTGATCCATCATTAATTGATCGATTCCTCAGAACTAAAGATCAAATAACAATGCATGGCTGGTTTAGCTACTGTAGCTACGTATTGAATTACTGTAGCTAAATAACTATTCAGCCGCTATATATATATAACTTGCACTCCATGCAGTTTGTATGTGTACATGAAGCCAAATTGTAAATTAGTGTACTAGGGGAAACACATGATTGTACTGTATGTATGTACAATGTACAGTACGTATAAGCCGTGGACACATCATGCAGGTCAGTGATTGGGTACGTCAACAAGTACTCACAACCATGCCTGTAGTGGGGCATAGATTATCTAAACTACGCGTAGTTTAGATAATCTATGAGTGCATGGGGTAAGAACCTGGTGTAGTGTTATCAAACCACCGGTACCCAGGGTCACCATCAAACCACTTTGCATGCTGTTACGAATTTATCCACCGCATTATGGACTGCATGCACCAGCAGTAAACCCTTAATTTCCGTTTTCCATTAAAAATTATTTGCACGCTTGGATCAAACCTGCATGCTGCCTGCCTCATAAGCAGTGTCCACTGTCACCCAGTAGCGGGATCCTTTAATTAACTACTCTTGTTCCGTCCAATTTTCAAGGACTGAGGTTGTATATGCACATGTACTGTACGTACACGTACATACACTCCATGCATACTATACAGACATGCACTGTCGTCCATTTTGTCTGAAGTACTCTAAATTCAAGTCCTACATATCAATACTTGGTGGGTCAGACAAGCTCACACAGTCTAACACACCACCTCCTTTTCATCGTGAGGCTTTACTGCTTGTTACTACTTGGTGTGTGCACATCACTGCTCAATAATGACAAACACACCAGCAACCCCCCCCCCCCCCCTCCCCCATACTGTTAATCAATACACTACAAAATGGAGGACATGAGCATATCATAAGCTTGTATACTGTAGGTACACCACATGTTACTGTACACTTAAGCAATATATTATATGCATGTAATATAATTATATATAATTACACTTACACACTACCATTTTTTGTAAGCCTCAACAGAATATAGTCCCATATAAGTAATGGGAATTACAGGCTATCCTATGTAAGCATTAAAGATGAGGAAGTTGTGAAAACTCAACATAGTAATTACACTTACATTATTATATTATAATTATGTAAGCAACAGATGAGGAAGTTGTGAAAACTCAATAATGAATATAATCCTAGGTATGTAATTGTGATGAGAGTTCATGCTGCATTCACACATGTACGATAGACCTCGAGGCCGTCATCAACCTGTTCACACTGTGACTCCACTGACAGGCTGCCCACACCAGCTAATGACAGGTAGCAGAGGGGTTGGTGAAACTCTGTGCAAGATCGCTCACTGCTGCATATGTACCAACAATTCCTCCGACAACACCTAATGAAGTAATAGCTACATTCTTGGTTATAGTGAGAATACCACGTATGCCACAGTGTCTTTTAGGAGGCGGGCGAGCATTTTCTCGGGGGAGTAAATGAGCCTCGCTGGTGGTCAGTTTGCCTTCAGCTCTCTCTTGTTGTTGCATAGTGTTACAATTATATGAATGGTGTGCACTGCCACAGCTGAACGTAAGAAGATGGATGATGGGGGGGAAGGTGAGGGCCAGGGCTGTACTGGCTAGAGCGCCCACGAGGGAGATGATGTCACCAAGGCGAGCGGGGTCGATGAGGGCAAATCCACCTGTGGGGAATGAACGACTTGTATATATATATATACACAGCATCTCGTGTGTGTGTGTGTGTGTGCACATGTGTATACAATATGTACCGTATGTGCTTTAAGTTTCACGGGGTTTAATGTTCACAGTTTTCACGGATCAGCAGCCATCCGTGAATATTTCGTCCGCGAATATTTAAACATCACTGTAAATGGACATGTACACAGCGAGTGGTACTTCATGTACCGAACACGACTATTAATATGCATAGTATAACTATGTTACAATATTATATGTGTTCGGGGTATAGTGGTAACGGTCGTGTTAGTATTAGGGTTAGGGTTAGGGTTTGGTATTATTTTATATTTCGTGATCGGTACATGAAGTAACGGCTTACACAGCTCTGGCCAATTGATGACGTCATGCGTAACTAAAATGGCGATAAGTCGACGCTCGGTCTGCTGCTCCCTGTAACTTCACAGGATATGGACCCACGCTGCCGCAGGAAGAGCGTACAGACGTAAGAGATCGTGCACGGTACATGGCCGACCGTTTCAGTGCCTCTCTTCATTGCAACAACAAACGGATCTTCTCTGCTTCTTTTGCGGGCGCAATTCTTTCTCCAGTGAAAGGCGTCCATACCTCCTCGTAGATGTGAATCCTCGGATGCAGCTCTCCATTCGATACGATGACACGGGTGTGCAGGTAAACGGGTTACCAGCACTGCAGTAACCATGTAAGCACCCCTAACACCTCCACATACGGCTTTAAGGCGGGAACACTTCATGCCCATCTTCCCAAGCATTCTCCATATATGGCTAGCAAAGTAAACGCAAAATTAATCAGCAGTTACAAAGGTCAAGCAAGTACAGTAACACAAGCACTAGACTACAAACTGTAGCACACAGTGTTTAAAACTGTAGAAATTCCTTAATGTTGATGTCGGAAAAGTCCTCATCGTAGGCCTTTGGCAGTTGGAAGGTCCAGTTGCACAACGAACGGGAAAGGCTTTGGTGGTCGTCAGTCAACAAGATATCTTGGGAAACGGGCATTCCTATCCATAGCCAAGTCCTGGAACAGGCAGGCACACTTGCGTGTATCAGCAACTGTGTTGGGCAGAACGAAGCCTTTGTTTAGCTCTTCCAAATCGTCATCTGCCATGTCAAAATTGAATCACTTGCTTGGTGGTAGGACCTGGTTCTCCTTGCTGCTGGAGGGCTTCGAACAAGTGCGCTTAGCCATAGTGCGAGGAAGACTGCGAATAAAGACCGTGAATACTGCAACTGCAGGCTAAAGCGGGCTAAAGGTTGAAAAGTACCACGCTTTCTTAGGGCGATTAAATCGCGATAAACCACTTACTATACGCTGTCAGTGGCGTATTGCGTACTTTATTGCACTCACCCTCGGGTCTCGTGCAATAAACGCAATACGCCATTAAGAGCGTGTAGTAACTAGTACATATGGACTCACTACGTATATCCGCGAATATTTCAACACCACTGCACCCAGCAACCGTGAATTTAAAAACGCAAAAAAAATGCGAAAACTGCAAATCCGCGAAATTTAAACCACGCAAAAATTAAAGCGTGTACGGTATGTATTCTGTAATGCCTTATAAGGACCATCCCAGTGACTACCAACAAGAGATGACTGCGCACAGCAGGGTACAGCAGACAACCGGGTGTTAATGGTGCTACTGGACAGCAACTCACATAGCACGGTGACCACTAGTCCTCTGAAGATGTTCTCAACGGCTGTCTTCAGTAGCCTCTTACCCTTGGAGAGTCGTGTACCTGGGTCTTCTCTGAAGCCCAGCCGATCCATCAGAGGTGCCTCAAGGAAGTCCATTGGAACGTAAAACTGAATTGCAAATGATGCATACACAACGTACCCCATTAGCAGCTGTACTATGAAGAAGAGTCTGTTGAGGAGGAAACAAACAGACACTTCTTTTAGTTACATGCCTATACTTACTGACACACTACACACGCACACACTACACACACACACACACACCACACACACCACACACACTACACACGCATACACACACACACACCACACACACGCACACACTACACACACACGCACACACACTACACACATACACTACACTCTACACATGCACACACACACACTACACACTACACACTACACATGCACACACACACGCTACACACACACGCACACACACACTACACACATACACTACACTCTACACATGCACACACACACACTACACACTACACACTACACATGCACACACACGCTACACATGCACACACACACACACACACACACACACACACACACACACACACACACACACACACACACACACACACACACACACACACACACACACACACACATACACACACACACACACACACACACACACACACACACACACACACACACACACACACACACACAAACTACTAATACAGACACACACACACAAACTACTAATACAGACACACACACACACACACCACACACACACACACACACACACCACACACACACACACACACACACACACACACACTACTAATACAGACACACACACACACACACACACACACACACACACCACACACACACACACACCACACACACACACACACACACACACACACACACACACACACACACACACACACACACACACACACACCACACACCACACACACACTACTAATACAGACACAAGACAACAAAATATGAGTGTGCATCCTGCTTCTGCTACTTACATCTTGAGACCAACACCTGACGAGTGGAGGCTGAGGATAACGTTGGAATTCACACAGTTCCCGTAGGCCAAGTAGCCCAGCAGTCCTACTGACAGATACATGGAGGCGACGGTAGCCATCCCAATGTAGACCACAGGCTTGAAGTGTTGAGGTTTCTTCATTGTGTTCTCAAGAGGCAGGACCACCCCAATGCCCTCGTATGAGTACACTGCCACACCGAAGAAGAGGAACAGATCAGTAACCTTGATTGGCAAGATTTTCACTCCACAGATGATTGTTGATGCCGGAACGATTATCTCACTGTGGTTGCTGCCTGGGATGGTCACACAGTTGACGGCTGCCTCTTGCGTGGCAAAGTGTGCTATGATGTCATACAAGACCACTGCTAGACTCACAAAGATGCATATGTTAGCCAGACCCATGAGGGGGGCCAGTGTTCTGACTTCTCTAATCCAAGAGAGAAGGATGTATGGGACAAGAAGAATGAAAATCCACCAGCGGAGATCGATACGGAAGAATTCTTCGAAAACCTACAGGGCAAACGAGCAGCAGTGGGAATAGGGATGTGCACACTGGATGTGTTAAAATGCACCATTGCTAAATGTGTACGTACATATGCATGTGTGTGTGCATGTGCTGTGATGTGAATGTGTGTGTGCATGTGCTGTGATGTGAATGTGTGTGTGCATGTGCTGTGATGTGAATGTGTGTGTGCATGTGCTGTGATGTGAATGTGTGTGTGCATGTGCTGTGATGTGAATGTGTGTGTGCATGTGCTGTGATGTGAATGTGTGTGTGCATGTGCTGTGATGTGAATGTGTGTGTGCATGTGCTGTGCTGTGAATGTGTGTGTGTGTGTGTGCGTGTGCGTGTGTGCACATGCTGCACACACACACAATATAGGGAAAAAAGAAGTCATCACTTACTTGAAGGAGGGTGTTTCCTACAAAGACAAAGTACACAATGCAGAACCCAAACTGAGTGATCACCAAGAAGACATTCACAACACATCTGCAATACGAGGGCGGAGGGGTAAGCACATGAGCCAACCATGCATTGGAGCCACTCAAGACTTCAAGATCTGAAGTGTTGGTATGAATGTGTGCGTGTGTGACGTCATCAAAATGGCGGCGTTAAACCACATGTTTGCTGGAAAGACACCCCGAAACCATCAAACCTGCGACACAGACTTCGCAGTGTTGGCTGACGGATCTGTGGCTGCCAAGGAGTTCCAGGATGGCAGCGGGCAGTGAAGAAAGCTGTGGACAGGGCTAGAGAGGAGTGGATCAAGAAGCTGGCTGTGCAGGGGGAAGCAGCTGTGAAGAATGGGAAGACCTGGTGGGCGTGCATTAGGAGGCTGCAGCAAGCACTTCAGCAGGATACTGAATCAGCAGAGTGAGTCCAGTGAGGAGGTTATTCAGCAGATGCCAATATTGCCACCTTGTCTCAGTCTTGATAAGCCACCTACTAGGGAAGAGTTGGTAACAGCACTGACAAAAGTGAAGATGCACAAGGCTGGAGGGAAGACAGGCATCCTACCAGAGATGGTGCTCTTAGGTGGCGAGGTTCTCTGGGACAGGGTACTGGAGCTGATACAGGGCATTTGGAATGAAGGGGAGGTAGTGCTGATGTGATCCCAATCCCCCAAAAGGGGTCTGCAGCACAGACAACTGGAGTGGCATCAGCTTACTAGATGTGGTGGGGAAGGTCTTTGCTAGGGTCATTCAGGAGTGTCTGCACGTGGTATCAGAGAAGGGTTTGCCAGAGTTGCAGTGTGGGTTCAGGAAGGAAAGAGGGTGTTGTGACATGATCTCTGTAGCATGTCAGTTGCTGGAGAAGGCTAGAGGACATCAAGATTCTCTGCTCACCCTCTTTGTAGACCATAGAAAAGCATACGTCTCTGTCCCTAGAAAGACACTGTGGCAGGTGCTGGAGAGGTGTGGTGTTCCTCCAAGGATGTTGAAGGTAGTGAAGTCATTCCATGAACGTATGCAGGCAGTGGTCAGAGTGGGAGCTTCCGTGTCTGACAGTTTTGAAGTAAGCAATGGCCTTCGACAGGGGTGCACTCTTTGCTCCAACACTTTTCAATCTCTACTTCGGTGCAGTGGTGGCAAGTTGGCGAGGGGGCTGTGCAGAGGCTGGAGTAGATGCTCTGTTCGGCCTGGGAGAAAGCTGATTGGTGACAGAACAGCAAAGTTGAGGCTGAGTGTGGCGTGAGTCACAGAGTCGAAGCCTGCAGATGATGCAGCATTTAACAGCACATCTCGTGGTAACCTGCAGCCTGTGGTGTGGCAAGGAGCTTTGTTAGGAACGCTGGTGATTGGGGCCTGACAGTGAGCAGTGACAGTGAGAAGACCAAGGTTATGGCCACAGAAGACAACTTGAATGAGGAGGACATTGCTTCAGTGCAGGTGGAGGGGGGGGGGGGGAGATTGAGATGGTGGATCATTTCATGCACCTCAGTTCATCGCTGTCGAGAGATGGGGGTGTCATTGAGGATGTGAAGTGCTGCATAGCGAAGGCTTCCAGAGCCTTCGGCTGCCTGAGAGGTTCCATTTTCAACAACTCTATTCTGCCATTGACGACAAAGAGAATGGTATACATACAGAGCGACAGTGTTTTCAGTATTGTTGCACGGTGCGAAGACCTGGACTTTGAAAGCTGAACATGTAAAGCGTCTCAACACCTTCCACAATTGCTGTGTGAGGACCATTCTATTCATCACCAGGTACCATCAGTGGCAGCTGAGGCAAGTCCCCTGCTAACCGTTTGGCATTGACTGGTCCATCCCAGATTCTATCATCATGGACAGGAGGCTGTAGTGGCTGGGTCACATGGGAAGAATGAAGGACAAGAGGGTGCCAAAACAATTGCTGTGAAAGAAGAGGGCGTGCCTGGAATAAAGAAGAGATGGCAAGACCAGATGGCAGGAGACCTGCAAGTCATAGGTTTGAAGGATGGGTGGTATCAGCTGTGTCAGAATCGGGAGGCATGGTTTGCCAACTGTTATGATTGTAGACAGTTCCTTGGTTTTTCGAGCGTAACACACGTGGTAGATAGCTTTACTTAGCAAAACGTTTCGGTGTGTTCAGTGGTGGCTGGACTCTTCATGGAAGACTTTGAACAGATGGCACTGGCGACAGCAGACAGGGAGCCCAAGCTTTGGCTTAGGTACGTGGACGACACCTTCATCATCTGGCCCCATGGAAGAACACAACTGGCCACCTTCCTGGATCACCTCAACGGCCTCTGTGAGAAGATACAGTTCACAATGGAGACAGAGGAGGAGAATCAGTTGCCCTTCTTGGACGTGTTGGTCAAGAGGAATGAGAACACCCTCACCACCTCGGTGTTTCGTAAGAAGACCCACACAGACCGGTACCTTCACTTCCGGTCCCACCACCATCCACAAGTTAAAACGAGTGTGGTATCCTGTCTTAAGTCAAGAGCAGAACGGGTGTGCACAGGAGATGGCCTCAAGGAAGAACTGAACCACCTTTCAGGAGTATTCCAGGCGAATGGATACCCACATGCAGTCACAGCTGGGGTACTCAACAAGAGACGCAGAGCCCACCCACCCACCAGTGTAGAGGACGATGAACAGAGGCTGCTGGTGCTGCCCTACATCAAAGGCCTCAGTGAGAAGATCCGCCTAGTCTGCCGCCCTCTGAACATCAAGACCACCTTCAGGTCCTCCTCGACACTAAAAAGCCTCCTCACTCACGTCAAGGTTCCAACTCCCCCAGAGGAACATAAGTGTGTGGTGTACCGTGTCCCATGCGATTGTGGCTCAGTTTATGTCGGAGAGACAGGAAGACAGATGAAAACTCGCATTGAAGAGCACAAGAGAGCTGTAATGAAAGCCGACCCAAACAACGCCATCGCAGAACATGTGTGGAGCACAGGTCACAAGATCCTGTGGGATGAGACAATAAGTATCGACCATGATGGGGACTGGTTTAGAAGGAGGATCAAGGAAGCACTGCACATTAGAAGCTCCAATGCCATGAACTCTGACTCTGGTCTCTTACTGAACCCATGCTGGACGGCCTCCAGGACAGCCCCCCTCTAACAATGACAGGCACTGATGTGGCTATGACTATTAAATTCAATTTTTAATTCTTTAATTTTTAATTCTTAATTTTATTCAGCCTCATCATGCCTTGTCACATGTGCACCCCCTATTTATTCTGCTGTACCACTCATCTTGCTTGTTCTGTTTTGTAACCCCTTACAACTGAAGAAGGCCCTTTTGGGGCCAAAACGTTTTGCTAAGTAAAGCTATCTACCACGTGTGTTACGCTCGAAAAACCAAGGAACTGTCTATTTATAGACGTGGTAATGAATCTCTACTCTGTTATGATTGTGTCAATAAAGTGGCCTAATGTAGGAAGCACAACACTTGCACTGCAAACAGGCAATCAAACAACAGTCACTTTAACTGTGAGTGTGGACGAACGTTCCGCTAACAAGGAGACTTGACAAGACATAAGCACTTCTGCAAGATTTCAAGCTAGACAATGTCTTGGCTAAGGGTATTGACATGGGCACCGCTGTAATGATTTAACAACTGTGGGCGGATTCAAGGTTTAAGGTTCAAAGATGTGTGTGTGTGTGTGTGCGTGCGTGCTAGCTTCTCTGACAGGTCTTTACAGCGACCATGTACACGTTGTTTGGATCACCTCCCTCGCATTGACAGACAAGCCAACTGTTCTCCCACCTTCGATGAACAAAACTCTTTGGAGAAGCAATGTCCTCGTATGCAGCTTTCAATGGTGAACTCCATGCCTACGATTATACTGGCGCATCTAGCTGCAGGCCTACTACACAAGCTATGATTTTGCAATAATGATGACATCACATTGTGAATTTTTCGACAGATGAAATATTGGCGGATTGCTCTCAAAACCGCCAATCTGCTAAAATAAATTCACCACCAAAATTTCTGGCCATACAGTATCTAATGGCCTCCAAATTCACAATTCCCCTTCAAATTCCAATCAAAACATTTCTACTTCTATGAAGGGGAAAATTGCCTGCTGTCTGCTGTCCACCCACTACATACATACGTACCTATACCTATACCTACAGTACCTTCAGCTACAGTCCATCTCTGTTGCAAACAAACGACTTACTGTAGGCTTGACACCAAGCCCTACTGTCCATTCACAGAGCTATGTACACAGCCTAGCTGTGCACAGAAAATGGAACTTACTTTCCAATCTTGCCAAGTGTTTCCCTTTTCATTCGAAAGCACCCAAAATTGACAGATTCCCATCTCAGATTGAGAAAGGCCATCTCTGTCACCTGACCATACTCCAGGGACTCCAAACCCAGACTGTAGTGAGAGAAGTATGGGATGTCTACACAACACCAAACTATTGCACACACACACACACACAAACAGTGTACACCAAGATGCTGCAGAGACTGCATGCTGCATCATCCACATGGGATGAGGGTAGATACATAGATACATTCGAGTACTCACACAGCAAGAGCACTAACATTTTAACAATGATGGTTTATTTTGAACTCAAAGATCTTCATCGCTAGTACTGAGGTGTGTGGGTCACCCACACACCTACCTAGGTCCTAAGTGATTGTGGACCAACTGTAGTGGCAGGTATAAATAAATATAAATATATACGTACATTAGTGTAAAATACATATTAAAAATGAGGAACAGAAGCAAGTACTTTGTAAAAGACGTACAATGCATTAAAAGGACACTCTGCACACTTTGTATACACTTAATCCGCATACATTCATTACCCCCCTCTACATTAAAGGTATATACTACATGTAAGCACAGTGCATCACTGGAGGTACCGTTTTGTCAGGTACTGCGAGGAGCTGACAAGCAATATCATGCAGTGCACTGCGATGAAAGCCATTGCTATCAGAGTGAATATGCCCAACTGTAGCAAAGAGGGGAGGGAAAAGTGTGTAAACGGAGATGGGGGTTGGCAGGGGTGCACACTGTGTGCTTCTGCATAGTGCATCAAGGCATTTACATATAGGACAGGTGCACGTGTAGGTGTATGTGTAGGTGTATGTGTATGTGCATGTGCATGTGCATGTGTATGTGTAGGTGTGTATGTGCATGTGTAGGTGTATGTGTATGTGCATGTGTAGGTGTATGTGTATGTGCATGTGTAGGTGTATGTGCATGTGCATGTGTAGGTGTATGTGTATGTGCATGTGTAGGTGTATGTGTATGTGCATGTGTAGGTGTATGTGTATGTGCATGTGTAGGTGTATGTGTAGGTGCATGTGTAGGTGTATGTGCATGTGTAGGTGTATGTGTATGTGCATGTGTAGGTGTATGTGTATGTGCATGTGTGGGTGTATGTGTATGTGCATGTGTAGGTGTATGTGTATGTGCATGTGTATGTGCATGTGCATGTGTAGGTTTATGTGTGTGTGCATGTGTAGGTGTAAGTGTAGGATGAATTACTGTGCTGCCATTGGCCCAAATTAAGACAAGAACAGCACTAGGTGGGAAGGAGTGGAAA
Source organism: Aplysina aerophoba (assembly GCA_949841015.1). NCBI lineage: Eukaryota > Metazoa > Porifera > Demospongiae > Verongiida > Aplysinidae > Aplysina > Aplysina aerophoba. Next base: position 5,301,842 of record OX465037.1, on the reverse strand, counting down.
GGTGAATGACTGCATGCGTGAACTACACTCTACTGTGTTAGCAGTGTTTATAGACGCATCATGCATACACACATACACACACACCACACCACAGACGCACAAAAACACATAGACACACAACACGCACACACGCACGCACGCACAGACACAGACACACAGCACGCATACATACACACACACACACACCACACACCACAGACACACACAAACACATAAGACACACAACACGCACACACAAACTCACTCACCGGCAATCCAGACCTACTAAACGCAGATGGTAGCGCTAGCATGCCAGTGCCAATGTTGGCTTTGATCAGGTGCATCAGTACATCAAAATCACTGCAAACACGTGGGTAATGAGAGAGTGGCAGGGGCAGCAGCTAGAAGCAGTTACGTCTAGCTGTGGGCATACATGTGGATTCAGTATCGTAGTGGGACAGAACTCGCAACCAGTCTGGATTAGACTAGTTTGGGGGTTCACGCCACTATAACGGACAAAACTTGGAGCAAACACAGAGAGTGGGGAAGAAGTACATGAACGCAGTCGGTGGCGTCGCGCCATGAGCCAAAGTTGACATTGTGTGACAATCTACAGCACCTCAGGACATGAGTCCAGTTTGCGGTGTTGATTAAACTCTAAACTTCAGGCTGAGGGGGGAACGGTACAGCTAAGGAGGAGCTGCGCTCTACACAGATAGCCACAAATCACCCCGAATTCTGCTTGTTGTGTATCTTCTGTGAAGCTGACTCGTTCGCGCGGACATCAGACGAACCGTTCTCCAAGTTTTCCATTCCGCGGCCATTCAAGGTCACCAGTCGTCACACATGCGAGTCATGCCTGGACCGCCTTGGCACGGTCGCCAACGCACCTGGCTGCGTTTTTGCTTCGTTTGTCCTTCGTTCTGGAGGCGGTCGAACGTATGCTGGCATCCAAGTCATCTTTCCCGCCAAGAGCAGACACGGTCGTGTCTGACACGGCCCCGTAAGTCATGGCTAACTTGAAAAGGTAGGTACGTACGTTGGGTGAGCTGTGTTATATAGCCTAATAAACTGTATAAACTCATACACAAGTTTATATGCATGTGCACGTGGTACAGCACATAGTATGTATACATGAGGCCCTAAATGTAAACGAGCTACTCGCTCGTTATGCGTGAATGCATGCACTGGTAGTTCGAGAAGTTGCGGAAAGGTTTTTGATAGAACATGTATACGTATGCACGCATTATATGAGCTACGCCACACTATTATATACAATACAATACAATTTCGAACTCTCATATATAACTCTCTTTTCGATCACTTGTGAGCCATTCACTGCTGTGGACAGCTTAGACGTCAATCATTGTACGTTCTTTTGTGCTATTGATACACTGCTTTTAATAATAATAATTTTTAGGATATGAGTTATATGTACACATGCATACAATATATATTATATATAGCCTTGAGGAGTTGGATTGCAATTCTTATCACATGCACATTAAAATACCTATCTACCGCTGGAATGAAATCTCTCCCACAAGAACAATCCCCCTCACAAGAGGATGCATGCATGCATGCATCCAATTATAGTCAATTAATTATAGGCCAAAATAATTTTAATTATATTACATTCATCAACTCAGTGCGTATGCGCACATACGTACATGCATTAGTATGGGATCACCCCGTGTGCTGAATTAATTGTCTTGCATGTGATCTGCTCAATTGCATAAGTGAGAGCAGCTGTTGCGCATGCATGAGACTACACTCATGTACACATAATTATAGGTATTTCATGACTCATTGACCACAGCATGCATGACAATACATGTACATATAGGCATGCGAACAAAAGATATGGAGATAGCTAAACATGAATGCATGAAAGCGCAACAGGGAATCACATTGTTGACATTACTCTTTGCAGTTGAGCATTGTATGTGAACAACACTTGTGACGTCTGTGCAATTACACTCTGCAGCTCAAACAACTCTGCAGATTTGGTGACAACTGGTCCCAGAGCAGACATGCCCTTCAGCTTTTCCTTGATCTGGTTCAGGATCATGCCTCGTTCGTTCATTTTCGAGACAATCTCATTTTGGAGTGGCAGCATGAGCGACTTGTTGCCCTGTTTTGATAGGCGTGAGAGATGAAACAGGTCACTGTCAAGGTCCCTCTGCTGAAACAGCTGTCTTATGCTCTCTGTGGTGGTCCTGATAACTTTCAGTGGGTGTTGTGAAGTGTTGGACACTCCTTGCATTTGACTCAGCACTGCACCAGGTGACAGGAGATGTGACGTTGGCTGTTGCTGTTGCTGCTGCTGCAATATTGCTGGGGAGATGAGGCTGCCAGGTCCCCATTGGTGCGTTTGTGCTTGCAGGTGCAGTGGTGGCACAACCTGCAGCTGGGAGGTAGGCACGCCGACAGTGACCGAGCCTACGGCAGCTGATGTCTGGGTGCCTTGCACTCCTGGTATCCCAGCAAACGCATAGTATGCTTGTCCTTCCACCTGTCGCATTGAGCTGAGGTACTCTTCCCAGGCAGAGTCCTTGTCCGTTTGGGACAATTCTTCAAACTCGCGGTGGACCAACAGAGAGTCATGGCTGTGGTAGCTTAACAACCATTCGGGCTGTAGCTTGTCCAGGATGCCACACAATAGTGGGTCAGCCTGCACATACGTAACACATACACAGGCATCAGCTAACAGCACATGACTGCACAACATGTAGTGATACACAATTGAAGAACCGTATGTTACTGTATACAGTGGAACCTCTCTATAAAGGACACTCCAAATTTGGACACCTCTATAATAAGGACAGCGCCTAACCACAAGAGCTACGTATGTATAAATCTACCTCTGAATTAGCAACACCTCTCTATACAGGACGGCAAGCTGGGTCTCAATGGTGTCCACTATAGGGAGGTTCCACTGTAGTGACAAGTCATTCAGGAAAGCATACTACAAACTGTACACTACCATTAATATAGTGCACACAAATCATGTGAACTATACAAGTCTTCAACTAGCGTCACCCAAAATGACAATAGGGGCACTAAGTGCTAGCTACATGTACGTGAGTGTAACATGCAGTACCTCTGGTCGCTCCTGTACAACCACATCTTGAGAAGGAGGGGGGGCTGGCGTGTAGACAAGCAGCTCAGACAAGTTAGCATTGCTGAAGTGTCGGTCAATTTGTTTCTTATCCACAACGCGTAGAGCAATGGCTTCCTTCGTGACTTGACGGTCATAGATTTTCTCCTCCATTGTGCCCTAGCATGCGTATTAATTAAGACAGAGATTTGATACACTCAATTCACTAACAGAACAGCTACGTAAGACACCAACGCTTACAATTCTTGCTCATACACAGAGCTCATATGTACGTACACAGAGGGACATACCTTCGCGATGAGTCTGTAGATGAAGACAGGTTTGGTCTGCCCATAACGGTAGACCCTGAACAATGCCTGAAGGTCATGCGATGGATTCCAGCAGGCATCAAAGATGACCACACGGTTGGCTGACACCAGGTTAATACCAAGGCAGCCAGCTCGCGTGGAGATCAGGAAGAGACGGACTCTGAGCAAGCAGAACCAGAACGTGGGGTGAGTTGCACACATGTGGAAATGACCCAAGAATGTGTGGTGGGTGAGTTGCACACGTGTGGAAATGACCCAAGAACGTGGGGTGAGTTGCACACGTGTGGAAATGACCCAAGAACGTGGGGTGAGTTGCACACATGTGGAAATGACTCAAAAATGTGGGGTGAGTTGCACACATGTGGAAATGACCCAAGAACGTGGGGTGAGTTGCGCACATGTGGAAATGACCCAAGAACGTGGGGTGAGTTGCACACGTGTGGAAATGACCCAGACACTCCCAACTCCACACTGCATGCACTCTGTGTTCTCAACGGAGACAGATACGTACATAAGAAGTGCAGACCGGCAAAGTGGATGCATTTGGCACTGAAGTTGCTAACACTAAACACATGCATTCTTCCATAGCCATCATATACATACGTACATATGCACACAACTTGTGTGTGCTGACACATGAATGCATCGGGGAGAGCAGCTACAAACTGACAACTACTTCACAGTAGCCCACTAGACAACTGCAATCCAAACGTTTGCCACACCAGATGTGGATTACTAACGCTTTAGCAGCTTTTACCGCCAACCATTCCTTTCGCTACTACTACTACATGCTGCCACTGCAGTGGTGCATTGATTAATGATGTTGAGGGATCTGCCTGTGTGAAGGTGTGTGTGAAGCACTCTTTAGCCTAGCCATGGAATGGTACCTTTGGGGGGGGGGGGCTATCTGGGAAACCATGACTCTCAACCCCTAAGTGAGATCATATCAAGCCGAGTCCCTTCACCTGTTGTTGGACAATAGCAACGGGGAGAATCAGTGACTAGGTCGAGGTCAAGAATTGAGAGCTGCAGAAGGCTCACATGAAGTGAGCGGGAGAGATGGACTTGATCATTGACCATTCCCAAAGATGCGAAGTTTGCGGCGTGCCAGGTTGTCAGCAGCAGGTTTTCCACAGAGATCCCAATTCACTGACTTACGGAACAACGAACTTCGTGCAACATCTGAAGATAAAGCAACAATTTTAACGAAGGGTTGAGGAGTATAAGGAAGCAACTAGATTGAAGAATAGGATACCTCTGCCACAGTTTCCCTTCAAGCAAGCGAAAACCATGTCCTCATTCAAGACATAATGACGCCTTCGCTAAGCGCATTCATGGAAGAGTTGCACAACAGTCAAGTATCAGTAAATTGGATCGGTATCAGCATGCAAATATTGAAAAATCGAATTATCAGTAAAACATCATATCGGTGCATCCCTACCACAATGGCAGTGGCTCTGAAGCGATTGCATAAGCACTGGAATGAGTGCAGTATGTACATAGCACACAGTGGCAGCACCAGGAAGAGGAGCAGCAGCGGCACCCCTATAGTCAGTTGTATGCTCTCGCTGGGACCCAAATGCACATCATCATCGTATTCCTTCGCCAAATCATCTGAAATCGTAGCGTTCTCATAGCATTTCGTTTATTTGCTTAGTCGACGGCAGTGTTTGCTTTCTACTGTTCCAAAAGAATGGTCGTTCCGTTTGTTAATGAAAAGGCACCAGACATTCCCTGTCACCCAATGACGTATGTACACATAAAAAATGAACACTTTACACGCAGCACAGCAGGTACGTAACCCCTACTACACTTCAACAGCCCCTTTCTCTCTCTTACTCACCGGCTCTCCTTGTGGTAGTTGAAGTTACGTGTCATTGAGGCTCTTTCATTAGCTGCTGTTGCCCCATCCAGTCGAAAGTAATCCAGGTTGGGTGTGAGCTGGCCAAACTCTTCACTGCACAGAAAGTGCTCTATCATATCGAGAGTTAAAAGACTTTGACTGAACACAAGCACCTTTTCCCCCAAACGCTTCGTTTCAACCAGCAACTCTTTCAGAAACAGCAACTTCCCACTTAGCTCAATCATGTGTTCCATTTCGTCACTCAACAGTTTTTCATACCAAAAGCCATGAGACTTCTTGTCTGGCTCACACACCTCATGGGGGTTCCCCTCTGAATCCCCCGTGAGGTCAACTATCACAGGGCAGCCACTCAAGCTGCTTGCATTGGAAGCATGCACTAATCCGGACGTCCCTAAAGGGCCAGCAGTGCCTTCACCAACAGCTGATGCCTCTGACGTCGTGGACTCTATGGGGGAGGGGGTGTCAGGCAAGCTGGCAGGAGAGACACTCCTGGTGCTACTTGAGGAACGAGAGCTAACACTCTCCTTCCATTTGCCCTTTTTCTTGGTCTTTGCCCTTTCAATCTCAGCTAGCTCCTCCTCCACTTCTGAGTCATTACAAATAAAGCCTCCAAGGTCACTGTCACTATCATCATCATCTTCGTCCATCTCCATCCTCTCCTCATACAACTTTAGCATCCAAGGGTGATTCCAGATCTGAATGTGGACAGTTGAGACAACATGAGTCAATCAAGTAGACGCATGACACGCACGCATGACACGCACGCACGCATGCACAATCAGAACTTTGTAACCACTGGCATGTAAAACACACTGCCACTTCCCGGTGCAGTAACAAAAAGCTTTGCATGTATGTACTGTAACAATTGCATTTAGTGGTTTGTCATCAGTCAATTTTGCAATTCCACACTGATGGAGTGGTAGCATTCCCAACTTACGTATGAACTGGGAATCAAACCCAAAAGATAGCAAATACTGTACAAAAGACAATAACTATGACTAAGCTGTCAATTGACGACCATCCAGAAATTAGTCACAATTTCGTTAGTGACAAACAGTAGAGGCGGACCATGTAGCCTGTACTGGAGTCACCTATCACTGCCTACATTTCATTCTCGGTTTCCAAACTCGGCCTATCTAGACCCATTTTATCTTCAAACTCTAGGTTCAACATCGAAGGTCTCCAGGAAGCAGTCTAAAGAAGTGGGGTTTGTATTGCATCACACAGCAAGCAGTGGCCAACCCTGCTCTTCCACTGACCCTCATCATTGTTTGAAAGAACTTGAAGATAGATTGCATCACTCCATCCGACCCTCTCTGCTCAAGCAGGGCGCAGTATAGCTGCTCTTGTACTGGACTCAGACGGATCTTCAGGACATACTCATGTTTGCTTGGAAGGCATTCTGTGAGCACACGATAGTCCTTCCTCTGAAGAAGACACACAGAGAGGCATGTTGGGGTGATCTGTATGTGCAGTACTGTGTATACAAATACTACCAGATGGTCTTTCACCAAATGCGTACATCAAATACAAGCTGTGAAATGTACTAACATGCACATAATGCTCAAATAATATAGTTAACCCTCGGCGCGCATGCGTCGTAGGGCTACAGTAGTTGAGTATGTTTGTGTGTGTCCTGTTGGCCATTTTGCATGCCCTTGCGTACGTACATCCATTCACGTGACGTTGCTCTCGACCATCGATCGGTGCTTTTGTTACGGGCTTTGCCATTGTGTTTGGCACACTATATAGCGCACGTTCATATCTTCATCACTGGACGTTGACCTCGACTACGTGCAATCGTTTGCCTGAAGGAAGGTATGGTCCTATATAACTTCTAAATAACATTTATATTGGGATACAGAAACTTTCTATATAATATAGCTATTGCTTCTTGCGCGGAGGGTTTACTGCCACTTTATTGCCTAGTTTTATCAGCATTGACATACGATGACAATCAGCAGCACATGTAATCCCGTGAGCAAGGCGTGAACGTCTGAAATTCCTCTACAGAGTCTTCGGAGGGTATCATGGAAGGGTAGGACACTTACAAAAAGTTAGTTCCTTACAAATTATTAATGAAAGTACCAACAACAACATACTAAGCATGTACAGACAAAATGTGGCAGCTCAAAATTGACAATCGCATTTGGTCACCACAAATACGCTGCAAACATTATACTCTTAAATTTTAATCCACTGGAAGTTAGGCCACTGGTCTGATAGTCAACGTTGACTTGGCTGGTTCACTCTGCTCACCTGCACGCAACCTGAGAGTAGCCTGTTCAGAACATGCGCTCTCCTCTTCATCAGTATAACGTCAAAGGACGTGGCATCACGGCACTGACCATTCTTGATGGGGTTCCCAAAACGATTGTTGAACTCTTTCAGAGTTCCAAGCAAGTTGGGTTTCACAAAGCTGACCATGGTGTAGTCTGCAGAGAAACAGAGATGTATACTATTAAACTACATTACACACAGGCAGTGATTGGGATGCAGTAGCAAAAACATGTTACAGCATGTTAACCTTGTACATCAGCGGGACTGATGCTGGTAAATCACGCATCTACGTAGATTTGACCAGCAAAGGTTATGTGCCGAACTCCCAACACTATCAAAATGGTTCACGGTGGCAATAGTGTAAAACACCTGTTCACATAATTCACCTTGTTTCATTCTTGACGCATACCATGGGTACAGTAGGTGACTAGTCAACAGGGATTAACCCTCGGCGCACATGTGCCACAGGGTTACAGCAGGCGTCTGTGTTTGTCTATCTCATGCTATTCTCGCACTACAGCCTACAGTGCAGCTTCAGAGTGACACTAACAGCTTCTGTACAACAATCGCTTCCAAACTAAACAAGAGATTTTGCTAAAACGGCTGCATTCAAGAGCTAGTAACTGGCACAGTGTTTGTGTTTCATGCATTTCACGCCCTTCAACAGGGTCAAATTGAGAACAGTATTGCACAATGCACCGGCAGGTCAAATTGCACAATAAAAATGGTTGGCCAGCGTCCAAAGTGAAGTGCTAATGAGACAGTGCATAGCACAGAGTTAGCAAAGCGAACAAGGTGTGCACAAAGTGCAACATCATCTATAGTCCATGCGGTGTGCAAACGTGCAATGCTAGCTAAACTCCACATGGTTTTTCTATAGCTACCTATCTATATACGGTGGTACCGTGGTACTGGTCTCTTTTCTTTGTGGGTTTTTCTCTGGGTAACCATAATACAGACTGCATGTGCCTGCACTGAGGGTTCTGTACTCAGTGGTCTTGTTTAGAGCAGTTGTTTAAAACGACAAGGGTCTACAGACGTGTGGGAATCCAGCACATGCCACCGTTGGTCTAATGCTAGGTGATTCATAATAAGCCATTTGGACAGCCATTTTAAAATTGTCACTACTCAATGACCCCTCCAACAACTATGGCCAGTCTTAATCATTTCTCATCAGATTACGCGTGAGTGCCCAATTCCAAGTATTAACGCATTTGAATGGAGCACACACAACACACATGTATACAGTTTGCAGTATGACACATGTTTTCTGTATAACTTAGTGAGCCCCACTTCAAGCTACTTAGTGCCTGCCCCCACGCACACTCTTCAAGGTTGTTCTGCAGTGGTGTGCCCGTGAGAACGATCCTTCGTTGGGTGGCCACTTTGTTGACTGCCTGAGACAAGGCTGACTTGCAGTTACGAAGAACATGGCCCTCATCACACACGACAACATCTGGGCCTGCACTCAAGTGGTTTAAAGAGGGATGCAAGAGAAGTGGCATACCCAAGCGCGTGTGCACCACACACACACACGCACGCACACGCACACACATATTGCGAATGTCCAATTCTATGCAAAAATGCTTACAGGTAAACATTTGGACCAGCTTGTCCCCAAAAGAGTAATTGCTACCGAGGGTCACACCATATGTTCCAAGGTGGGCCCTGCCTGAATGACATCACTAATATGGTAATAATCTATGTATTACCAATTTATGGTTGCAAGCATTCTGTACACACAACAGACCTAAAAAGCACTGTATTTCGATCATCATTGATTGCAGTGAGCAATGCAGACTACAAATTGAAAAATCATTATGTTCATTGTTGTCATCGCATCATGACTGCTGTTCCAGTGAATATCCATGCCACTGCATAAGACCCTACACCATCTTTGGTACGACCATAAGCTTCTGGATACTGTAACAAATGCATGCGTAAACCACGACATCCTTGAGAATTATAGCTCAAATTGTCTCTTTACGCGTGTTTTCTGTCAACCACTCAAACGTTCCTTTTCTGACACATGATGCAAATATTCCGCTCTACAACTATGAATTGACTTTACGCACACACTCTTTCAGTACTTTCATCTACACATTGGTATCTATATACATCTACATATCTGCACAAGTATGTAAGGCTGTCAAGTCAACTACTGTACGCACATACGATTTGTACTGTATACCTCTCCACATGTTACTCACCTGGATCCCTCAACCAGGTTTTCAATCTTTCACACTGCCGGACTGATCGCTTTCCCTTGACAGACGTGAGTATGCGATAGGTATCATAGCTGACTAGGCCAATCCCGCCTCGCAAGCTCCAGCTCTCGATAACTCGAGACTGCTCAAATTTGTTCTTGTACCGGTTGAAGTTAACGACCTGAGCGGGCAGGGGTGGGGTAAGCAGAGTGGGAGGACTCAACACCTTATGCAACGCAGTTTCAATGAACTTTGAAGCTTCGCTGTTATTCAAAGTCCTATCTATGGGTGCATAGAAAAGTAGGTGAATCATTAGGCAGTAGTCTTTCACTGTTTCTCTTAGTGAATTTGTTAGAACAAATGATAATGGTTGGGCATATGTAAATGATTTTTTAGTGTTTACACTAAAATGCCATGTACTTGGATAATTTAGTGCTATCAAATAGAGTATGGTTTATCAGCACAGAATATGAACAGAGTGTTCTATGATACAACGCATACGGAATTGAGTTACGGAATAGCCACTTTTCTGTTACACACGTACGTATTGTACAAAACTGCTAACAATTTCGGTGGTATTCAGTTGACTCATGTGTTGGGTATCTTCAGTTTCCTCATGGGCCCTGTCCATATGTTTGAGGAAAGGTACAGGCTATGTATGCCCATAAGTTACACACCATTCAGCCATGACACACAAAACAGTAACGCATTTCTTCCTAGTACTGTACACACATACACACATGCATTCACCCACACACATGCACTCACATGTACACCTGTACACTCACATAATAGTCATTCTCATCCTTGAGCCACCGCTGGAACTCATCCACCCAGTTACTGATGGTGTTCTTGGGAACAATCACAAGCATCCGCTTAAACCCTGTCACACTGTTTTCCAGCAGAGCATCCAGGAAGGCAATCACCTGCAAGGTATTCACACACATTGGTGCAATCTGCACTAAGAATTTTGTGTGTGAACAAGTGTATTGCGTGTGGTGATGTGAGGAGTACGACATTACAGTATTAGACATCCTGACGGTGGCACACGGTGGTGCAATGCTACACAGTAGCAGTATGTATGGATGTACCGCAGGAGACACAGTTTTTTCGTCCCAACAACACTAACTGTTGAAAATCATTTACTTTAAAAACACTAAACCCAAAATGCAAGTTTCAAACAGCATCTAGAGCACAGCTACATATACATGCATTCTCATGCCATCACCTATCCACCCACCTGTAAGGTCTTTCCAAGGCCCATGCAATGTGCCAGCAGCGCTCCTGAACCCTGCTCCTCTTTGATCTTTTCCACAGATTCACATGTGTAATCCCATAGGAATCTCACCCCCTCCCTCTGGTGAGGCTTTAGCGAGGGCAAAAGCGAGCGACGGACTTCTACCACAGGTTCTTCTTCAGTGCCTTCCAGGATCAATCGATCCCCTCTCAGGTCCCATTCACCTCTTTCCTTTAATCGCTTCTGTCGATCTTGCTCTTCCTTCTGTGCTTGCTTAGTCAGGTCAGCTAGTTTCTGCTTTGGCATGATTTTCCTGATATTCCTCCGTGCATAAGCATCCTTCTTCAGTGGGGAAGGTGTAGTTGCCTCCTTGTTCTTGTCACACTCACTGCTGTCACTGAGAACAATAACACTGGCATCATCCTCCTCCTCCTCTTCTTCCTCCTCAAAATCAGAATCCAGAAACTTGTATCGAGGTCGAGGCACACGGCCTTTGCTTCTGTGTTTCTTCTTGCCCTTAGTTTTCTCTTGTGCATCGGAGAGGATCTGGTCCACCCTGTCACTATCTACTTCATCGTCTTCTCTGTTATCTTCTGCCAGTTCTTCTGTAGGCTCCACCTTAGTCTTCTTCCCTGGCACACAACTGTCTTCTTCACTATCAGAGGAAACAACCCTCTGTGGGGCCCTCCTCTGCGTTGCGTACTTCAGCTCAGGGAGGTCCTCATACATCTCTTCTGCTTGCAGCTCTCTCTCAGGCCTCTCTGATAGATCTATTCTTGGCTGATGAAGCTCATCTTCACTTGAGGTATCACTAAGGAAATGATTGGGTTTCATTTTTCCAGTTATTTTCTTCTTAGCACTCTTATCATTCTTTGGACCTTCAGCTTGCATTTCATCCTCTGATTCTCCTCCTCCTTCCATGATTTCACTCCCATGGCCTGAAAACTCATCCTCTGACTCGCTCCCCACTCCAGAGCTGTTGCCTTTCCTCCAGGTGTGCTTGTTGGTGAATGACTGCCGCACAATAGCACTCTTACCCCGCTTTTCAGGCGGGTGCATCTCCTTTTTCGATGAATCACTAGCACCGTCCACCTCGTCAGTTGTTGCATACCCCTTTTTGGAGGTAATCTCCTTCCCACTTGGAGGACAGTCCTTTACTTTGTCAATGGGCGCTCCCAAAGAGAAGTGCAAATCAGAAATATCCTCATCGCTACTCAAGGCCTGATCAGAAGTGGAATCCACATCACTAGAGTGGCTGCTGCATTCACTTTTGTGGTCAATTCTAAGGCTACTTTGCAAACATCTTTTGTTGGCACTTTTCTTTGCATCGGCCTGCTTTCCTGCTGCATTGGATGAATCCTCCATGGATTCACCTTGCCTTTGCCTACCGCAAGATGAACTGTGTCCATCCCTTTCAAGGAATCCAACATTGCTTGTGTCCAACCCCTGATTCTTCACTAATTCATGCTTCGGCTTGTCCTCATTTGTCATCCAACCAAGGGTCAGTGACCCACGCTTAAATTCACTCAATAGGTGCTGAATAGGCTCAGGGTCACACTCGTAACAGAAAAAGTCTGATCCTTCATCAGACTGTAGCTTCTTGACCTTCTGGAAACCTTGCACACGCCTGATGCACTTTAAGCAGACTGAGTGGGGACAAAGCTCACCTGGAGTGTCGCACTCCACAACGTTCCCCCCATCACCACATACAAAGCACTCATTTTGCTTCCCATTACTGTAGGTGAAGTCTCCACTGAAGTAGAACGTATGGCATTTCTAAGTAGAGAAACAGAAGAGCACATCGTTCACATATGTACACACCACAGCAAAGCACTATACAGCAAACGGGTGTATGCAACCATACAATGTACTACACACATGCCCAAACATACACACATTCAACACACGTGTGTTCTCACACATGGAGTACAACATAGCAATGTGCATACCTGGCACAGGAAAGCATCCAGCTTGGGATGCTTCACCACTTTCTGGGCAGTGGTAAGCATGAAAGTCGCGTTACAAGCAATGCAAGAGCCATGCCTTGACTTCCTTCCTCTTACTACCCCTGCAAACAAAAACAGGGATCATCAATTAAATGCAAAATCAAAGGATACGGAACTGTTGATACCCAGGCTCATGCAGACCGATTTGCTGACACATGACAGGTAAGGGAGCTCAATTGACATCAACTCAGAACACACAGATAATGTAGCACTTATATACACAAGCACATGACAAGTTTTACAACAAACAACAAGTTCACACATGCATGTTCATAGTTCACAATCATTTATCATTACTGACACAATTACGGGTTATATATAGCAGACATTAAAGTGAGGAATTGTCCAATGAAACTACCCCATGCACAATGAGATCATAAACGATTCACTTACTCAATCTGGTCTCTGGCATCGGTCCAGTCGTTGAAGCCTCTTCAGATCCATCTCTCTTCGCATCCACTGCTGACTTTCTTCCATTGCTGACACCCACACGATTGGTATCATTACCTTCCAGGGAACCATTGAGGACCAAAGAGGCTGAACCACTATCCTCCTCTGTCTCTTCTTCCTTAACAGATGCTTCTCCTGAGAAGCATGGCAATTCTCCCTTGGCCATAGTTTCCTCATGTGCTTTACACTCAGAGCTGAGCGGACCGTCAGCTTGCACTGAGTCTTGGCCTTCCAGTGCATTCTTCTCCAATTCCATGCATGGACGCTTTGCTCTGGGAGTGAGTGGTGATTCATGCCTGCTCTTGTCTGCAACACTAGAAAGGGAAGATTCAGTAGGTGACGGTGGTGATGAAGATAGAAGCCTTCTGCGCTTTAGGAGCTTCATGCTCTTCCTTCTCCTTCCACTCTCTGGTGTAGATGAGATGCTGCTCATACGTTTTCTGTCCAGGTCATCTTCTACAACCCCGACAGGCTGAGCAGACAAAGTGCTACCAGGTGTACTGGCAGACACTGCTGATGTAGCAAGCAGTGTGTCAGCATCTGTTTCTGATTTTACTTCAAGTAGCAAGAGGCGATGATTATGGTGACAGGTGCAGAAGCTGTCGTGTGAACATACATCACCAGTGGCATCCAGAGGGCTTTCTGGGAGTTCAAAAGATGATTGAGTGCAATCTCGTGGACTACCTGATGGAGAGCTGCAAGCATTCCTGGGAGAGCTTTGCAAAGAGTTTGGCAGTTCATTGGTAGCATCATCTTCCAACACATCTGTGCCTACTATTCGAGAGTAGCCACTAACAGAATGAGGGGAATGAATCAGGTTTAGGGTAAGAGGACTATTACTCCGGCTTGCATGTTGACTTAACAGTAGCAAGTCATCTCTGCTGGATGTCGAGGAGTCTTCGCTGCATGCTATGTCTGTGATGTCTTCACTCCCATTCAAGTTGGCTAAGCCTTTAGTGTCTGTAATGCCTATGATACCTTCTTGCACTTCATCCTTATTAGCTCCAGTGTCAGTAATGTCTGCCATCACTTCTGTGTCTGTAGTGTCTTCAACCACTGTCGTGCCAGATTGTGCATTACTCACCACTGGAGTCTGCATATAGCCAGCAGGCACTGCATTTTCCATTGTTGAACATCTGTCTGTTGCACATGGTTCCTCACCTGTGGCAGTTGTGCTGTTTACGCTATCACTTGAATGATCCAGTAGCGACGGTGAATTGGGAAGCACGTCTGAATCAGCTTTGCTGTCAGGCAATGAATTGTTTGACATTCGTCCACACTCCCCAGGCTCACTGATTACTACAGTACTGGGACTACAGGGAAGTACTAAGGCAGGAGGCAGACATTCCTCCTCCATGCAGCTGGTTCTTGATAGCTGAGTGCTATCACCCTCAACAAATGTCTTTGATTCATTCGCAGTGCTGCAGTCCTTCATCACTCTCCCCATTTGTGAATGAGCACATCTTTCATCACTTGATGGGTGATTAAGCGAGCTGTCCCTTGTTCTTTGCAGTAGATTTTCTGGCTGAGGAGATGCTCTGTCCTCTCCCACATCACTACCGGAACAGTTCATTTCCAAATCAAGTGGAAGGTACTCTGGGTCACACGACAACTCAGAGCAATGACTGCTTCCTTCGTCAGACTCCAGCGTGTGTGGCTGTATGGCTTCACAAAGTTTCTTCCTGGGAATCTTCTCTAGAACAATATGGCAATCTCTAATATGTGGTGTTGATGCATGCACATCTACACCCTTTTTCCGTTGAGGCTTCTTTGCCTTCTTTCGATTTAGCCTCCTTCCATGCAATGCTCCAACAGATGTAGCACGAACGTATGGTGAATACCCTCCAATTGGGACAATGGTTGGCTTCAGCTTAGCAAAATAATCATGGCGCACTGGAATACGCTCAATGCTCCCCAATTCACTAGGGGGGAGTTTACTATTTGGATCTCGTCCTGCGTTGTGGTGGCGCAGTACTCTCCGTCCTGCAGAAGCATTGCTTCTTCCATTGGTGATTGAAATAACTTGCGGAAATTCATCACTCCAGCTGCCCATTGCAGACAAGAAGCCGTGTAACATTTCCTGCATTTCATGGTGTTTGGGCCCAAAGTAGTCCTGGACACAGGTGGAAACATGCACAGTAATTCTCAACATGACTAACTGTAGCTTTAAAAATAAGAGCCCTGGGCTCTAATTAGTGGCCCAGGCTGTAAAATATAAGCCACTGGGCAGCAACTAAGAGCCATAGGGCAGCAACTAAGAGCCACTTCCTGGGTGTAATGGGATGCAAGGGCGGTACACTGTGAAGCCATAGGAATGCTAATGGCACACCATATTAGGGCATGTTGACACAGTGGTGTCAGTGATACTAGGAAGCCATAGCAACACGATTCACACGAACAGGCACAGAGGTGAGCCATTGGCACCACAGTGTCTGAGATAAACCAATTAGTAGTACAGGCTTCACACACAGGGGTGAGCCTTGGCACCACAGTGTCTGAGATAAACCAATTAGTAGTACACTGTTTACACAGCAGTACCCATGGGGTGAGTGGTTGTGGTTACTCAGCAGAAGCCATAAAAGAATGAAAAGGGGTACCAAAGGGGGTACAACCACAACCACATGGGGTGCAAATACATAAATGCAGCTCTACAGCTGAGAAATAGCTACCATGACCCACTTTCAGGGTCACCTCGAAGTGCAGTAAAACCAGATTGAAGCCACTTAGACCCTTTTACAATTGCACAGCAAAGTAGGCTCCACTCCCCTCTGTATACTTGGAACTTTGGCTGAGCATGCAGTAATTGTTTACATAATGATGAACAAGTGGGATTTATTACCTCCTCCTGTTTCTATGGCTATGCATGTGACTGCATGATTTACACATGACCTGATTGAACAAATTAAACCCTATGGTCATCTAGCCACAAAGCACTTAGCTCTTCTAGACATGCAGCGAAGACTACTGAAGGTTTAGGGCCAAAACAGTCAATTCTTTCACTCTCCTTATCTTCGCACATGGCAGCCTTGTCATCTTGTGTAGCTGACAAACGTCTTCACCTTAATGTTTTGTTTTATTGGCAATAGTTCAGCCAAAGTAGTCTAAATGCATGTGAACACAACAATCATCTCAGCATGAACTATTGCCACCACCAGGTGTCTATAATATCAACTGTGGCATTATTGACCATAAGCACTGTGTACAGTGATGAGAAATGCAATCAGCACTCTCATTGCTACTCTGGATAGGTGACCTATGCTGTATGTATGAGTAGGTTATCCCATATGGGGTATATATACAACACAGGTATATAGGTCAGCAAGATACACAGTTCAATCAAAAGGAGATACACAGCGTTTGCTGTTACATCACACTGTGTCATGAGAATTATTAATGTATGTATTACCACCATATTGTACAATTGTTAGTTGTTTGTTTCCACTTATGAATCATGTAAACAGCATGTAGGCGGTACTCTCCATTAACTGTAGCACGTATGACTGCAGACTGTCTATAGACTTTGTTACCATGGTAAAATGTGTCTAAACACATACGTTACAGGCTAAGTGTGCGTGACAGTAAATCCTGTAGACATACATTGCAGGCAAGTGTGAGCAACAGTAAATCCAGTAGACAAACGTGTTGAGCCGAGTGCGTGTGACGGTACAATGCATAGAAAACATTATGTTATCTAATCAGTACTGTTATTGTTGTTTAAAGGTTAGTAAACAGTGAACCACGTAAAGATAACTGTTAGCGAGTGACAGTTAATCGTTAGCGAATACGTAATAGTTCACATAAGGGCGTACGTAGCTACATACAGCTCAGTTCAGTGCTGACGAAAGGAGAGACAGAGAATGGTGTTATCAGTGTATCGCAAAAAAAAAAAATCGTGCTACTGTACTTTGCTCACTTTTGTCCACATTCAATTCCCTCTTCTCAGTGGGATGGCCCCTGGTCGCAATTCACAACAAACACCTTCTATAGTTGCGACTTCGACTTAATTGTACCAACTCACCAATCTGCAGGCTCCAAGCCGCGTTACAGTTTTCCTCCCTGTGAAGTTAGAGACAGAATCCAGGAATGCCTTCTCATCGTAGCATGGGTTGTTGTTACCACACTGTGCAATGGCCTTGTCCCTTTCTCCACGCAAAAATTTACATCAGTTGCTACTTATAGTTCAACATAGATAGCGTGCGCCGCTGCGCTCACTAAATTTATGAGCAAACCGCAACTATTAACCGCTACCGTTTAACAAATAACTGCTACGTGCTAACTGAAAATATTCACGAATAACCAAGGTAAATCGTTGAGAAGAGTTAACAGCAAACGGAATTATCGTAATGTTTTCTATGCACAGTACCATTAATCCCATAGACGTAGATTGCAGGCATAGTGCTCACAATTATAAATAGTAGAGTACGAGGCATGCAGAGTACGTGACGATAAATCCAGTAGATGAGCGTGGTGAGCATAGTGCGCGTGATGAAATCATGATTCCATAGACGTATGTTGCAGGCAGAGTGCATGTGACATTAAATCCAGTAGAGATATGTGGCCGGCAAAGTGCATGTGACGGTAAACCCTGTAGATGTATGTTGCGGACAGAGTGCACATGACAAATTCACATTCCCAGACACAGCGTCCGGATGGCGTATGTTGTCTAGAGGATCTGTTTGTCGCAATTCAGTAAGGATTTGGTTGGGTTAGAAAATCATTTCTAATCTATAGTAGTTAAATGCCAAACAATCGGTCTCCATGGAATTAAACTTTTTACGTACGCTATAGATCAACCAGGAGTACGCAAGATTTCCGACGCAGCTAATTGCTGCGTAATTGCATACCGTCAACTGTGTTTGTCTAAAACAGAACGAAATGGAACAGACAGAACGGGAAGGAACAAAACACTCTATATGTCCTAAGAACACAAAACACTACAAAACAAACGAGATAGCATTACATTGCCACATACTGTAAACATATATATGTCAGTACCACTCTCATGTGTGGGCATCACTTATGCCCCGGACATGAGAGTGGTATAACTATCAACTAACACATGCATCACCTATCATAGCTATAGCAAATGGCAAAATACCATATTTGAAGAATGCCATAGCAGAGAATCCCGCCTTTAGCGAGCTTCTCTGCTAGTACACATAACTCGAATGGTAGCTGCCCTCTAATAGACAGCACATCTTTCTGGACCGAAAAACAATTGTACACATGGCATCCATTCAAGCAAATACGGTATTTACACATGTGAGGTACCACTCTCAAGTGTGAGCATCACGTATGCCCCAAACTTGACAGTGATATAACTAGCAGCTAATACATGTATGCAAGATGGGATTTATACACTTTACCTACTGTGGGGCGTCAGTGATAAATAGCAGTAATCACTGGGTATTGCACCCCCTGACCAGTTCAATAAAATTGATCAGTGGCCTAGTCCTATTTGCGGCAACCGGTGATCACCTCCTCAGTCATTAGACAAACAAAGATAGAAGAGCCACAGACAGCTGTTTCTCCCTTATTGGGGCTCATCAGTGTGGTGTACTGATGGTTGTTTTATTGACCTGGTCAGGTTGGCGCAATACCCAGTGATTACTGCCATCTATCGCTAACACATGTATCACCTGTAATTGCTATAGCAACAGGCACTATAATGGTGGTAAACAAAAGTTGGAAGCAGGAAGAGATGAAGCAGTGCTCAGCATTACATACATAGAAAGGCTATGCTGGCTTATGTGTCTAAGTTCCTCTGAGCTCATCATGGATGTTCTTGTCAGTAGTGATGTCATGGGTTTCATGTAAAATTGTACCTGACAAAGACCTTCTTGATTGAAAGGTTGTACTATTGTAATCTATTGTGCTACATGAAATGCTTGACATTACTACTGACATTTAACGCTGTAGCCATGAGGCCTTACTATGAGTCTCTACCACATCATGGACTTTCTTGGGAGTCACATTAAGCTACTAGCCTCCACATGATGCTATTTAATTATGTGACATGTGTGAAGGGACTGGAAGATAGGAGTGGGGTAGGATGAGAATTTCAATACCAGTACAGTAGTATACTTGAACAACTATAAAAGTATATAGTGGTGTTGCCGGTATGCTACTCGTTTGCGCTCGTCTAAGTGCTGTTGCTGCTCTGCTCCGTGGCCCCCATTGCTGCTGCTCCTTCGCATGCCTTATCTGCCGCTCAACAAGACAGCTGCCTTCATTAGTCGGCCCAAATCGGGTCTACTCTCAACGTTCCTCACCTCCTTGCGGTTAGATCTCACGCCCCCCTCTTGCAACATGAGACAGATTGTCAGTGGCTTGTAGCCCATTCGCACACAATGGGAATGTGTTATCTCTTATACCTGCTGTGCCTCTCTTGTCTCTTGTGAGAGAGAAGCGGCAAATCCTCGCCAAAGCCAACCTTTTACATGTGTGCCCAATCGTAGACCACATGATCATTTAGCTTTAAGGCCATTTTGCTCCAGAAAGGCTTAAAACGAAATGGACAGAAAGGATAAAATGCAGAATGGTTCAATCTCTTTCTAAAAACCAAATGAAATGAAACGAAACAATAATAACATTATATTGTTACATACCGTACATACCCATGCACCGCCATAGTGATGGCACGCAACTGGCAGCCACTCATCCCCAAGTACTATTAAAAGTGAACTACACATTTTAAGGACGCCAGTTAGTCCATATGAAGCTTGTGATATGAATCAAGACAATGCAAGGATAGCTTACATTTTCATGCCCTTAACTAGGATGAAATGTGTTTACAATTTCCTGTAACCACATTAGCCAGTGTAGGTACTAGGTAACTGCAGTAAAGCTAAGTGCTGTTTCCTTTCTCCCCGTTTCTGCACCTGTCACCAGCACAGGGCAGACATACATACCGACTTCGCGTACAATACAGATTCTGTATAATTGTTCAGCGTAAAAAATTATCGCCTGCACAAATGGTACATTTACATCCCATTGATACCTTGTAATTTTTCAGCTGTGATTCAGCAGCCTGCCGGAGGCTTTGCAGGAGTGAATCGACCTGTTCTTCTCTCCTACACAGGGCCAGCGCAGAAGTAGACACGGTAATAGTCATACACAACAGTTTTCAGCGTCACACAAGCACCAGACTGAGCCTTCTGTCTACAGTTTACGTTCGCAACCTACCGAGCTGTCATTCTTCAGCCAGGTGATTGTAAGAAGTCAACGGAGTAGATGGACATGGGCTCCACTATTCACTGTGACCATTTGGCGGTTCCTCGCAAATCAGTTTATTGGGCTCTTACTAAGAGCAAAAGGATGTTTATTTAACGGGGGTTGAGCTAAGCGCATCTAGAGGCGTTAAATCTAACGCTAACTGCGCTAAACTTATAATTAATCGCCCAGCTCGCTTATTAAGAAGAGCCATGGAAGGGCTGCTGCAGAATGCCACCGTGTACCTGAAGGTTCTCAACAAAGCATCAACGCATCAAATCCAGGACTGGAAGCAAGATGATGTTAAGAACGCATTCAAGTGGACAGGATATTTTCAGAAGGTGGTTGCATTAAGATTAGCTTCATACCATCTAATAAGTTCATACTCTACCAAGCCATAATAATTCTACTGATCAGTGATATATAGCTATAAAATGGTAGCTGATAGTGATAGCTAAATGCCTTTATCTCTTCTTATAGGCTTATCTCCAATTATGCAAGAAACCTTTGCTGTTGCAGAAATTTGATGCAGAGTTAAAGACTATTGCCAAAACTTATGACTACAACTTTGGTCAGGAGATCACTTCCTGCTTCCTAGGTCACAGTGAAGACTACCTTGCTCGGGTAGGTACATGCATGCACATGCCTGTTGACTGCTTGACATATTATAATCATAGCACATATCCTCCACATTACACCCTTAGTGGTTGATCACATTTTGCAACTTAATTGTACTGGTGCATGATGTTTTTCCTGTACCAGCGACAGCATGACATTGTACTGTTTTAATACGTATTAAAAATTAATGTGCATATTATTTGTGCATGCATCTTTGTGGGATTTAAATTAGTTCATATAATGTTATGTATTCCAGACCTTGCTGCGCAACCCTCATCTCCCTGTGGAGCTGTTTGAACAGCTGTTGTCAGATTCAGAGGATCTTCAGGATTACTGCTCAGAGGTACGTAAAGCGTAATATACATAATAAGTGTTAGATATATACATGTACTGGCATGCATGATACTCATGAATGTTGTATTTATTAATTTTATATACGTATCTCTGTGTGGCTAGGTACACTAATTCTTCTGTAATCTGAAACTACACTAGCCAGGGGATTCCTGGCTAGTGTAGTTTCAGATTACAGTGGTAAATACATGGAAAAGCTGTATATAAGTTGTAATATTACTAGGCATATGCATAGCGCATAAGACATGCCTCGCGTGCATATGAGTTATATATGCCGCTTTACCTATTGTCTCGCTGTTGCTTTGTCTCTTGTCCCGTTCTCTTGCTAACAATGGTAATGGTAGATTGTCCGGTCCTTAGCCAGCTATTTCATGCACCAGCAGAGTGTTATCCAGCATTTGTAGAGGTTGTGAGCTCTGAGTGTGAATCTGCGGAAGATACGGACGCTTAACATCTTCCCACTGTGCATTGAACCAGTACACAACAGAGTGTGTGAGAGAGCGTGCCTGCTACGGCGAAATCCGATCGACTGGCTACAGACCGCCTGTGGACAAAACGCTGCAGAGCGGAGGAAACTGAAGAGCGTGCTGTGCAGCTGCAGAGCTATATACCGCAAGGTGCAGCCATCATCAAAGCTTGCACAAGTGCAGCACCCGCTTGCGTAGTCTGCCCGTTTCTGCCATTGCCGTTCGCGTTACGGACACAAATATATATATATATATAAATATACAGTGCATACAGTGCAAGTTGCAATTTAATATATATATATATATAATTATACATAGCAAAATCTCGATTGGAACACGATCATTGGCCTCGCTTCGCTTGCTCACGCTCGCGCTCGGCAATAAGTCGTATATAAGTCCCCAGCCTTGCCATGTATTTACCACTGATGAAGACCCTAGATTGGGTCGAAACGTCTGATTGATTCTGACAAGTACCACCTGCCCAATCCCCCGGCTAGTGTAGTTTCAGATTACAGATTTAGAGGTATTTGTTAATTACTGACATTTGCACTGTATTTATGTAACTGAAGCACCAAGTCTTAGTCTCGTGCCTAACAACATCCTACATACGTAGCATATATACGTAGCATGTATACGTAGCATGTATACGTAGCATGTATACATGCCAATTCATTTTAAATATGCCATGTGATAATTAGTCTTGCATGCTCCACGTACCCTGTATGCTTGGAAATTATAACTTTGGTGACTTGGCGATCTAGTGCAGGCCCACCATGCACCTTTTATATTGCCAAAATTAATGTATTGCATATCATGTGTGAAATAATTTTCATGGTTGCACAACTGTAGCTACAAGCTGACTGGACCACTCTGCACAGCATAATATATATACTTGCCATGGGATTGATACATGTGGTACTAGTCTCCTTGTTTGATAGTCTCGCGAGCCAGCCAGCCCCTCCCCCACGGAAGGGTCTGGTGCAATTGCGTACCACTAGTTGTGTCCACGCCAAGATCTAGGTATGACCAATCAGATTCGTTGATCATCTAATAATATGCAAAACTTTTCATGAGTTTGACCGCAACTATGCACACAGTATGCAATAATTACATTCCTCTCCCACAACCGATGTTATGCAAGTGCACCAGGCCCTTCCGTGGGGGAGGCTCGCAATACTACTTGTTTGGCAGCGGGTGGTGGTGTGTCCTTGTTGCTGGTGCGTACCTTCCACACGCTCTGCTTTTTCATTCGCCACCTTCCGGACTGTATCCGTTAGTGATGTGGATTTGCACTTTCCTATCAAATCGCTAGTCTAGTTGCTGTCACTTATATTTGCAGGTGATCAGGGGAAAAGCCTTGATGCAGAGCCTGAATGAGATGGTGACTATCTTGCAAGAAGGCGACCAATCTAACCAGCACATGTGAATTTAACTGATCATTTCATTCATTTTAACCATTGCTGTCACATTGTTTTAAAATTGGATTAATTTGAATCAAAATTGTAAAAGATTGATGATAGGTCAGCACGTATGTATGTATCTATGTAGGAAATACTCTACACACCTTGAAACATCCACTATAAAAGATGCAGACATAGATCACAATTAAATATTGCATCTACACATATCCACTTGCAATCACTGCCTGTACCCGTGCTCGTCCAGGACACATTTTAACTTCTCCAAGTCCCCTGTAGTGGTACACTCTCCATGTTGAGCGAAATATGCCTTGATCACAAGATGAGCCTTCTGTTGCACGAGACGTCTTATCTTAGGGTCCTCTGGGCCTGAGAGGGGAATTACGACAGTTAGGAAACACGGCACACACAACATCACACAGACACCACCGTTACCATAGTAACACAAGGCTGGACTGGAAGCCCAACAATAAGCAATGATCAACATGCAATCTGATAGAGGAGATGACTAAGAAGAGAAACATTCGAGCAATAAATGTCTAACATACATGCAGTATAATGTGTGGTGTCCAATTCTGCAAACACGTGGTCTGACCTTTGACTTGTCTTGTAATGGTAAGCATTGTCGTTGAGACTTGACGTGCAAACTGCTTGAACAAATCCTGTAATTGCCAATAGATAAAAGTGCCAACAGAACTTATTACATTAATTGATACACTTGAAACGAAGGAGTGTTAGTGAATCATTCCAATTGCATACAGGTGCATACGAACATTCAAGGTATACTGTAAATACAGTACATGTATGTATGAACTTGGACTGATGCATACTGTACATGCATCAAGGTACGTGATAGTACCTTGGATGTAATTTTCTTGCTGTTGAGGTAAGGGTTTAACAGCTTCACAACCACACCAGCAATCATTGTCTTCTGCTTCGAAACAGACCACTGTACAGTGTCAGCCACACCTCTTCCTTGACTAGTGTCATTTTTAGCACTCTTGGGAGAGGACAGAGAAGCCACAGGCGCAGCATTCTTCTTGGTGTGAGGCACAGATGGGCGCTTCCTGTTGGCATCAAAGGTTGACACAGAGTAAGTTGCTATGAGGGGGGACATTGTTAAGCAACCCCCCCCGGTGTTGAACTGAGTGGGAATGATGTTGAGCAACGAAGTAGCAAGGAGCATGAATGAGCCTCTACCGCATCACATGTGTGCACCAAACACGAGCAAAATAAATACAGCCCCTCGCATATGTTACTGTACGTATATATTTGCACATGTCTAACACACACTCACATCTTGCCTGGCTCTCTGTGTGATGCAGTAGTCAGACCCCTTGCTGCACCTCTCGCATCCTTTGTTGCTCTTGATGGCGCCATCTTGCTCTTTCCTTTCAGTAGTGTCCCTGCACTGACAAACCCACCTGCTTCCCGGCTTTTGCTGGTAGTGGAATCAGTTCTACTGCCGCCGTCCACCTGGTGGACTGACATGGTAGTGGGCACAACTGCAGTGGGTCCAGAGACAGAGATGGTAGTGGGAGTGAGAGGGAAAGTAACTGCATTGACAATGGGTGGTTGAGAGATGCCAAGTTCATTGTCGACTTGCAGTGATAGAAAGCCGGTGAGATCTATAGATTCTGCCTCTTGTGAAATGCCTTCAAAATGAGGCATCGCAGGGCACTGCATGCTTAATCCTCCATCCTTGTCCAAATCGTCACTAAGGTCAATAATTGTCACTGCAGGTGCTTGGGTATTTGTCTTGCAAACATTCTCCACGGAATTGGTGTCACTCTTCAGCAAGTCTGAGGCCTTGGTGAAAGCTGCACGTGCACGTGCAAGTGGGACACCAGTGTTGGTAAGGCTGCTGCCTGGCACTCGCCCAGCTGCTCCATCCCCGCCCCCATCACTGCCATGTGTCAGTGATGCATGAACCTCCTGCTTCAGAGAGCACTCCTTGATTTCAGAGACCTGCACACAGTGTTGTAGCCAGTATTCAAGAATTCAAGTGGCAACCGTATTATACAAGTCAGTTATAGCCCCAACCCTTGTCTATTCACCTTTAGAAACCTTGGGATGTTGCATACATCACCTCGGCTTCGCCCTCAGTGATTACACAACATCCCTAGGTTTCTAAAACAGCGAATCGACTCGGGTTGGGGCTATAACCTATAGACTTATACACAAGGAGCGCACACGCACCAACACACACACACACACACACACACACACACACAGAGAGAGAGAGACACACACAGCGGAAACGATCCATACAGTATGTAAGCCCCATTCATCAGTGGCATTCCTGGCCCATATTGACACTGCACACTTTGACCGTCTGCAGTGGAGCCCACACTGTGCATACATACAGCAGCCATATGTCACTCAGAGGGCCACACAGTTACCACACTACATGAAACACTGTAAAAGAATACAGTAGCACACCTTTTTGCTGACCACGAGCCTGTACGAGCCAGCAACTCTTATGGAGTTGAAGATGGAGTACTCCATTTGTGCTGCCATGTCTTCCAGATCCCTCCCGGAGACATTGCCCTCCGAGAACCCAGCAGCATTGTGCTTCAGAGCCTCAGCCAACAAAGAGTGGCAGTGTTCACGAACCTGTGGGCCAGTTCAGACATGCGTACAGCATTGGTGCAAACAGTGGTACTCCCTAGGACGATGGTGCACACCAGCAGAGTCACTTCCTGTATTCAATGTATTGTTACACACATCACACTCTTCATCAGGTATACAATTATTGTTAGGCATGATCACATACATACGTATACCCGACGAAGCCTGTGACGAGGGAGACACTGCATTGAACTGTTAAGAATTGGCGTTCCTGGTGTGTTCATACAAAGGAAGCTGTACAACAATTCTTGTGACATAGTGCATGAATGTATGTATTGCACACATTGCATGTTTCATACATTAATAGTGCATGTATGCATGTATTGCACACATTGCATGTTTCATACATTAATAGTGCATGTATGTATGTATGTACGGCACACATTGCATGTTTCATACATTAATAGTGCATGTATGTATGTATTGCACACATTGCATGTTTCATACATTAATAGTGGATGTATGTATGTATTGCACACATTGCATGTTTCATACATTAATAGTGCATGTATGTATGTATTGCACACATTGCATGTTTCATACATTAATAGTGCATGTATGTATGTATGTATGTATTGCACACATTGCATGTTTCATAAATGTAACACTACACTGTAGCTTACAGATACAAACACACAAAGCCAGATCAAGGAGGTGGATATGCTGGTTGGACGTCCATGTCAGACCTACACTTTAAAGTGAACAGTAATAGAGGCTGAGTTTTCAGATGTCTTGCATGTGCACACACTGGCTGTTTGATAATATTGTGTGGGCCAGTCTGGCGTGCTAGACCCTACTTCCTGCCCGCCGAAATGATGCAATTATCACAACTGGCAGGAAGTAGGGTACAGCACCGCAGACTACATGTGGGAATGCATGTGTACAAAAATTTTAACAAAGACGTGCAGGGGTTCTGTGAGCTCTGTAGCTTACATAGAGTATACCTACTTGTCAGGCAGAGACGCTCCTGTGTTGAAGAGTGCATAAGCTCTAGAAGTAGGCTGAAATGACACAAGACCTACAGTATGTAGATATGCAACCTTGCCTTAACAGGAAGATTCTTCACACGTGATGTTTCTGCTGGAGCAATTAGCTTGCAACTCTCACTAGGCACATCATCATCATCAGATGGACTCCTCTCCTGCACAAGCAAACAGTACTTAACTTTCAAGTAAAGGTATAAGTGTGCTTAATATATGCATACAGTAAGTACTTAATACGTATATGGAAGGGCATGAGAGTTTAAGCTATGTAAATGAATAGGATTTACTACAATGAAAGAAGGATGGTGCACAAAAGACAAATTCTGTTGCGTGTAACACGCTGTTCAGTGTATGTAGGAGCAGTAAGGGTGTAAGTGTGTCAAACAAGAAAGAAGACACACTACAATGATGGAAGGATGGCAGGCAAAACACAAACTTGGTTGTGTGTAACACGCTGTTCGGTATATACAGGAGCAACGTAAAGATGTAGATATGAAGCACAGGCCAACAACTACAAGTGCTGTCAGTCGCTGTAAGGCGGATGATGCACCCAACACACCCGTCTCCTCTTGGCAAATTGCTTCTGGTAGAAGTCACTCTCAAACACGCTGCCAGACCTCTTCGACTGTGAGGGACCACCTTCGTCATCACTCCCCTCTTCCAGATCACTGTACACCACAAACCAACATAACACAGCACCACCACCAACATGTCACTTGCTTGTATCAGCACATATAGGGTCACTCCTCCAACATCCTCTGTGACTCCACCCCTCCCTCGCCCTCTGTAGCAGTAACTCCTCCATTTTTTCCTACCCGCACCCGCACCCTGACCCCCACCCTCACCGCCTGTAGCCCCACTTTCCCCCTCCATAAAGTTCAGAATCAGCTTTGCCCCATTCAAAGAAGACAGCTCCCGTGGAGTGGACAACATTCTTCCTAGCTCCCATTAGCGCCATCTGCTCAACACACTCCTTTGTTTTTGCCGGGTTGTGACAAACATCACACGACGTGCCACACTAGCAAAGAACAAGTAGAGTAAGGGTGAGTGGGAGCTTGCACAGTGTGGCTATATGCACTTAAGATGTGCTATGAGTACTCGTATTGGTCCTTCTACGTATCTAGGTAACTACACCGAGAGAACTTTACTGTAGAAGGAAGATGAGGGCAGAGAGACAGACAAAGTTCAGTACCTTTGGTGTTGGGTCTCCAAAGTAACTGACAATTGTCTTGTGACGGCACCTGCACAGAGAGCAAGGTTAGACATAGCACTGTGCACTGTACCGTGCTTAATGCATCAACCATACCTACCTCAAGATGACAGCACAATCACACCACCCCACCCCACCCCACCCTACCCACCTATCTATATATACGTACCACAACAGACACATCCATCCACACACATCCGGCACATCAACTCAACACACTACGTAACCTACACACTCACACGCACACACACACATTTCACCCAGACCCAACACACTTACTCTGCCTTCTCACAATACTTCACTAGAACTTCAAAGCTCTTCTGAGTGGCCTTCTTCACATGGGACTCCCCCAAGCCATCCACCCCCTCACCCTGCATTCAGGGAACAGACATAATAGGTACTACACCAGCAGACAGGGGACAGTGAAGCACTCATGTCCTTGCCAGTTTAGCTTCCTACACAAAACTATTGCTTGCAGGAGTTTGTATGGAAGACCCTTCATAACCTGTGACATAAAATCAGAGAATTCTACAGATCTGCATGACTTATCTGTGTCATGTAGTGTATGTATTACAGCACACAGTGTTGTGGACACATATTGTACGTATGTATGCATCTTTGCATTCAGTGGAGCTGAGACACGGACTACTACTGCTGCCCTGTATAATGAGGTGTCCTTCTCTAAGAATTGCACAGGTACAGTGCATAAATGTGTTTTACTGCATTACACTGTGAATTTGTGTCCATTGTGATGAATCAGATGTTGCAGTTATTATGGGGCACCTGATCCATGCAACATGGATAGCAAGCAGCCCGCGATGTCTCACTAGGATGTCTCCTTGTCCTATAAAGAACCCCCAGTGTCTAACATGATTGCTTCCCAACTTGGCACATTCCTTCACATCCAAAGTGGAGGTGAGGGGTATGAGAAAAGTATTTTCCTAGTTTCGCATACATAAAGCGAACGGAACTCTATCCTCATTCATTGCTCGTGAACTCCTGCTTGGCAAGTATAGTGTGGTACCTTAGCAGTGGATTTGGCACTGGATTTGGCAGCCTCCTTCTTCAGCAGATAGAGCAAGCCATCACGATCACACCTGACAAAGGGAGATGAGAAGACATGGACACAGGCAAGCCTGGTGCACTGGAGGTGGACTGGAGGTGTACTGTAGGTGTACTTTAGGTGTACTGTAGGTGTACTGTAGGTGTATTGTAGGTGTACTGTAGGTGGATTATAGGTGGACTATAGGTGCGCTGTAGGTGTACTTTAGGTGTACTGTAGGTGGATTATAGGTGGACTATAGGTGCGCTGTACGTAGGTGTACTGTAGGTGTACTGTAGGTGTATGGTAGGTGTACTGTAGGTGTACTTTAGGTGTACTGTAGGTGGATTATAGGTGCGCTGTAGGTGTACTGAAGGTGTACTGTAGGTGTACTGTAGGTGTACTGAAGGTGTACTGTAGGTGTACTTTAGGTGTACTGTAGGTGTACTTTAGGTGTACTGTAGGTGTACTTTAGGTGTACTGTAGGTGTACTGTAGGTGTATGGTAGGTGTACTGAAGGTGTACTGTAGGTGTACTGTAGGTGTACTGCAGTAGCGCCCCTACCTACCCATTGGTACTATCTGCACACTAGACACACCCACACCTACCTGCATACCCCGACGCACACAAACAAACACACACACACCATGCAAATGCATGCATACACATACACTCATACACACACACACACACACACACACACACAGAAGCACCTACTCATCACAGAAAGACACAAATCACAGTGCACTGACACAGAAAAAGGAGTACCCGCTCATCATACCTACAAAGCAGCACATAAGTACATACTCAGTATGAATGCCCTCACCTGGAGTAGTACAGTCTACAGAAAGCTGGCTTCCCATCCCTACCAGCTCGACCTGACTCCTGGTAATAGGCCTCCATGGATTTGGGTAGCGTCCAGTGAGCAACAAACCTAGCAGGGAGGAAGGGAGAAGAGAATGAACAGAAGACATTATACACAACACAGAGGAACGAGGTAAGGACTTGAATAAAGTCGTGCAGCATAACCAGTGCATATTGCATTGTTGTAAACACATCAATGACACAGACACCACAATCTCTGGCTGCTGGACTGCATAGGAAGTGACTAACCTCACATTGGCCTTGTCCACCCCCATCCCAAAGCTGACAGTGGCAACAATCACAGGTATCTCCTCATCCATCCACTTCTGCTGCACCTCGGTCCTCTGCTCAGGCTTCAGACCAGCATGGTATGCCCTTGAGACTATGCCCTTACTGGTCAGCTGGCCTGCCAACTCCTGGCACCCCTCACGTGTGCGACAGTATATAATACCACAGCCCTAGTAAGTGCAGTAGTAATCACTCACTGCTGTACGTAATTACATCCATTCAGGATGCAGTGTTCACCAGCACTGCTAACCCAATGGCAATCGATTCTACTGCACATATGCTGCATAACAATTCACTTTACACACGCATATTTCCTCCATGCACCAGTGAGCCATCATTTCCTAGCAGTCTTATGTCAGTGTGCTGTACAGTTTTGTCAGCACCTGCATGACACCGGCAACGGGCATACACAACAGTGACAAGTCCACAGTGGCACACTGGGTGGAGGGAGATAGCTTACTGTTCTCTTTCCACTGCTGTCTGTGAGGCTGTTGTGCACAAACTCTCTCAAATCCTTTCTCGAATCAGGCAGAAGATCTCTGAACCTGAAGTAGTGAACAGACGCACAACTGGCACGAGACACATCATCAGTACTGCCATCCAACACCCAGCATTTCCCTACACACACGCACGCACGCACACACACACACACACTAATTGTACCAAGCTTTGTGTTCTTCATTAAGTGTCTATATACATGACATGCTGTCATTGCTACTGTGCAATTTCTCCAATTGATGTGTGGAGCCACATTGGAAGCCGGTCACTGCCAAACAATGAATCACGGCTATCATGGCCACGTTGGCCAGTGAACCAACTGAACTACTCACAAATTGCCACAATGCATGCGTTCTCCAGTGACGGACCATGTCACCTACACAGGTATGTTATGCACCTGTGGCCAGTCTATTCACATATTACCAGTGGTGTATTCAATTATGCAATAGGGGAGGCTATTGTATAATTGATGGTTGGCTTGTGAGACTAGGTAGTGTGTTGGTGAGGCGTCAACTGGGTGATTGATTGAGGACCTGGCACTTCTGAGGCGCATTACAACTGCATGAGAGCATCAGTGCAAAGCCAACAGAGTAGCCTGACTGCTTTGACAATCAACCATGGTCATCTTCTGAACATCTACAGTTTTGAACTAAAATGTACATGTACGCAGCCTCAAGAGATGCATGTGAGTGCTGTTTGTAGATGCAAATTAGATGAAGAATCAGGCTGTGCCTGTACCTCTTCCATTGCTCACCTTACATCATAAAATAGGTTTGGTCTGAAGGAGCTAGCCTTGAACACAGTGACATTCTTTCCCATAAAAAGACTCCTGACCACATCCTCTTGCACCTTGGGCGTGGCAGTGGCAGTTAGGGCCACCCACGGCACATCTTTGTAGCGCTTCCTCAGGTCACCTAGCTTCAGGTAGTCTGGTCTAAAGTCATGCCCCCACTCTGAAACACAGTGAGCTTCGTCCACTGCCACGCGCGAGAGATTCTTTGACCGGTGTAGCCGATCCAGAATGCTTTGAAAGTTAGGAGAGGCAGCCATCTCTGGAGTGATGTAAAGGAGTTTGATCCGTGGGGAACCACTTTGAATGTCGGCCAAGATTCTTTTGCGGTCCATGGCAGATGTTTTAGAGTTAAGGGAGTCTGCCTGTATGTCCCTTCTCTTGAGATGTGCCACTTGGTCGTCAATCAGAGCAAGAAGTGGTGAGAAGACAATGGTGACTCCACTCGACATCAGAGCTGGAAGTTGGTAACACAGGGATTTGCCCGCACCAGTTGGCATGGAAATGAATATGTCATGGTCACCTTGTATGGCATGGATGAAGAGAGCAGTGCAACATTCATCACAACAGGGATATATCACTATTTGTGCTAGTAGCGGTTTGTATCCATAGAATAAGTTACCCTTCACACACAACAGAGTAGGGATAATAGGCTATATGCCATACACACTTTAGCTGTTGAGATGAGGCTTACTGTTCATGCATTTCACGGACCCGAGCAGCCAGCCACAAACATTTAGACCGAAAGACTTCAGTCACTCAATACATATTAAGCGTACTGTACCATAGTCAGCTAGCTACAGATAATTTAAACGCAAACACACAAAATGGAAATCAAAAAGTAAAACGTAATAATTAAGGTACCTACAGCATGTACAACACATACGAATGACTCTCAGTGTCACAGTTTACAGGGTTAAACCTGCAGCTTAAACATAGACTAGCTACCTACACTTAGGTTTTAGCCATAAGAAGCCAAATAATCATGATTCAGAGGGACATACGCAATTCGAATATCTTCCGTTAGAAAGAGTCAGATAAGGGACGTCTTACCTTGACACACGGCTTCCACTGCCTTCCCCTGTAACTCGGATTTGAACTGGGTGTAGCCAAATCTATCGCTCAATACCCTCAACACATTTGCTTTCGGTCCATTAAGTACTACTTTGCGTGTAACATATGATGTTATCAGTGTGTCATTCCGAATCCCCTTGTTTGCCTTCAGAGCCATTTCCTCTCTTCAACCCGGCGGTGCTCCAAGTTCAAAATAACCGCCATCCATTTTGAGACCACATATTTATAGGGACAATTTCTTTTGGTCACGCCCCCTAGCTATGTCACAACCTGACCACTGTGTGATGCAAGGAATAGGTGAGGGGTAGTGTGACACATTCGCGACACAGGAGAAGAACCATGTCTGTCTTCCACGACGAAGTTGAGATAGAGGACTTTGAGTACGACCCAGAGACCGAAACGTACTACTATCCGTGCCCCTGTGGGGACCAGTTTGAAATATCAAAGGTACGTACGTACGTAGGTCACTGACACTGAAGAAGACTCAGTCGTGTATGGTGTTGGTAATGGTGTTGAGGCGTCCAGATGAGCTGCATACACTGACAGTGGTACTATCAATGCACGAACACACAGATGTAAACGCCATGCATCTGCGTACTTGCACAACCCACGCCTCTACACGCTTACGTGACTGTGTGCGTTTTGCCGCAGACATTGTATGCCCAAACTCGCACTTTACAGAATGATCTAGAAGACGGCGAAGAGATAGCAACATGTCCCAGCTGCTCACTAATTCTCCGGGTGATCTATGAGCCGGTGAGTGCACAATGACACATTCAAGAAACGCATGCAGTTTATCAGTACTGTTGGTAGTTGGGAGACCAGGGGTCATGGCACATATAAGGGGGATCCAAATTGCACAAGTATGGACTGCGTGGATTTAGTATTAGTTTTAGGGTTAGGGTTAGGGTTGATTTTATATTGTAAAATTTGGCGCCCCCTGGCTCTCCCTTATATTTGCCCACTGCCGAGACCAGTCAAATCCTGTACAGTATGTGTAAATTTGCATGGTATGATGTGTGCCAACCAACCTCCCACCTGTGCCACTCCCTTGTAGGATGACTTCTGCCCTTCAGGAGACGATGACTGCAAAACAATTCCCATTGCCACTCACTGAGACAGCATTCTGTTGTGTCATTTTATCACGCATGAAATCTCAAGCTTGAATGAATGCATGCCCATTATATATTCATGTATATTGGTTCAATACGAGAAGTCTTTTGGCAATTTGACTGAGGAAGTTCAGGGAGCAATCACATAGCAATATAGTTGTGTGACGTTTCTACCTAAGGGGATGGTAATCTCTGTCGTCACAAGACTAGCTTTGTGACTGACAAAGAGCCCCTGAGAGGTTAAAAGGTCTCAGCAATTATCTGTCCATCTACGTACCATGTCTTGTAACGTGGTATTCATTAGAAATTGTTGACACATTCAGTGGTTTGCTGTTGTGGTACATATGCATGTAGCGATGGGGTGTAGATGTGTGGGAAACACTCTGCAGTGAAATATGAATCATTTCAAATCACCACAATCAAACAAAATAGTGAGGGAAAAGGAATGAGGTTAAATGTGTGATACATGAAGACTTTGGCATTCTCTAGATAACAGCAATCATGACAAATATACCTGTATTGTTGTACCCAGGTTGTAATACCTGTATTGCTGCACACAGGTTGCAATACTTACATGAGAAAAGTAATAAATAATGCCAATATGTTGAGGGAGCCGACGGAGTGAATGAATCGACACAGACTGTGAATTAGCCAAAGGTAATCTGACTATGTCCACCTGGAGGGGCTGTCACTTTTGAGGAGGGACGCCTGGTGCTGGGGGCAGCTGGAGCTACTGGCTGTTGCTTACTGGGGGGTGGGGCAGGGGGAGGGGCCTCTTGCTTCGGCTTGGGCTGAGAGGCTGGCAGAGATGGGCCTCCGAAGCTTATGGAACTGCCTCCACCAGGTGGGTTAAGAACTCTGTGGCGTGCACAAAAGTTGAAATCAAGGGAGATGGAAGTTAAGGAACTGTTGCCAGACAATGAAACATAAAAGTTGTGTAACATACCGTGAGCTGTTCTTCTGACCTTCCCTCAGACCTTGGTACATTTCTGTTGACTGAGCCATTAGGGATAGTAAAATTGGTCACCAGTGTGTGGCTCCGACTTCTGGGGATGATGATGGAAGTGTTACGGTAGTTACGCAACTGTGCTTCCGGCGGAAGTCACGTGAACACCTGGCGCCCCCCAATTTTACATGACGCAGATCTTAGGCAACACCGTTGTCCCCTTACCTTACTAGACGTACTGGTAGAAAACCCACTAAAGGCGGCAAGAACTCGGAACAAAAACCCTTGTCTTCACTTATACTAAGACTAATCTAGCGTTCTACGTGTACGGCTTACTCTGACTGTGAGTTGAACAAGAATGACCACCCCCGCGCGTAGAAGGCTGATGCGAGACTTTAAAAGGTGGGTATTGCGTAGACTGTTTTCTTTGTAGGGTACGTCTAACTGTTCCTCCCACTTGCCCAGACTTCAAGAAGACCCTCCAGCCGGTGTGAGCGGGTCTCCTTCGGACAACAACATCATGGTGTGGAATGCCGTCATTTTCGGGTGAGTACACGGCTGTTTCGCGGATGGTAGCGGGGGCGGGGGAGGCGGATAGCGAGGTTTTGTGCGTGGAGTGTGAGCGAGAGAGATGGTGGTTGTAGTGATGATGGTCTGGGCATACATATACATGCGAATAGGATGGGTGTTGTGCGTCTGTGACTTATTCGAGGCTCAATCTTGTTACCACCTGACGCCCCTCTCTTGTCCCCTACAGACCAAAAGACACCCCGTTTGAAGATGGTAAGTGTGGGTGATAATCTGTCAATAGGAGTTCAACTAACTGTTGAAAGTGTACAAAATCTAGAACTGAAGTCAAAAGTAGACAGGCTCTAGGATGGGGGAAATTTCTGACTTAGTTTGTTCTTTCTACAAGGAAAGGAGATCTGTTTGGGGCCAAAGTACTTTGAACACAAAGCGACTTTGCCACATGATAGGCATATTCCAGAAAATCCCTTCCTGCAGTCCTAGAAATTCCTTCCATGTTCCGTATCCAGGTTCAGTAATGAATCTCCATAACATAGGCAGGTTCTCCTTTTACTGTGGTATGTGAATGTCTATGGTAGTCTCAGTACCAGCAGTGTACTCACTTCCTGCTAACAGTAGGTTCTGGATTGTTCTAGAACAGTTGGAATAGCTGAA
>OX465037.1:5173204-5263204 GCA_949841015.1 Aplysina aerophoba | reverse complement strand
CGCATGACATGCATGCCCTGCCATCCTGTGATGCCCAGGGCTTTCAAACAGAGGGCAGTGAGTGTATTGTTCCCTGGCCAATGATGGTACAACTAAGTGGAAGCTGGTATAGTGTAATTGTGCATTCTGGGTGACATTGTAGGCACTAGTTCTCAGCAAGACTTGAGTGGCCAGTGCTTTGTGTCTGTACGTAATACTGATGTGAGGCCATTGAAAGGCTATTGGAAACGGTTAGGCTCAGAATTTCATTCATCACATATTTATAGTCTGAAGGACAAAGTTTGTAGGCCCTACAGGATTCCCTCCCCCCTGTACTGTACTGGCCCATGTACTGCATATACGTACGTATATGTACGGTGTTGGCTCATTTTAATGTTCCTATTATTTAGCTCGTCATATCTGGACAAGTGAAATATGACCTTATTTTCAAAATTTAACATTGATGACCAAAAAGTACGTATGTACGTACGTACAGTAGCGAAACTGTCTTATCTGTGCATTCATTGGACTAGCCAGGTCGTGCTTCCACACGAGGTGCCCTAGAACTCCTTGGGCCTGAGAGGCAGACACAGGTTGTAGTAGGCCTGCACGTGATAAGAGAGAGGTACAGCTGCAGTCTGCTTCACAACGTGAGCAAGAAACACAGAAGCAGTGTTTTGTCGGTTACTCTAAAAGTCATCAACTGAGGCTTACAATCAACCAGCAATTTACACAATACACCTAAAGAGGTCTCAAAGCACACCAGTGTACAGCATTACAGAATAGAGTATTGGTGCAACAGACGTAGTGTGGGTCACATTTCATCAATTAATTACTTTCAGTAACATTAATTCAGCTAATTTACTTGCTTGCTGGCTTGCTGCACACACACACACACACACACACACACACACACACACACACACACACACACACACACACACACACACACACACACACACACACACACACACACACCTGCTTGCTCCAGAACTCCACCCCCTTCCACCCGCACCAGCCCTTGTTGAGGATGGTCCTCATGTCCTCTCCTCCAGTGTAGTGGGGGTCCAGAATAAGAAAGTGTGTCTCTCCCAACACTTCGTCGTACTGCACTCCAAGAATGGTGTGTGCCAGGACACCTCCACCTGAGGGAGAGAGGGAGGAGAGAGGAAGAAGGGTGGAAGAAGGGAGGGAGAAGGGAAAGAGGCAGGAAGCAAAGTCATGTGTGAAGTATACGTTGTGAAGTGTGTGCATTCCTTAACATTACTTGCATTCCTGTACCAAGCACATGCGCAAACATACAGACACACTCATATACACAGGCATGTCAAACCTGTACAATATACACAAGTACACATATGCACAGACATACATGTACACACGTACATGAAAGGCACACACACATGGATAGATGCATGCACACATGCACAGATACACACGCACACACACAGGAAAGTGAGAGAGATTTGTACAACACACACAAGCGCACCAATCATGACGGGTGTCCCTTCCTCTTCAAAGTGCCTCAGCAACTCCCTGCCAGTGCTGCCCATCTCGGCCCCACTGGGCACGTTGGTGATGCGTGAGGTCACTCCCAGGAGGTGGTTCAAAACTATACTGACTTCAAACGAACCAATCCACTGCTTGGAGCCCAAAAAGGACGATTCCTTGTCACCCACCTCTATCAACACCTGTATCAAACAAAGATCCCACAAGACCAGTGTTACCGATCTGGTGGTCAAGATTCCACCAAACACTTTATCATGCCTCCTCGCTATCTACACCACCAACATCGCAATAGTGCTACTTGTTGATACCCTGACTCCAGCCATCACTGTACTCCTACTAAAAATAACATGAAAGCTATCTCGCAAACAACGTTAACAGATTAGCAGTACCACAAGTCTTCTAAAGTGGTTAACAAAGTAAAACCCATGATGCACCTTGAGCACAGCTTCCCATGTTATGTACGTATATAGTCTCCTGATACAGAGCTGTAGAATATGGCAGCACTAAATAATGACAGCACAGCCCCCCTTTCGCATTGCTGGACATGACATGCACGTAGACATACACACAGTATACCAGAGAGTGCGCCATTTAGTACATACAAAATACAAATACATAACCACAGACCATGTCCTAATATGAGTTTCAAACCTGAGAAGCACCGTTTGCAGACTAATAGTGCACACGTCCCAATGCAATGTGTCCCACACGTTGCTCAGTCCCACACACCAGCTCCTACTCGTCCATGTTACTACTATTGTGCAATCACGATCGAAACTAATGCTGCTACCACATACAGTACAATTTTAAAACCCAGTATATAGAACCAGAACACGGCTGAGGAAGAGGTGTGGATGTGTGATCAGGCTTGGCATTGCAGTTGCTGTCCCACCTTCTGTATGTCCGCATGTGAAGGGACAGGTTTGTCTGTGTACCCTTGTAGGTTGAACCAGGACCAGAGTGTTTGCAATGAACGGTAGGCACAACCCCATCCCTGGGGGAGTGACCAGGAGAAACATGTGACTGCATAGATACATATAAGAAGTTGAACACATGCAATGTACATACATACACAATGTAAACACACACACACACACACACCACAATGCACTCACAATGTACCCCAACCACACCCCATATGCATGCTTACACCAACACATACACACACGCATACACATTCACACCTGTGGTATGTACACACACACATCAGTGCTAAACACACAATCTTCCTTCTCTGTCACCAAGCCCC
Organism: Aplysina aerophoba; assembly: GCA_949841015.1. Taxonomy (NCBI): domain Eukaryota; kingdom Metazoa; phylum Porifera; class Demospongiae; order Verongiida; family Aplysinidae; genus Aplysina; species Aplysina aerophoba. Next base: position 5,260,467 of record OX465037.1, on the reverse strand, counting down.
TAAGGACGTTGATCATATCTACATTGTCTACTACTGTTGTATGCGGAAATGCGGGTTAGGTTGGTCAATAACAGCATGCCATCCAGGACAGTCCTCAATCAGCTCTTGCTGAACACTCATCCCAGAGAGGTCCTGCTGACTACATCACACCACTGGAGTGGTGCTCACCTGGTGCTCACCTGCTGGTCTCCTGCTGCCACTAGGCCAACGACACTGACACCCTCCAACCACCCCCTTCCCCCCCCCCCCACACACGTACGTACAGCAATTTCACACAATCTTTCAACTTGTTTCCAAACTCATGCTCAGTCAATACTTGGATACAAACATGTTTTGTACAACCACATGCCTGTAACTAGATGATGGACAGACTGCATAAGCTCCAGCCCCAATCGCTTACTCACATTGTCGTCAAACCTGTCCTGCATGTAGTGGTGGTAGGCATACCAGCCCCATACTGTGGCCGCTGCCGCAGCAGGCAACGGATGGTGCAAGCCCTCATGGGGGTTTAAGAGGTAAGGGCCTACATGCAAGAATGAAACGATGTGAGTGTATATATTGATCACTGTCAGTGTAGCTGTGTGTACAGTTGTGTGCTGCCGGTACTGTACATTTGCAGAGAAGAAAATGTGCATCACATAGCATACTGCCACCCACACGGACCACACCCACACAACACACTCGCACAGCACAACGTCACCTACACCCACCTCACACCCCCACACGATTACCCATGCCCCCTCACACCCATAGCGTGCTGCTGCTGACACCAACTCCGCCCTCACCTGTCTTGGATGCAAAATGCAGGTTGCCAGGTCTGAAGACAGGTCTGTCCTGAGGGAGGAGGAAGGATCTGTGGAGACTGCTTCTTAGCGGCTCTAAGAGTTCGAGTGGAGACAGTACAAGGACAGTTCTACGGTTTATCTACGTGTATACAGTACACGTATGGACAGACAAGACAGTACACGTATGGACAGACAAGACAGTACACGTATGGACAGACAAGACAGTACACGTATGGACAGACAAGACAGTACACATATGGACAGACAAGACAGTACACGTATGGACAGACAAGACAGTACACGTATGGACAGACAAGACAGTACACATATGGACAGACAAGACAGTACACATATGGACAGACAAGACAGTACACGTATGGACAGACAAGACAGTACACGTATGGACAGACAAGACAGTACACGTATGGACAGACAAGACAGTACACGTATGGACAGACAAGACAGTACACGTATGGACAGACAAGACAGTACACGTATGGACAGACAAGACAGTACACGTATGGACAGACAAGACAGTACACGTATGGACAGACAAGACAGTACACGTATGGACAGACAAGACAGTACACGTATGGACAGACAAGACAGTACACGTATGGACAGACAAGACAGTACACGTATGGACAGACAAGACAGTACACGTATGGACAGACAAGACAGTACACGTATGGACAGACAAGACAGTACACGTATGGACAGACAAGACAGTACACGTATGGACAGACAAGACAGTACACGTATGGACAGACAAGACAGTACACGTATGGACAGACAAGACAGTACACGTATGGACAGACAAGACAGTACACGTATGGACAGACAAGACAGTACACGTATGGACAGACAAGACAGTACACGTATGGACAGACAAGACAGTACACGTATGGACAGACAAGACAGTACACGTATGGACAGACAAGACAGTACACGTATGGACAGACAAGACAGTACACGTATGGACAGACAAGACAGTACACGTATGGACAGACAAGACAGTACACGTATGGACAGACAAGACAGTACACGTATGGACAGACAAGACAGTACACGTATGGACAGACAAGACAGTACACGTATGGACAGACAAGACAGTACACGTATGGACAGACAAGACAGTACACGTATGGACAGACAAGACAGTACACGTATGGACAGACAAGACAGTACACGTATGGACAGACAAGACAGTACACGTATGGACAGACAAGACAGTACACGTATGGACAGACAAGACAGTACACGTATGGACAGACAAGACAGTACACGTATGGACAGACAAGACAGTACACGTATGGACAGACAAGACAGTACACGTATGGACAGACAAGACAGTACACGTATGGACAGACAAGACAGTACACGTATGGACAGACAAGACAGTACACGTATGGACAGACAAGACAGTACACGTATGGACAGACAAGACAGTACACGTATGGACAGACAAGACAGTACACGTATGGACAGACAAGACAGTACACGTATGGACAGACAAGACAGTACACGTATGGACAGACAAGACAGTACACGTATGGACAGACAAGACAGTACACGTATGGACAGACAAGACAGTACACGTATGGACAGACAAGACAGTACACGTATGGACAGACAAGACAGTACACGTATGGACAGACAAGACAGTACACGTATGGACAGACAAGACAGTACACGTATGGACAGACAAGACAGTACACGTATGGACAGACAAGACAGTACACGTATGGACAGACAAGACAGTATACATATGGACAGACAAGACAGTACACGTATGGACAGACAAGACAGTATACATATGGACAGACAAGACAGTACACGTATGGACAGACAAGACAGTACACGTATGGACAGACAAGACAGTACACATATGGACAGACAAGACAGTACACATATGGACAGACAAGACAGTATACATATGGACAGACAAGACAGTACACGTATGGACAGACAAGACAGTATACATATGGACAGACAAGACAGTACACGTATGGACAGACTGTGTGTGCTTGCACCACTCACTAGCAGCTTCAAGGGTCATGTCATGGTCACATGACTTGTCGCATCTATACACCACAGTGATGGGTACACTTTGCAAAGGCACAGGAAAGTGGTACATTTCGACAGAAATGTCACCCTGGGGTTCAAATATCACAGTAAACAGGGTATCATGTGAAGCCGGAGCAAACTAAAAAAATTTACACAATACCTTCTTCAAGCTCTTTTCTTCTGCCAGTTGCTGCAACACAACACACAGCTGGTTGGACACTGCTTCAAGCAGGTTCTCTTGCATCTCCTCGAAGCTAGCTGACCTGAGGAAGACACCCACACAGTCCACAGGCAAGACTGCCCTAAGCCACTCCTCCTCCTTCCCCCGATACTCCAGCCACAAGCAGGGCGGTTTGTCTCCCTCCCCTTCTGAGGTCAGACTACGCAGCAGGGAGGCTGTCAACTGACTGCTGACTGGTAACTGGAGCTTTGTTGAACCTTTGGGCTTATTGGAAGGGGTGGGAGGAGCGAGTGAAGCAATGGGTGATTTCGCAAACTTGCCTCCTTGCTTGCAAAGAGCAGTTCTGCCCTCTGGGGTGGAAACCAGTAAGCAGGTGGCTTGCAATAGCGAATGCACCACATTTCGCCTTTTCACTTCTTCTACAGAGGTAGAGAGGTACAGGAAACATACATAAGTACCAACATGATGTGACGACGTGGTGAGCTGTGCTACTGCAACTCAGTGTCCTGATGTCCTGTGTGGTGGAATGGACTACTCAGCAACTACTAAAGGCTCGCTTACATTTTCGTGGTTGCATTAGCTTTCCAACACATTGTGTACGTGTGTGCATGTGTCCATGCAAGCACATGCAGGTGTGTACATGTGTGAGATCAATACGTCTGAAACAACAGTACTTGTCACGCTCATTAATACGGATCTAACTGATGCTACACAATTGCGCAATTGAATGACTGTATGAGTACAAAGTGCACACTCAAACATTTCAGCACTAAAGTGGTAAGTCATTGTGAAGTATACCTGACAAATGTGAAAGCGGCATGTCCACGGACAGGCTCGCTGTCAGTCTAACACTGACCACCTCCCTGTTCATCCATTCCGTCACTTGAGTCACTTCAATCTGAAGAGGATGTCTCTGGAAGGTAGCTAGATCAACATGGAAGGCCTCAAGCTGTACGGAGCCCTCTCTCTTCCCCTCACCCTCAGCTGCACAAAACAGCACCATGGCTGCACTCTTAGGAGTTGTGGAGCAGTGAAAGAGGTGTGTCTGGTTAAGAAAGTGCTTGCAAGTGGACTCGAGTGCCCTGCTGTCTTGGACTGAGCTTGAGTGTAGGAGAAAGCCAATGGGCTCCACACCTGCATTGGAAGAGCACATATATGGTCAGATCGGTCAATGTCTAGCATGTTCATCTTGGTTATAGCGGCTGAGGGTATAGAACTGACATTCATGCGTATAGTGTATAATTCTATTTAGCGCATAATGAATACATAATTTGAAGATTATGCGCTCCTGGTCATAATCGTTGGGGCTAGACTACTTGGAGTCCTGATCATTAGCACTGATAAGACTCAGTACGTATGTACTCATGTAGCTATCTAACATAAGTAGCTTTTCCGAACGGTGGGTAGTTTCCGATCACCCGTTCCTCAAAGGAACATTAGACTTTCTAAGTGAAAACAAGTGCATACACACATACTTACCCCTAGCTCCTTTACCTTACATGTCTAACCCTACGTAGCTATCTAACGTAAGTAGCTTATATAAGTATATACGTATCTAACCTGCAGGAAAAGCATGTCCTGAAAGATCGTGACTTTGCAGTTTCGCTTCTTCGCACAAGTACTGCCCCAACACGTAGCCGCACTGAGTGCTCCCCTCTCCGTGCGTTCGTACCCCCATCAGCACCCCCACAGCGGAACTGGAACGGACCTGCTTCTGAGACGGGCAGGACGTAAAACAATGCGCTTATGGTAGCAGAGTGAGATGGGACTTGCACATAGTTCAGGTGTTGCGACTTCGCCTTACTTCAATAAGAGAGCAAAACGCTTCCAAATCTTGTGAAACAAAGAGTTTACAATCACCTTCGCTCTCCGCCATCTTACTCGCCATGTTGGCCAAATCAAGGCCGAAAATCGATACAAAATTCACAAAGTATATAGTAAAAAAAGCGAAATCTACACTTTCATTTATAAAAACATTTAGCGAAAGATCAAGAGCGAAAGAACAGGCATACGCAGTACCTGATGAGATGAGATCGTCGATACATCATACAGCACATCACTAATTTCATTAAAAAAGTCATTCTACGACAATCTGAGGGCCCTTTGTTGTAGAACCTGTTTCAGTTCATCTGGTGTCAGTGCCTGGTTCACCCCTGGCTTGGGCTGGTCTCTCCAAGGAGACTCGGTATAGCCATTGGAGTAGAGATATACTCTCTTAACAGCCTCAAACGTTGCAAACATGATCCCGGAGTATGGCATGACCTTCAGTAGGTTGGCGGTGGTGCCTCTCCAGAGACCGACCGTGCCGTGCTTGGCGTACGTCTGTCTGAAGGCGTCCCACATGCCCGAGAACTCCACATCTCCACTGGCCAGCCTGTGCCTCATGGCCACTGCGTTGTGCTGAGCTTGGAGCTTCTTGCGAATAGTGTCAAAAGGAAATGACAGGGTCTGAGAGGGAGGGAACACACATGTACACACATGTACAGTACACACATGTACAGTACACACAGGCATGTACAGCTGTGTCCTTTGCAGAGAAATGCCCAATGTTCACACAGCCCACCAAATACACACAAACATGCACCCACATGCGTACACATACATGCACACACACACACACACACACACACACACACCACACACACACACACCACACACACACACACCACACACACCACACACACACCACACACACCACACACACACACACCACACACACACACACACACAGGCACACACACACGCACACACACTCACGCTCACGCACACACACACACACAGGCACGCACACACACACACACACACAGGCACGCACACACACACACACACTCACGCACACGTGCACACACACACACACACACACACACACACACACACACACACACACACACACACACATGCATGCACAAACACCTGTGCAAAGGCGGCAGCTGCGCAACCATTTATAAAATTCTCAACTGGCGACATCTGCCACTTGGGCTTGCTCCATGCCTTGTCCAACATCTCGTAGAACATGAACGTAGCTCCAGCAAATGGGATGACACCTAAAAGGACCACATACAGCCATAACAGTCATTCGATGACAGTGTGAGGCCCCTTTGAGACATACAGCCATAACAGTCATTCGACGACAGTGTGAGGCCCCTTTGAGACATACAGACATAAGCAAGTGACACATGCCTCTGGCATAGATGCCATGCACACAAATCATCCGTCAATATACATAGCCAACCATTAGCACAGCCGGCTGTGTGACACAGTGGTGTGTGCACAATATAACGTCCACAAACGTTGGATATCACCCGGTGTGCCCATAACCAGCACCAGTGTGATAAACATCGGTATTGGGGGCCACCCCTACACAGCCCCCGCCCCCTACACAGCCCAATAAATCCACCAGTGGCTGCACAACCGCAGTGGGAGAGAGGGTCTGGAGCCACCCACTGACAGCTGTAGGAGGCTACCGGTAGGTTCAGTGTGTGCAGCACCACCTAGCCACGGGGTGACCTGATGGATACTCACTGACATGGAATGACAGTGTATTCATCAGCCATGGATATTACATTCAACATGCATTTACACAATGTGGCAACCTTCTGCGTGGCTAGCCTTTTGCATGAATTGGGACGCTACTAGGCAGATTGGCCAGATAGTTTCCAGGTGATCAGCTACTGCACAGACACTATTGAGATACATATTGCTGGCCACAATGAAATGGCATACCAATTGCACTCTCCTTGAACCAATGGCTTGAGCCACCTCACCGCTACTGGTATGTACATTGCACGTGTTCAACTTCAACCCAGTGCAGTGCAGTACTCCCTCTCCACTGCAGGGGTTTGTCCTCGACTTAAGCACCACCCAAGAGTAGGCTCGTGAACCAGACCCCGCCCATCTGTTGGCCATTAATCCCATTATAACCGTGCTGTCATATACGGACGGGTCCGTCCATGTGTAACGTCACACATGAATGGCCAACAGATGGGTGGGGTCAGTGCACGAGACTAGCCCAAGAGGGTGCTTGCTGTACAGCATATCATGTGTGCACTGCCGAATGCATTGCAAAGTCACATCCATCTCACCCCCCACACATCCCACTCTGCCTGACCTAGCCAGTCATGCTGTACCCTTGCTAAGTGACTTGCCTAGCAATGTTGCTGAAATGCCCTTGTAGAGAGCAAGACTGCCTTCCTCTTTTACGATCGTTGGAAAGGCATGCCAGAGACCCTTGTATACACGCTTGGAAGGAGCGACATGTTGCGTTGTTAATCGTGTCTTGATCATATCAAACGGATAGGTCATCACAGTGGCTGTCACACCGCCAATTGAGCCAGCAACAAGGGCGTTTAAAGGGGTGATTCGTCCCTTCTCGTCTGTTAGCCAAAGCTTGCACTGTGTGTACGTGGCGAATTGAACTGCGGAGTATGGGAAGAGCCTCACGCAGGCGGCCCAGTTCCCCTTCCAAAAGGCCCTCAATCCTTCATTTGCATATACATTCTGGAAGGTTGCTAAAAAACCTTGTCGAGAATCCTTGGTACCAACTTGCGCAAGAATCTTGACCACATCTAGTGGAGAGGTGAGGGTCCTAGCGGACACGCCCGCAATTCCCCCAGCCAGAAACGCTTGCCATGGCGTAATCCGCTTGTCCTTTGCTGCTGTCATGCCGCCTGCAAAAATATAGCAAGAACTAGCCACGTGGCATTGCGCATGATCGGTGACACGCTACTTTCCGCGGTCAGAGCGGAAAATTTGAAGGCTGTATAGTGGCATTGTGATTCAGTCGTGGAGGGAGCAATGGAGAAAGCCATCGAGAAGACGCTTCTTGACGCTGCCAAGGTTGTGGAGGATAAAGTTGACGCCGAAATCGAGCGTCTAGAAAAGATTGACGAAGATGAGCTTGAGAAACTGAGGCACCAGAGAATGCAGCAAATGAAAAAGGCTCAAGCTCAGAAGGAGGAATGGCTGAGCAAGGGACATGGACAGTACCGAGAAATTCCTGGGGAGAAGGAGTTCTTTGACGAATGTAAGCAAAGTGAGAAAGTTGTGTGCCACTTTTTTCGCGACTCCACTTGGCGATGCAAAATTGTGGATAAACACCTGTCCATCTTGGCCCCCAAGCACCTTGAAACAAAGTTCCTCAAGGTGAACGCAGAGAGATGTCCGTTCCTCTGTGAACGACTCAAAATCAAGATTATTCCCTCCATTGGAACTGTGGTTGATGGCAAGACCAAAGACTGGATCCGAGGGTTTGATGAGCTTGGCGGCCATGATGAGTTTAGTACCGAGATGCTGGAGTGGCGTCTGGGTGTGGCTGGTGCCATCAACTACAGCGGAAACCTCTTGGAACCTCCTACGACGAAGCAGGCACCTGGTAAGATTTTGGGTGCCACCAAAGCCATTCGGCAGACAGAACGCGGCAATGATTCGGACAGTGATGAGGATGACTAGAGTGGCTTCAGTATGTGTGTCTGTGTGTCTGTGTGTATGCCACATGCTTTCTATAGCCCATCTTTCACACGTTGCATTGTGCTATTTATGTACGTATGAAGTGCATGTGTGCATGTGTGCGAAAAGTATGTTACAATTGACATGTAACATAATAATTATGCATGTCTTACAGTGAATATTGATACCCAGTTTGAAGTCTCTCTGAGATGTGCACATGTGACATGGAGTCCTAACAGGCGAATTGATATTGAGCAATGGTGAACAGCAGCCAGCAGTAGCACTTGATTGCAGGATGCTTCGGCTGTATGTGCTCAAGATTAATTCGCCCATTATCAACATTGTAGCAATGAACATTTACAATATTACAAAGTCCTAAAGTTAGTTATTAACAGTGTATCTCATGGTTGTGCGAACCTACGTAAGTACCTGCAGGCAGGCAGGCAGGCAGGGGAGGACTAAGGGCCCTTGCAGACATGGACTACATAGAACAGATTACAGCCCTTGTGGTGGATGTGGCCTACAGCCAGCCAATGGGCGGCCGGAGCAGAGGGTGGATGTGGCCTACAGCCAGCCAATGGGTGGCGGAGCAGAGGGTGGATGTGGCCTACAGCCAGCCAATGGGTTGCCGGAGCAGAGGGTGGATGTGGCCTACAGCCAGCCAATGGGCGGCGGAGCAGAGGGTGGATGTGGCCTACAGCCAGCCAATGGGCGGCCGGAGCAGAGGGTGGATGTGGCCTACAGCCAGCCAATGGGTGGCGGAGCAGAGGGTGGATGTGGCCTACAGCCAGCCAATGGGTTGCCGGAGCAGAGGGTGGATGTGGCCTACAGCCAGCCAGCCAATGAGTGGCCGGAGCAGAGGGTAGTTGTTACATGTGTCAGTGGCATGCGATGGTCATTTGCCTCCCAGTCGGTTCTCTCTCCACCACTGCAGCTGCTGCTATAATATGATGGTGTGCTACCGTTGTGTTAACCCCCTCCTTGCATGGGGTACTGGTGTCGACCATAGTGCATGTATAAAGAAGGCCTTATAATGTAATGTATCCTATACTTAAAACTGGTTTACCACCTCATTACAACTATATAAATTATATGCAGTGATTGACAATATTGACAAGGCATTGTTCACATTTATGCAGTGTTGCACATGCAGACAGCAAGGTCGGTCATCAAGTCATGCTGTCACAGTCTGTCAGTGAATGTCACTGTCATCCGTATCAATGACATTCTGATAGACAAACTGAAGTCCTTCAGGCGTCCAACATACACGTGAGCCTCTCCTGCCATCACTCATCACCGACTTAGTCCTTCCTCCTACCAAACTGAATGATGACAGGTCTCCCTCGCATCATGTAACCATTCACAAGCTGCATAGCTGCCTCTGCCTGCTCCACAGCTGCAGTGGGAGACACAGGTAGTTCACATCACTACAAAGACACTCAACACCCCCCTAGTGTTTACGGAGTCAACAAAGGAAACTAGACGGTGAATTGTGGAGCGAGGTCACTTTCACCACAGTACTTGCATGTTTTGCATACACGTACCTATTTATGTACTTATGACTGCAGTGTGTACTGGCACATTGAGCCTCCTTGTAGTGGAAACTCACTGTGAAATTCAACAAACGCCTGTCCTTTCATCTTCCCCTTCATTAGCCGAATAAGCACAGGGTCTTCCTCATCACCCTGGAACTGGCCAAATAGAGCAAACAGGTCTTTTTCAGAGACTTTATGATGGAGGTTCTTCACAAACAAAACCTGGAAAAGAAACAATTTGTACAGGAAGTATTTAGCCATTGAATAAGCCATACACCACTGCTGCCTGCATTACATAAGGACACCATACACGCCCACTGAGCCAATGAAACGTTCCTCATCTCTGACATGACAAAGCACAAAAGGAGTCATACACACGTATGTTTACACACCTTCACTTGAATACATACATACACATAAAAGTATTTCATATGATTGGGAAGGGGGGAGGGGGGGGGAGAGGGGAGGTACATTCAGCACGCAACACCAGCAATGTGCCTTGAACTGCACAAGCACCCACCTTTGCCGGCAGGCCAGGAGCATAGTCCCCAAACCTCGGTAGTTTCCTTATCTCCTCAAGGGACAGCCGGTTTCTCTCTATCACTTGAACTGGAAGGGGCTCAATGGAAGCCAGCTGAAGGGGGCCATCAGGGCTGCATTCACCTTCGTCCTCCTCCACACCAGTGTTCAGGCTGGGGGATGTTTGGAGTTCACTCCGACGTTCACCTCGGTCCTGTAGCATACGCTCAACCTTGTACGGCGTGTGAGAGGGCATGATTCTGCAAGTGGGCAAGAATGATATGTCTCAGCAGCCATGTGTGGCTAAGTTTGATCCAGATAATTCACTGTGGCTAGTGTGTCAGTGAACTGGGGTTTACACATATAATGAGGCAGATGCATAAAGCATTGCAAAGTCATCAAAGTGGCACAAAGTTACAATAAATGTGCCGCAAAATTAAGCATGAAACACATTTGTGCACTTTGTAGATCAACACCTACCCGGACAGGCTTCACCAGAGAACATACAGTATTGCCCAAAGTGTGTAAAGCTTAAACAGGGCATCAAAGAAAGCTCTCTACTTTGAATTATCCACTGAGGTTGATAAGACTCTCCGGTTTGGCAACTGCGGCAATACATTTTGTAAACACCACAAAACTCATCCATTTGAAGGCTCTCTTCCAGTGACGATGTCAGCGTGCAATATCAGTTGCTAGGGCTGTGTACCGAGCAATACTCACAGCAAAACGAGCCTACGGCTGCCACGGATAATAGTTGTCGGGCAAGACATAACAGCAGGGTTTAGAGTGACTAATAATGTATGTAGTGCCCCGATGCTATCAGGTCACCTGTGAACACTAACTGTAGCAATGTGACCATTCACACCTCTCATGAACAACTCACTCCTTTGGAAAATTCCAGTTGTTACGCTCCTCTGCAGTAGGATACGAAAGAGCACAAGTCGATAGTAAAATAACTAGTAGACTAAGCTGCACAACTGGCAGTTTGGAAGAAAGTAAAAGCTGTTAGTTACTCACGTAGTTCAGGGCAGAGCCAAAGAAGATCAGGGCATCGACATTTACTGCACACAAGATATCAACTTGTGGCATGTTTAGAACACAGAATTCAGCTTGCTTAATGTGGCAGTTGCCATTGCTACGTATGCACAATACAAACTGCTCTCCTGCCATGCAAGAAACTGTACCATAGGTAGTCACACAACTACCAATTCCAGTGCATTGTTGCTATCAAAACTCACTTTGGAGGACCAAGTGGCTCAAGTCCTCGCTGCCATCACTGTTCTCGACTGCTCCAGCACGCCGTGCGCTGACTTCCACCTCCATAGCGTGGCGGCTCACGAGTGCAACTCCCCTGGACTCTGTGGAGAGACTACGCTCATCTTCCTCCTGTTTCTCCTTCAATTTCTACAGAGGCAGAAGAGAATAACGACAAAACGGAAGAGTCTAAATTGAAAGAATGCACAAGGTGTATACAGAGGAACATCTTTGTAAAGGACATGCACTCTCTAATGAGGGTACTGTCTGCTGTTCCTACTTCACAGATATGCAGATTAAACTACTTCTGAAGTAAGAACACCTCGCTACAGAATACTGTGGAACCTCTCTACAGTGGACACCATTGGGACCCAGCTGGCTGTCCTGTATAAAGAGGAATACACAACTCTATGTAGTTTGTTAGGGCACCAGACAGTGTCCTCATTAGAGCGGTGCCCTTTATTCAGAGTGTCCTTTATAGAGAGATTCCACTGTATTCCTACTGGAGTTGGCAATGTAGAGGTTCCACACTGTATATAGCATGTGGGGTGTGCTCCATCCTGTTCACAGTTCCACACAATACATGCACTACAGCTTACAACCCGCCCTTGTGTAAGTCTCCTTCATATGTTATATGCAGATCAAGAGTAGATCAGAGATTCCCTTATGTACTCTTGGACATAGGTATACATTATACATACGCTATTCATAAATTATAGGTAACGTATGCAACTGTTATATATATAACGCTCATAGCATACATACGAATGGCTCACATGTTCTATTGCAGTTATCCTTTGTCGCTGGGCCACTGGGTCTGCTCCTAGCCCACTGTCGGCCTCCTGCTTTGGCCTTTTCCTCAAATGTGGAGCCGCACCAGTAACGAGGGGAGGCCATGTGTCTTCCTGTCCATGCAGTAGCGCAATCTCTTCATTCGTGAGTCCAAGGTGTCTCAACTCTTCAAGTTGAGTCTGCGAGTCTTGTAGGCGAGTGTACTCAGTCAAGGAATGAGCCCCCTTTGTCATTAACGGCTCAAAGATTACTCCAGCAGTGAATTCCTTCTTTTCCCTCCTGCAAAGTGCAGAGTTAGATTCCTTCTACAGTTATAACAAAAAATTGCTGATGTGACATTGGTAACACACACACACATGCTCTACAACACAGCAAATGCATATATAGAGGCTTTGAAGTGTATTGTACGCATGTACATGTTGTGCAGTATTGTGCCTTGCTGCACACCTCTCAAATCCATCCTTGGTAACATCGAGCTGCTTGCTCAGCAACTCTTGCAGCTGCTGCTCTGCCTTGCTGTGGGACTGTGGCACACCCTCCTGCCCCTCCCCTTTGTGTGTACCTACAGCCGAGCTGCCCATCCGTATGACAGACATGGTGGTAGCACGGTTAGGGTCTCCCCTGAAGTGAAGTGCAAACAGCCACAAAACACTGGGGTTGAAGTCAGTCTAGGGGTTGAATATTATAGTATGAATTTAGGACATCTGCAGAGCATCATGGGGGGGGGGGCTATAATTATGACTGCACCATACGGCATGCACACGTATACGTACGTACATGGAATAAGGAGGAAGCGCGGAAACAGGAGTAACTCCAGCCTCCTGGCCAGCATTCAGCTGGATGGATTGCATACAAACTGCATCTACTTTCACTAATAAACACCTTGCATGCACAGTACGTACCTGCGAACGTCCGCAGCAGATGAAGCGACATCTCTCATCTTTCTCATCTCTCCGAGTCTTTCTCTCCCCACTAACAGGGACTTCCCCTACTTGGCCAAAATGGCGGCGGCTGCGGGCGACCCACGTGTTCTGAAAGAAGAGGGGAACAAGTTGTTCAAGAGCGGGAAATACGCAGAGGCAGCCTGTAAGTACACAGAAGCTATTGACGAGTCTTCCTCGGGAGGTAGCACGAATGATGAAATTGTAATCTTGAGGAGAAATAGGGCAGCTTGCTTCTTGAAAACGAAACAGTATGATGAAGCTATCGCAGACTGCTTGCGCGCCCTTGAAGTATCACCTAGTGATGTGAAGGCGCTGTATCGCTTGGCACAGGCGCAGGAAGGTCAAGAGAAGTCGCAAGAAGCCTTTGAAACGCTGAAGAAGTTGATGACCATTGATCCGAAAAATGCCGAAGTCCAACAATTTGCAAGGAGACTCACTACAAAGCTGAAGATGGAGGTGGAACGGCTGTCCTCCACAGATGGGCTTGTGAGTGAGATGTCTTCTGTTCTCATCAGCAAAGACACACCGAGTGAGAAGAAGATACAGGCAGCCAAGAACCTGGCTATTCTTAGTCGCGAGGCAGCTGGAGCGGAAAGGATACTCAGAGGAGAAGGGCTTAGCCTTCTGTTTGGCCTTTTGAGTGACAGTACTCCAGATGTTGTCACCCACTGCATTCAGACACTGGTAGGTGTCTGTCAGGAAAGCAAATCGAGAACTGTAGTAGTGATGAACCAGCTGCCACTGGGCCTGCTCTCCTCCTTGGTGGATTCCCCTTCAAAGGAGGCTGTTGCCACTAGTGTCATTGAGCTCTTCAAGCTGATGGTCATTGCTGTAACGGAAGATGCTAAGGAACAGAAGCCGTCTGATCCCATCAGTAAGGACTTGAGTTTTGGTCCCAGTGAGCTCTCAGTTATCATGCCAATCACGAAGCTCCTTTGTGAGAAGATTGTGAATACTGCTGTGTCGGCAGAGACCCGAGATGCCATCCTGAACTACTTCGTAAAGACCACTGCTCGCCACGATGTGAACAAAGTTTACTTGAAAGAGGGTGTGGTGGTGAAGTTGCTGCAGGTGGCTGCAAGCACATGTGACATCAGTCGCCCAACACAGCCTCTGCCGATTAGCGTCAACACGCGCCTGAATGTCTCGGTGTTTCTCTCAGAGCTGCACAAGTCTCTCCGCAGATGGGTGAAGGCTGAAAATGAGGACTATCGGTCTCAGTGCACGTCCTACATTCTGCCTCTTTTGCAAGAATCAGACACTGCCTCTCAGATCCGAGGGATGACGGCATTGTGTGCTTTACTGCAAGGAGTCGTGGAGGTTGGGAATGCCATTTTCTCAAATGAGGTGGTCCTCCAGCAGATGGTGGCACTGGCAAAGTCACCTGACCCACAGAGCCAAGTTGTTGCTGCTGAGGCCCTTGCTCTAGCAGCCTCAGATAAGGACAACTGCTCGGCAATCATGGCAGAAGGACTTGGGATTTTGAAGGATTTGTACGATGCCAAGGATGATGGGATTCGTGTACGAGCCCTGGTGGGTTTGTGCAAGCTGGGATCCACCAGTGGGTGGAATGTGAGTGCCCGCACACTGCCATCTGGCTCCATGCTTGAATTGCTGCAAGCCTGCCGGAGGTTTCTGGTGGGCCCGGAAGAGGGAAGTCTGCTAAAGAAATGGTCTGTGGAGGGAATTGCATTTCTTTCGATGAATGCTGAGGTGAAAGAAGCATTAATGAAGGACCAGGAAGCAATGAAGAGTCTCTTTGGCATCAACGACGTGACCGATCAGGCCTTTCTATTTGGCCTTGCATCCATTTTTGTAAACCTTACCAACAGCTATGATAAGCTAGAGAAGACAGAAGAGATTGAGCAGCTGGAGAAGCTTGGCAAGTATGCCGGGGAGCAGCTTCCCAAGGAGCACGAATTTGATGGTGACGACTATGTGAAGAAACGCATTGAGCTACTGATTGCTCAGAATGCAATTCCAATGCTAGTGAAGATGGGCCAGTGCGACAGTGATCGTGTCCGTGAGCAAGTAGCTAGGGTGCTGCTTGCCTTTACTACCGACCCCACCAACCGAGGAGTTGTCGTGCAGCAAGGCGGCTCAAAGTGTCTTGTCTCCCTGGCCCTCTCCTGTACTGCCACCGGCAAGCTCATTGCAGCACAGGCACTAGCCAAGATTGGCATCACTGCAGACCCAAGGCTGGCATTTCCTGGTCAGAGAATGTTAGAGGTGGTTCGACCCCTCTGTGCCCTCCTCAAATCCGAGAAGGGACTCCAGCAGTTTGAAGGTTTAATGGCCTTGACTAATTTAGCGTCTGTCAGTGATGAGGTTCGCATCCGCATTGTGAAAGAGAAGGGCGTACGTGAGGTAGAGTCACTGATGTTTGAGGATCATGAGTTGATTCGCCGAGCAGCTACTGAGGCCATGTGCAACCTGGTAATGTGTGAGCAGGTTGCTGAGCGCTTTTTGCAGGATGACGTGGAACGTGTCAAGCTTCTGACCCTCTTCTCTGGTGAGGAGGATGCACTTCTAGCGAAGGCTGCCTCTGGAGCACTGTGCCAGCTTTCTGCCGATGAACGCATCTGCAAAAAGATACTTGATGTCAAGCAAGCTATTGACATTTTCAAGGAGATGATTGCCTCTGATAATGAAGACCTCCGCTTTCGTGCTCTCTTCATCCTGGCAAATATTGTTGAGGCTAGCAAGGAGCTTGCTGAGAGAGTAATTGCTGATGACGACCTTATGACCATATTCAATGGCTTTGTTCAAGCTGACATTGCAAGTGATAAAGTGCGAGAGTGTGCCCAGCGAACTTTGAGCATGGCAGTCCAGCATGGATTGATTCAGCCTACAAAAGCTTGCGCTAGTGCCAACACAAAATGATGCAAATATAGTGTTATTGACTGTATTTGCTTGATCATGTAGACTTTATATTGTATACATGTGTATGGAAATCAATAGTTTTTTTTAATGGTAGCAACTATCTTTTACTTTTTCAGGTTTAATGATCCCATTGAATTTGTGGATGAGTAATGTGGCAAATAATTGGCCATACAGCTGTGTGCGTAGTTCAATTTTCCATGTTGTATACTTTATTTTATAAATAGTATTAAAAAAATTGCAAATTTTATATTTCCCACTGCATAGAGAACGGACTTGCGTTAATTGGTGTCGAGTGTTGATCAGCCATAAGAGGTTTGCAGTCGCATATTGTTAATTAAAGAGAATATTAAGGGTGTGCATGGGATTGAGTCACTGCATGTATGATGTTAAGGAGCACTAGTTACCTGCTATATACAGTGCAAGTTGCAATTTACCCCACTAATCTAAATAATATATAATTACTTCACAGAGGTCCTATACCTATATATATACTGTTGATCGCCTTGAACACGAGGAGACAACAAATGTGAGGGAAGAATGGATGCAAGAGATGGAGCTTACTTATGTGGGTACCTGCAGCTGTTGTAATCATGTCATGCACAAGTGGGTATTGTCTATGACTATATACCAACTATATTTAACAGCCGCCTTGCATGGTCTTTTACTCGTTGAAGGAGTGGTTGACCTGGGAGCTGCCAACCTTACAAATATTAAGGGATGAATGGAGCATGGCTATAAAACTGATAGCGTTTTTCATGAATGTAAACAAAGTCATACAACATGGGAGCTGCATATACCACAGACAATTAAGACAGAAGATCCAACTTTCTTAGAAACCTTATTAATATTGTACAATGGGAGAATATGTGAGGTACATTGTGTGTTAATACATGGTAATGACAGTCTTTGAGATTGACAAGAGTGTTACCACTCCACACACAACACAGCAGAGGTCATGCCAGCTCCTCCAATTGCAGTATTACAGCAAATCTGAAGTGCTGGCGAATTTTGAACCACCTCTCACTTTGCTACTGACTAGTAGGTGCCGATTTGTATCGTTCCCATTCTGACTTGCTGTGTGGCTTCGACTTGGAGTTGGGGACATCTCCACAATGGGAGGAAGATCTTCCTTATCAATTCCATTCGATTTAACCATTGTGAGCTTCTTTATGTTTGAGCTAAACTTCAATGGCATCTCTTGCAAGTTTGGTGCTGAGGATCTAAACCATCCCAACACAGCTGTGTCTTCTGATAGAGTGCGGGGGACTGGAAGAGAGGACTGGGAAGCTACCACATGATGACTAGCAGACTCATTTGAGCTGTGGTGGTGAAGGCGAGGTTGCTCAGACGAGGCATACTCCGTCTCAAGTGATTTAGTGCGTAACAAGTCCTCTCCAATGCTCCACTCAGACTGCGAGGAATCCTGAGATGAAAAGTTCCCCTTGGTGCCCTCAATCGGGGGAGGACGCCCATGGCCCGGAAGCTTGGGACCCGTTGATCCTCGTCCGTGCCGCCTCCGAACAGTAGGGTGTGTGCCTGTGACACTAACACGATCACCCCTACTTCCTGAGAGGCTATCAGAGTCTTCATTGTGGTTGGCGGCACCGGTCCCTGATATAGGAAGGCTGCTAAAGTACTCTATGTTCCTCCACCGCTCATTAAATTCCTCTAGCCCTTCTGTGACCTCCTTGAGTGTGATGCTGTGGTACAGGAAGAGGAGAGGTGCACAAGCGTAGCAGGAACCCATCCAGTAATGAACAACACACCATACAGATGAGACACACACGTGTTGGTGCCAATACCACACACACACACTAATGTATGCACGTACTGTACGTGTGTACCCCCTCCCACAGTTTGATAAGCTTGCTGACTGGTGGCTCATGTTGGGACTCACATGGCACAGTTGATCTTGTGATCTGTGTCATGAAGGGCTGTGCTGTTGATGGCCCTGAGGGAGCTCAGGAAGGACTTCTTGCGGTGGAGTTTCTCACACTACAGTGCATCGGGATTGGAAAGGATTCGGAGGGCAGTGGCCAGACAATCATGTGACTAGTGTGGTCACCATCATTAGTGTGCAATCTGTGATATAGTCGTTTCAGGGTTTCTAGTTCCGTCTGTACATTGCACACTGCAGTCACTCACATGTGAGTGTGCAATGTGTGAATGGAACTACGTAGAAACCCTGAAACGACTGTATGTACGTACGTACGTATGTACATATACATGTATGTATGTGGGGTACTACTATTCAGGCCCATCTGAGGGCATTGAAATCATTTTAACAGGCTTCGTTGTCTACGCACATGCATGCAAATGAATGCAGGTCTCAGCACAAACGTCTAAGTTGGTTGCATATCTTATCATCCCACTTTGCTCCAGTTGATTAACACAGAAAAAACAGAGACTTCCCACTCCCTCTTCTAATCCCCTCTTGCACCTCAACATCCTATGCATGTATGTATGTATGTATGTAGGCTACCCCACCCCCTCCCCTGCCTCCCCCTCCATTCTCACCTCAGTCCGTGCTGTATTCAGTTCCTTCTCAGTGCTTCGCTTCTTCTCCTCCCAGTGCATCTTTTCCATTCGATAGGTTTGCTGAAGCAGTGTGTAGTAGTGATCTGGGATGGTCTGCAGTGCTTCCACTTCACTCTCCAGCTCGCGCCTTGTGTGGATGAGCTGCATGCACATACAGCAAATACACAACACACTCATACGTACAAGAAGCGGGAACAGAAGAAATCTGGTATACGCATGCACAAAAACAAATATACACAACTTAAATAGATATGCAATATGGGATCTTCATTGTCCTACACCTGAGCCACTAGCTCACTGAATGCTAAACACCACCTTCTACCTCCACTCAACTTACTGCCTCTACTTCTGCCCGGAGGATGTCCACAGACATATATGAAGCAGGGCTACTCATGCAGCGTGTTGGGATGTCACTTGTCACACTGTCAGTGTCATTGTTAGCTGGTTCTCTGCTTCCTGAAACTGGAGACTTGGGCCTCGGGGATATGTCAGGCTCGCTTCTACAGAAGAAACAGTCAATACACATCTGACAACCACATGACAAGCGAGTGACACTTATAATGCTATACAACGGCCTTCTGTCAACTGTGCCTGTACATGTGACAGCCACACGGCTGCATTTGTGACATTGCCCATGTGACAACCACACAACTGCATGTGTGACACTGCCCATGTGACAACCACATGGCTGCATGTGCAACACTGCTCATGTGACAACCACACAGCTGCATGTGTGACACTGCCCATGTGACAACCACATGGCTGCATGTGTGACACTGCCCATGTGACAACCACACAGCTGCATGTGCAACACTGCTCATGTGACAACCACACAGCTGCAAGTGTGAAAGCGCTCATGTGACAACCACACAGCTGCGTGTGTGACATCATCCATGTCCTCGACGTACTCCAGTTTGGCCTGCAGCAGGCTCAACTCTTCCTCAGCCCTCTTCATGTTGAGCAACAACTGGTCCATCTCCCTCTCAGCAGCCTGCTTCTGCCGACAGGACCACCACAGCCCCACCGCACATGCTAGGGCAAAGCTGATGAGGACAGCATCCAGCACCCAGTTCCGGTGAAGTTCTGGATGGAGAGGGAGGCGGAGAGGATGGGTTGAGGGAGGGGGATGGTAAGGAGGTGACCAGGTGGAGAGAGAAACACAAACAGTGGAAAAGAGGAGTTCACACACAACTTGTAGTGTGCTGCACTGGTATCATTTACATATGCATACTCCTGCCTCCATTATTATTTTCCTGAACACAGGGTTACATAATTCCACTTCCTATTATCATGCTCACATGTATATCACGTGCCTCACAACTGTACAATACCCTTTGTTTCATTGTTCCTTTTTGTATATGCGTATACGTACATGTCTATGTTTATGCTATTGTATCATTCAGTACATGATCGGTTCAAGTGAACATTTAGTAGCTTATTGTCATATTGGTGACCCGGATGTCCCTTGGAGTCTTGTTCGCTCTGCCCCAGCTGCCGCCCGACCAGTGACCACACGATGTCTGATGTCCCTGCCATCTAGCCGCCAGAGGAGCACGCTCCACTGCCTGTCCCCGCCACGATAACAGCAGTCTCCATGAAAATACCCCCCTTTTGGCCTGTGGACCCGCTAGTCTGGTTTGCGCAAGTCGAGGTGCAGTTCGCAACCCGCAACATCACGCGCCAGAGGACAAGGTTTGATCATGTTGTCACAGCACTGTCTACTGAATTTGCCACGGAGGTTCGAGACATCATCTTCAGCCCGTCTGAGGTCGACGTGTATTCAAAACTGAAGGACTTCCTGATCAAGAGGACGGCTGCCTCGGAGAGGAAACGCCTGCAACGCCTCTTCACTCCTGAGGAACTTGGCAGTTGGAAGCCTACACAGCTCCTACAGCAGATGCAGCTACGTACTCCTGGGCGACTCTGCTGGCTCCCAACCGGACAACTCTCTCCTCCAGGAACTATTTTTCCAACGGCTTCCCAGCCGTGCTTGCATGGCGCTGGCTTCCTCTGGGGACAGTTCCCTTGACACCCTGGCCGACATGGCTAAAAGATGTTGGAAGTCACCCCACTCACAGTGTCATCCCTCACCTCTCCAGCCATGCCCCCGACCCCTTCACTGCTTCCTCTCCCTACCAGCTCGGAAGCTAGTGGGCTCCGGTCGGAGATCAGTGAGCTACGCCAGCTTATCTCCTCACTGCAGCTGTCCCCTGGTCGCCCCAGCTGCTCACACTCCCAGCCTCGTTCTTACTCCCGCTCCCATGCCTCCTCCCCTGGTCCATCCTCTGGCCTCTGCTGGTACCACCACTGCAGGTCCGTGGCATCCTAACCCAAGAACTCTCGCCCAGCCCATCCGTCCACCTTCCGGATTCCTCTGAGACTTGACTGCCCTCCTAGCAGAGCTCCCTTTTTACTCCGCCCACCTCCTCCAGACCAGCCAGTGAAGCACACCGTCACCCACCACATCCCCTCCACTAGCCCTCCAGTTGCCTCCCACCCACAGAGGCTGCCCCCTGAGCGGCTTAAGATCGCTCGCCAAGAGTTCGACCGAATGTTAGCTCTAGGCATCATCTGCCCATCTTCGAGCTGCTGGGCCTCTCCGTTGCACATGGTCCCTAATACCACGGGGGACTGGTGATCCTGTGGGGACTATCAGGTCCTGAACCACATCACTGTTTTGGACCAGTACCCTGTTCCCCACCTGCAGGACTTTACCCTCTCATTGTGAGGGGCACCATCGTCAGTAAGATCGACCTCATGAGAGCATACCATCACAGTTCCATGGAGCCTTCGGACATCCCCAAGATGCCGTAGTCACGCCTTTCGGATTGTTCACTTGCATGCCCTTTGGTTTGAGGAATGCTGCCCAGACCTTCTAGAGGTTCATTGACCAGGTCCTTCGTGGCCTCACCTGCAGCTATGCCTACTTGGATGAAATTTTGGTTGCCAGCAAGGACGAGGACGAACATCTGTTCCACCTCCACCAGGTTTTCACCCGGCTACAAGACTACTGCATCCAAATCAATGCTTTCAAGTGTGTTCTGGGTGTCACCTCCCTGGAGTTTTCGAGCCACTACGTGGACTAGCACGGCATACGGCCCAACCCCTCCCATTGATTGTCATCACACGGCAACATCCGTGGTAAATGCCTTCCTTGCCAGCTGGATTGCTCACTTCGGTGTGCCAATGTCCATCCCCACCGACTGTGGCAGCCAATTTGAGTCTGACCTGTGGCAGCAACTTCTGCCTCCCAGGCTTAACAAGGATACGTACCACGGCTTACCACCCTGCAGCCAATGGACTTGTCAAACGTTTCCACCGCCAGCTTAAGGCCAGACTCATGTCTGTCGCCACCTCCACACAGTGGATAGAAGCCCTCCTCATGTTCCTCCTCGGCATACATACGTACCTGTGTCAAAGAGGACCTGGGATGCTGCACAGCTGAGCTAGTGTATGTCGCCACCCTGCGGATCCCAGAATAGTTATTTGACTCATTTGAGGACATCCCTGATCCCCTGTCATTCATCTCAAGGCTCCATACTACCATGCAGCAGATTCAGGCCAAAACAACCCCGAGACCACACCAACCGCAAATCTCACATCACTGCTGAGTTGCACAAGTGCACTCATCTTTGTTCGCAGAGATGCAGTTTGCCGTCCCTCCAACCTCCATACAATTGCCCCTTCAAGGTCAACAGCCGATACCCCAAGTTCTTTACAATCACTGGGTCCACTGGCAAACCTCAGACCATCTCATTGGACCTTCTGAAGCTGGCGCATACAGACAACCCAGCTGTCTCTATTTCACCAGTACCAGCATCCTCATCAGTGCAAGTGCCCCCGCCAGTGGCTGCACCTCAGGTGGTCCACACAACATGTTCCGGACAACAGCCACACAACCACCACAAATACAGTGAAACTTCTCTATAGTGAGGACACCATTGGGACCCAGCTGGCTGTCCTGTATAGTGAGGTGTCCCTAATTCAGGAGGTACGTAGATTTGTACACAGCTCTATGTGGTCGAGAGCAGCTACTGTCCTCATTAGAGAGGCGTCCAATTTGGAGTGCCCTAAATGGAAAGGTTCCATTGTACGTATGTTTAGTCTAAATCTGTGCGGGGTTGTCCATTTTCACAGTAGTCAAGTAAATTCGTACCTACGGTACTTGACACGGATAACTTACATTTTTCCGACGAATTCCTCGATTTTCCGGTGCGGGCGGACGCGGATATCCACGCGGACGCGCTCGGATTTTCCGCACGATTCCGCTGTGATTTTCCGCAAGATTCCGCGCGGAAGAATCTATGGAGGCAGGAATTCCGCGCGGATTCGTGCGGAAAACGAAACCCAGTAGGTACGTATGTACGTAGCTGTACAGTGCCTTTACATACACTGGCAACACACTTCCTTCATAAGCGTCGCCGAATGATCTGAAACGTGAAACGTCGACTTGTACGAATGATAAAATGGCTGAACAGTGGAGAGAGCCACTCAGTGGTAGCATGACTGCAAGGATACTGTTTCAGCAGCCAATACCCGTCTTTAATCGAGTGCGTACGCTTGCGCATTCATTCCAGGACCTCTTCCGCATTGTATAGATCCGCGGAACGTCCGCGCATTGCCGCGCAGACGATCTGCAGAATGCCGCGCTGGCGATCCGCGCATTGCCGCACGGGCGTCCGCGTATTGCCGCGCGGCTACCTTCGGAAAACCGATGCGGCGTGTCTGCGGAAAAAGGTAAGTTTTCCGTGTCAAGTACCGTATGTACCTACACCAATACCCAATACATCATGCCTCATCCCCCACTTCCTTACTGCATTCAGGTTATACACACAGTGTGGGCAATTACATGAAAATGGGCACCTAAAGTTACATATCCTCACGTGTGGGTGGACCAAAGAGGATGAGGTCCATGGCTCTGAGCTGCAGCTTCTTCCTGTTGGTCCTACTGGTGACCCCCAGCTGGTCCTGGAGGATGGAGTCAGCGTTCATTGCCACTCTGAGACAAGCGGAGGGGCAAAGGGAGGAGGAGAGGGAACGCAGGATGAATGAATGAGGGAGGAAGGTGCACCTTATCAAACATCCCCTACCCCCACCCTCCCCACTACGTCTACTCATAATTACAAAACTAGTGAAGGTTGAACATGAAGCATAGCACAGTGAACAAATACACATTAACACATTAAACAGAAAGATACGTATACACATACGTACGTAAGTACAGAGACATACGTAAGCATGTACATACGTATATACTGTACGTACGTACCTACACACTGTACATATGTATGCACACACAGACAGACACACACACACACACACACACACACACACACACACACACACACACACACACACACACACACACACACACACACACACACACACACACACACGCACACACACACACACATGCACACACACACACACACACACACACACACACACACACACACACACACACACACTGTATATACGTACGTATACCTTGGCAGTGTTGTTCCGTTAATTCCTGCGGCTGTGAAGGCTTCCTCGTATTGAGGGAGGTGTACGGTGTGCACCAACCACTGCACAACCTCACTACAAGACCAGTTGTACACCTCGCTGTGATGCCACTGCTGCCACAGGTCATCCACTGTCACATGGGCATTACCACGGTGTAGTCTGGCGCCCTTCGTCACGCTGAGAGATCGCTGGTTCAGCTCTTCACTGATAAACTACACCACAGCAGGGGAGGAGGGGAGGACAGCACTCATGTACACACACACACAGTTCGTGTTTGATGTACGCAATAAGAACAATAGAATAAAATACTCTTGACTCAACACAATGTGGGAAGATGTACAGGAACACACTTAATACCAGAGCTGGACAATACTTTACATGCATCCATTAACACACGTTCCCACCCCTTATCCACACAGCACACATGCACCCCCTACACACCCACACAGCACACACTCCCACCCACCCACACCTACGTACATACCCACACCCCTCACACTCTCACCTACACTCCCACCCCCCACACACCTCTTCTGACTCCATAACCTCCAGCTCCCCATCCTTATCGTCGTCAAGGTGCTTGTGTAGTTTCCTCAGTGCTTCAAACTCAGTCAGGGAGCCTGTGGAGGAAGAAGAACAGACACCTCATGCAGTGCACGCATCATTCACAAAATGGAGGTCTCACACATTTCCTAGGAGTAAAGAAATGAAACGAAACGGAACGAAACACACTAAAAACACAACTATAGAGTTACATGTGCAGCCCTATCCAAAGACACACACACATACAACGTACTATACGTACATACATATTCAGATGATATTAGCGTGTTCATAATTATGGACAATTCAACCCTGAGGGTCACCAGCAGCAACTTTGAACGGTACAAAGGATACCATCCTTAATTAAGGTTTGGAACACCTCACGTACAGTGGCACTTTCAATCAGGTGACTATCATCACTTGTGATTGTACACACGTATGTGCCATCAAATGGCAAGAGGCAAGAGTCATTGGAAAGATAACTGGGGAAGAAGGTGTCTTCTTCATGGCTGCGAGATCCAAAGGTGGACTTAGACACTGGCCTCTGACTTTGGATCTGTGTACCACGGACTTCCGATCTTTGTCCAAAGAGCTACAGTCACATTCCCAGAAGAGCTGTCAGGGGGTCAAACCCTATTCGAGGAGGACACGCCCTTCGTGGCACTCCAACTTGGTGATTCGTATGACGACCCTCAGAGTCAAAAAGTCCAAGTTGAGAAATCATCTTCAATAGACTGTGTTTCCTAATGCTCCTGAATTAAAACAGTGCAGTCTGAAATCCCTCGATGGTGGCCTCTATAGAGAGGTTCCACTGTATTTATGTCCACTGCTAAGTAGACTGGGCTGGGTTACATTCTTTCAAAAATACGCATCTCACAATAATACATATTATGTAAGCTTCATGTCCAGTTCGATGAGGGTCACCAATGTACGTGACAAAGCGGATATACGGTTGGCTTCAGTGTATCAAGTAAGACCCAGCTGGCTGTCCTGCATAGAGTGGAACCTCTCTATAGAGGGCACCACTGAGACCCAGCTGGCTGTCCTGTATAGAGAGGTGTCCCTAGTTCAGAGGTAGATTTGTACACAGCTCTATATATGTGGTTTGGACTGCAGATAGAGTCTTCATTAGAGAGGTGTTCTTTATTCAGAGTGTCTTTCACAGATAGGTTCCAATGTGTAAGCATACACATTACATAACTACCCCTTGTGGCAGACCACAATAGTCATATATATGGGTTCTCTCCCCTCCTCCCTTTCCTAGTGAAGTCCAACAAGGTGAAACTACCCATGACTCCAGGTCACACACAGCATAACACACAGTAATATATTATACCACAGGCACCACCCTCACAACCCATGTGTGCAAACACCTAAAAGCTTTCAATTGTTAACACCAAGTCCTCAACTGCAGATGAGTGAGATATCACACCACAATCCACATACAAGCCCTCTTCACGGGATGTAAGTACGTATGTACGTACATACGTATGAACACATCTCGCCACACTACTACCAGGGGTAGACCTCTCAACAATGCTATTGAATTTACACTTCCTTCCTCCGCATTCACAACACTATAGTCTCTCCAGTGCTTCAACTTATGACCTCCATGTCAGCTGACAGGAGTTTGGTGTGTACATGGCGGTGGGAGTCATGCTTGCCCACTGGGAGCAAGAGCAGTGCAGAGCGATCACACATGGAATGTGAAGAGCTGCTATTATCACTGCCTGTGCAGAGTGTGGCATGCCCTTCTGTGGATGAAGTTACGTACGTACTGTACATACATAGCTATTAAACGTCCTATATCATACGTATACAGTGTACATCCGTACGTACACATAATTTTCACTGGCAGCTACTGCACAGTGCATAGTGTACTGAGCCTGGTACATACACACATAACAGCACTGTACATGTATGAAAGTATGTATGTATGTATTTATATGGGTTCTGCTCCCCCTCTCTTTCCTAGTGAAGTCAAACTATGTGAAACTACCCATGACTCCAGGTCACACACAGCATAACACACAGTAATATATACCGGGCACCACCCTCACGACTCATGTGCAAACATCTAAAATGCGTTGGGTGTAAAAGTGTGAGTTCGGATGTCACCACACACGATGAGACCAAATGCAGTCATATGTATGTATGTATGTATGTATGGATGGATGGATGGATGCATGTATGTATGTATGTATGTATGTATGTATGTATGTATGTATGTATGTATGTATGTATGTATGTATGTATGTATGTATGTATGGATGTATGTATGGATGCATGTACATAGTTACGAATGTAGCAGAGTTTCATTTACACCGGCAAAAC
Organism: Aplysina aerophoba; assembly: GCA_949841015.1. Lineage (NCBI taxonomy): Eukaryota > Metazoa > Porifera > Demospongiae > Verongiida > Aplysinidae > Aplysina > Aplysina aerophoba. The sequence continues at coordinate 5,233,142 of OX465037.1, read as the reverse complement.
AGCTTACACCAAAGAGAACCAGCACAGTAGAATGATTGCTTATGGACGATCAAGTGTGCCAATGAAACACTTTCTGTTTTAATGCATCGTTTTGCCTGTCACAAACTACAGTCTGGTGGTGGTGTGTGCACTGGGTCTGTTAGTTGTAAAAGACTGTGGTGGCATGACTGTGCGTATGGTACGTATACACAGACTGAGGAAACTATGTGCATATCTACACTTGCACTCACACCTGATCACGCCTGCCTGAGACTACATACACACAGTGACACATCTGCATGCAGTGAATTGATCTTGATGAGTATATATGTACGTACATAGCAGTAGTTGCTGAAGGCCTATGTGGCTGAAATATCCTGCAATCAGTTGCTTTTGATTGATTGATTCTGCTACATACGTACATATATGCTCATCAAGATCCATTCACCACTTGTCACAACGTAGCAATGAGCCTCTACAACATCATACCTGACAGTACACACAAGGGTAACCCCTGGACCAAGAGTGACCATTCAGCATTCACAGGGTAAGATTGGCATTAGGCCACGGTATGTATATTTCTGAGGTTGTGTCTGTTAAGAAACATCGCAAGACAAATGGTTTCCTGTAGACTAATCTATGTACTAGAGACAAATGCACAGCATTGTGGGCTGAGCCTTGCATTGCGTTGCAAGCCCTGCATGTGCAATTCCTATGGCAACAATCAGCAGCAAGTGACTGTAATCAAGAACGGCAGCACACACTAGCCAACCACTGTTCCCTGTCCTCTACAGTTTCTTTTGCTCTCCGCTGCCGCTCGCATTCTCTTCTTCTCCGAAGTTTTTTTACCGTACTATGCCAGCACAGGTATTAGGTGTGCTAGCCAGGATGCATACAACAGCTAGAGCTGATCGCAAAGAACTGCCGGCAAAGGAAGCGCTATGCAGAAGCAGGCTAGAAAGGTGGCGTGGCAACTACCGTATGGAGATTGTGCTTTTCCTATGGCTGGCAGCTCTATTGTGAGGAATCCCACGGCACCCTCTCGGCAACCAGTATGCCTCCGCAAGAGCACTTCGCACTCTATCGTTGCTTCAGGCAGCCCCTTTGAAGTGTGCCTTAACCCAGACAACACACTGTATAGCAGACATTTTTTATTGATTGACAGACATTTTGAGGAAACAACATGCACACACCATTGCGAGGTGTTAACGAAACGATATGCACACCATTTCCTACAAAATTGTAGCAGGCAGACACATCAAAAATTAACAGGTGAACATGGTTACAGACATACATACATTGCTGCAGGGAGTTCAGCCATACAACGCACCAGGTGGGCCCAGGTGAGTCACACTTAGGCTTGTCCCAATTAACATGCTTTAATGCACTCAGCCAAATAGTGGAATGTAAAGCATTCAGTGTGATTTCTTGGAAAGGTTGGTCAGGTTACCATTGCACCCTCTCCCATATTACATCACTAAACCAATGTCAATAAAGTAATGAATTGTCATTTTCAGTAGCAAACTATTAGCATACATGCACACAGGGAGACTTCACTACCGTCAACAGGTGTACCTTACCTTGGGCAGTAGCTGCATTCAGAAGGGCAGTCAAAGCCACTTAACACCAATCACATGATTGAAAATCGATCCCCTTGTAAGGAGGAAAGTAGCCACTCATCTCTCATGCTTTGACAGACTCAAAGGAGCGACCTCCCCAAATATATTATGTAATAACAGTATTCATATAGGGTAGTATAGCAAGCTAGACCCTCTCTGTCACCAGTGCTAACACCACGGAAGGCTTCGTCCTCTGAGGTGCAAGTGTCTGGTGACGGAGAAGGTCTGGAGTGTTAGACTTTGCATGCGGCTGTATACGTAGCTTGCATCCACTAGGGCCCCAATGTACAGCTGGGAGGCTACAGTACAGAATGTATACGTACATACATACATACATACATACGTATGTACACACCACTGATGACTAGCGGGCTATCCTGACCAGACCTGCTAGCCCAGTCTGACGACTATCACACACTCGACTTTGGGGCACAGCTGCACAGGGGTCTTAGTTGACCTTTACGGTGTCCGAAATTATTCGCCAGCGGCGGGGACATGTCACACCACGTCTCTGGCCGTGTACCGCCGGGGTCCGGACAGGTCACACCAGGGATATAACCTCCTTCTCAGACCCTTCTCCGCCATTATGGCGGAACGGCGGAGAAGGACCTGGGAACGAAATAGCCAGCGAGACGGATCGCGCTGTTCTTTCCAGCCTCCAGATGTGCACCACACGCGCCGGGCACGGCACGCGTTGGCACAGACACATGTCACACCGTGCTAGTTTATCTGCCTCGTAATGCATCATTTCTCGGCTGAGGCTCAGAAGAACAGGCCGGGACTCGGAGAAAACTAACCGTGTGTGTCTTCTGCCCATTTCTTCCGTGGGCCGACGTTCACTGCGCTGTCTCTTTTACTGTGTCGATGCTTCCCCTCTCTCGCATCACTGCAGCATATTGTAAACTGAGGAATGAGCAGGAGAAGTAGTAGGCACAGCTCCGCGCCTCCCAATCGCCACGGCCTCATCTTGTGAGTAGCATGAAAGTTGGAGTTGGGACGTGATAATAATGGGACCTGAAACTAGGGCACATTGATTTTATACCATTGACCTGCTGTACCTATCATATAAAGCTATATACACTTCTCGGAAATAGCTGCAAGGAAAAGAAAAGCTAATGGCTTGGACTAGCAGTGAATCTAGGCCAGCATATCTTGGCAGGGGGAGAGGACGAGGGCTTGAGAGAAGTTTCGTCACGACTAAACGAAACAAGGGTAATCATCGCTCCGTTACAAGCGCCTCCGTTTGGACCAGTCCACTGGGAGACGATTTAGAAACGAAAAAGGACCACATATCTCATGTAGAAGAGAGCAGGGATGCAGCTGAAGAGGAGACTGAGGATGGGGATCAAATCGATGGCATTGTTTCTCGCTTGCTGCAGAGCTACACTGTGCAAGCCGAGGGAGAGGAAGGTACCAAGTGGTGTGGGCATGTATGTGTACGTGTGTACGTGTGTGTGCATGCACTTCATCAGTGCTATTAGGCTATTAACTATTTTTCACTGCCAGGCGCGATTTTAGAGTTTCTTGTCACTGCAGTTAATGGTGTGAAGCAAAGTGTAGCTACGTAGCTAGCTAGCTATACGTACACGAGGAAGTTCGAGTCTCACTTGAATTCCAATAGCATGCAGGAGAAGGAATCCAGCGTTCTCTCTTAGTGTTAATTCACACTTGACACCACAGACAGCCTGCACTAATGACTGTGGAGTACAGGTGCTCCATACTACGTATATACAAAGTGTGTGCTTATACATACATACATGCAATTATAGTATGTGAAGTGTTACACTTATGTCTGTATAAATTATTGCAATGGGCATCACAAGTATGCAGGTTTGTACAGGTAATAGTCCTGCTGTATCTCGTGTGCATTCACTTGTATAGGGGTCACTGTTATTGGTCAACAGAAGGTGGCTTCCTAAGCGAGTGTATGTACATTATTTGCTTGCACTTCACTACTGGACAATTTTTGCATGTTTTCGTGCACTATTGTATTTCAGGGACTCAGCAGTGGTGCTTTAACCTGCAGCTTGTGGGTGCATACGTACGTGTATGTCGGTAGATAGAACCACATAGGGTCAGTTTACCTTGTAGCATACGTATATATCATATCATATCATATCATATTGTTATTAAAGTGCATCATGTGCCAAGGCACACTAGGGCATCACTGCCCCATGCAGCACTGTGATATATAAAATTGTGAATCAATAAGATGAAAGAATATATATATATTCGAATTGGAAGAGTTGCTAGTGGCAGTACAGTGCTGGTGATTGAGGTTGGGAGAGACAGTGAATGTGTGTGTGTACTCAGTAATGGTGTCGATATGAGAGAGTGGGGTAGTGGTGCCACAAAACAAGTTGTAACTTTTAAGTTGAATTTGTCTCCTTTTTTGGCTTTATTTGCCCTTCTCTTGAACTATTATAGTTGTCTCTCCCTCCTTGTTTGCTGTTTCCATCTGTCCTCCTGTAACCCTCTGGTCCTCATCCACAGGCTCTGTGGGCTCGCTGAAGCAGAAGATGAATGAGGTAGTGGCGTCTGGGGCTGCCTCCTGCCTCATATGCTACTCGGCTGTAAAGAGGGCCAACCCTGTAAGTCTTCACATGGACGTAAGCACAGCAAAAATGTACATATGTACGTATGTATGATTGTATGTATGTAACATGGAAAAGTGTACTTATTCTGTTCATGTTCCATTCCTTGTCTGTTTGTTTTCCTCTTGAATGTTACCAGCAGAGTTTAGCTGTGACTGTATGCCGTCACTCACTAGCCTCACGAATCATTGTGTGAGAGCGGTACATGCCCCTGGAGACCCTGTCAATAGAAGCCTCACACCTAGCTTACTTAGAAATGGCCGGCACCATGGAAGATGGTGTGGGAGTATCGGGGAATTGCCTTGCTTTTATTGGCCACTGGTACATTATGTTCACATGTGAAACACATTTTGTTGAATGCGTTTCCTGTACTGAGTGTTTGTAACGTGCTGCTCTGGTGGTGGCCTTGAAAGTGAAACAGACTCAAAGAATTTGAGAATTGCAGCAGTAGAAGAGTTTTTTGCCTGACTAACCTCCTCATGTATTGCCCTTGCAACTACTTAGTGCAGTGGATGTCTGCCCTAGAGACACAAAACGACTATTCCCATAAAGGGATGCAACAGATTACACATTATGTGCATGCCCATACAATTGAGCACTCCATGTATGTATGTGACTGGGGTGTAGCCAATTGATTGTGCTAAAGTACTATGTTGGCCAGTCTAGCATGCTAGACCCTCCCTGACGCTGGGCACTTACACCACCGTTGTAAGTTCCTGGTGGCGGGGAGGGTCTAGTGAGCTAGACTGTAGGTTGGCTTGCTGCTGTCTGGTTATCTGTGCTTTGAAATGTGAATGCTGTTCGTGAATCACTGAACAGCTGCTAAGAAAAATGCAGAGTTCCCAGTTCCCAGACTAACTTTTTTAGAACTGGCTGTTGGAACGGGATGGGAATGAGACTAACCCAATAGGCGAATGAACGATTATGTATTTCATGTGTATGTGCATTTATTCTCACTTCACTTCTTCATTATGTGCAATCTTGGCTGTCTTACACATTTACAGTGTGATCCATGCTGTTGTGAATCTACTTCCCAGTGCCTTATATTTGTATGTGTAGCGTTCCCATTGTCGCCTGCTGCAGGTCTGGAGCTGCTCCAGGTGTCACTGCATGCTGCACCTGCAGTGCATCCAGCAGTGGGCCAAAGACAGCACAGAGGCACAGCAGAGAAGCACTCACACAAAACTCTTCCCAGGACATGCAGTCACTTGGACCTGGTCAGTAGGCTGTTGGAGCCTGTGTTGTCTTGTTCTAGCGCCAGCCTCGCTGGCTGTGTAGGGTGCTGTCTCTGCTGCACCACCTGTGACAATCTTCTTTGGCATCTCTCGTCCAGCCCAAAATGCAGGCTGGAGTACCAGTTGAAGGACATCCCTTCAAAGTACCTCTGTCACTGTGGCAAAAAGGTGGGACATGGAAATATCACATGTGTGGTGTATGTGAGTGTGCGTGCGTGTATGCGTGTATGGGTATCAGGCAGCCACACCTTTCCACAGTGCCACTCTCTCTTAGCAGTCCATTGTTTAGCACTGGCCACCGCTGATCTGTCACTTCAGAAGGTGACTGAATGGATGATGGGTGGTAATAATGAAGTTGAGGATGCCTCAATCTCTGTTGCTGCTGGTGCACCTAGTGTCGGTGGTCTTTGGAGTTGCCTTTGAGATAAGAATAGGGAGTCATTGACACACACTTAGGTGGCCAAGGCTGAAAGAGACTTTTTATGGCTAGCCATAGCCAAGCTAGACAGGCAGTTACAAAAAGCTACACTGACAAAGACTCACGAAAGTGGCTGTTTTGTAGGTCAAGTGCCTGCATGTGTGTGTGTCAAACCTCAACTCTATCTTATGTGAATATCGTAACGTGAGCATATGGACTAAGTCACCTCTATTCAAGTATAGTATTCTTGGACATTCAATAGCCCACAGAACTCAGTACAGTGGAACCCCTCAAATGAGCACACTGTCTGCAGTCCAACCACATAGAGCTGTGTACAAATCTACCTCTGAATTAGGGACACCTCTCAATACAGGACACTGTCTGCAGTCCCAACCACATAGAGCTGTGTACAAATCTACCTCTGAATTAGGGACACCTCTCAATACAGGACACTGTCTGCAGTCCCAACCACATAGAGCTGTGTACAAATCTACCTCTGAATTAGGGACACCTCTCCATACAGGACAGCCAGCTGGCATCCACTATAGAGAGGTTCCACTGTACACATGTGTGCCTGTGAAGGACTGCCTAAGTAGTCAGAATGCAAAGTGTATTGCATGCACCCTTGTCCTCACTGCACCCTGCCTCCACTCACTGCAGGTTGACCCTCCCAATGACCCTTGGCTCTTGCCTCACTCGTGTGGAGAGGTGTGTAGGAAAGCCCTCTCTTGCGGCCACCTCTGCAGCCTCCTCTGTCATCCAGGTGAGCTGGTGCAGCTCGCAACCTACAGTAAGGTGGTGCTGGGGGTAGGGGTGGACAGGTTGAGATTATAGAATACACAGCTCTCTGGTACTACGTACCTTGAAGGTGGATGAAAATCTTGCCGATGTTTCAACTGTGATGCTCCATTTGTCTTCGCCCTGAAGAAGATCGGAGCATCAAAGTCAAAACATCAGCAGGATGTTTCATCCACCTTCAAGCTGGTACCAGAGAACTGTGTTTCCTACATGCTTCAGCCAGCTGGGAAGCCCCCACTTCAGGTTGAGACTGCGTAGCACTTGCTTGGGGATGGTGTGCTGTTTGTTCACACAGCAACTGAGATAATGTGTAAGCGGTATTGTACTACATTTGGAGGTTGGAGGTCAGATCACTTGTATGTCAGTGTGCGTTGTATGTGGCTTGTTCAGAGAGTTAGCAGTGCTGTACATACTATAAACTTGTACTTACTGTATGTACTGTACACAAGGTCAGGAACTTGCTGTGTTGTAACTTGTATTATATTTACGCTCATATGTGTGGCATTTTGTTGCATATGTATGACGAATATGTACACTGCATCCTCTCTATAAAAGTCACTCTCCTTCTATCTGAACCACTTAGAGTTGTGTACAATTCTACGCACCTCTGAGTTAGGGACACCTCTCTGTAAAGGAAGGACAGCTGGGTCCCAATAGTGTCTCCTCTGTGCCTTTCCCTTTCTCAGCTGCTTAAGGCTCCTCGCTCTTCCTCACTTCTCACCGTCAGGTTCCTGCCCTCCATGCCCCAAAACTGTCAGTGTGGCTTGTTTCTGCCGGAAGGGAGCTGTGCAGGTGAGGAGGTGCTCATCTCAAGGATGGTCCTGTGGCCGCATCTGCCGGAAAGTGCTGGCGTGTGGGCTTCACACCTGCGAAGAGTACTGCCATGAGGGTAGGTTGAGGAGCCAGTTATATTATACCATACGTACGTAGGGTATTAGGCTGCCAGGGATACGTATATCCCATATTAATGCAGCTTGCTGTGCTCAACACATGTGCACTGCGGAGTTGCCACATCTGTTCTCCCTGGCTTCATCCGTTCTCTTGCAATCTGCTTTCCTGGCAGGGAGCTGTAGACCCTGTGGCGAGTATGTTGAACAGGACTGTGTGTGTGGCAAGGAACCAAGGCAGATTCAGTGTGGAACAGAGTCGTGGCACTGCTCCAATGTGAGCTATAACAAAGTTTGCTGCTTACAAACTATGTACCTGTTCTTATCTATAGGTACTGTGTACATACCTATGTACTACGTATATATACAGTACATAACTATATACACTAGTGTATTTGATAACACGAATTTGTGGGCATACTTGTGAATATGCTTGTCATTGTCTGCCTTGCGTCTTGTCTGCCTGTCTCTCCATTTAGCCCTGTGGTGCTGCTCTGCCCTGCGGCAAGCACTTGTGTGACAAGGTACGCACATACCTACATACGTACATACACAAGAGTGCTCTGGTACATGTACTCAACTGGTCATCCTTCCCTTGGTGTTGCTCTGCCTGCTCTGGTCCTGCACTCCAGGGTCATGTCTTTTTGTTGTCATTTGTGTTTTCTTCTCACTTTCAATGTCTGCAGATTTGTCACACGGGATCATGTGGAGACTGCCCCAAATCTGGTTCTAGAACTTGCCCATGTGGCAAGTCAGGTGTGTGTGTGTGTTTGCAGTAATATTGGTATAAACAGGTGAACATTTATACGTATATACCTTCATACATGTATACTCTGTGCCCACTACACTCTCCCTGCGCCCACTCCATCCTCCCTGGGTCCACTCCACCCTCCCTGCACTAACTCCAGTCTCCCTGTCTTCAATTGGGTTGGCGTGATGTGAGTCTAGGGCATCCATCTCCCCCTCCCAGCTTTCCCGGGACTGCCGTGCACAGAGGAGACCCCCACATGCGGTGACACGTGCGGCAAGGCTCTTCCGTGTGGGCAGCACCACTGCATGCAGCGCTGCCACTCAGGGGACTGTGAGGCAGTGAGTGCTGCATGCTTATTGTGCGTGCGTGCGTGCGTGCGTGCGTGCGTGCGTGTGTTATTTGAGTGTCCTATTTGCTTTTGTATACCATCCATACTCACTATATATTCAGTGCCGGCAGTTATGTGTGAAGGTGTGCCGCTGTGGAAAGAAGGAGAAGTCAGTAATGTGCTCGTCTGAGTACCTGTGTGATGTTAGGTGCACCAAACTGAGACAGTGTGGGAGTCATCAGTGCAAGAGGAAGGTGGGTGGGGCAGGGAACCTCTGAGGATGGGGCTTACCTTCGTGCAAAATGTGGCTGATGATGTTCCTATAGTGCATTGTCAAAGCAAATGCTGTGTGTGTGTGTGTGCGTGCTCTTTTTTCTTGCTTTCTTTGTTTCTATCATCTCTTAGTCAAACTGCTAGCCCTGATATTACAGTGCCACTGTGCAGCACTGTGTTTGGAAGGCTAGCGCTAGTAGTTTGGCTAATCTGCAGTCTGAGCCATGTCTTGCTTATACTCCTCGATGCTTCATGTACTGTGTGCACATATTGTGTGTGTATGTACGTAGGTATCTTCATCGCATTAGCAATACTGTGTTGGACATACACATGTGTACTGTATGTATGAAGGTGTTAGCTAATGGGTGAATGTACAAGTGTATCCTGCACAACCACAAGTGTTTGCTTGAGTCAGAGCACTTTAGGACAAGCCCAGCTTGGTTAATCATCGCTTCATGGCCTCTTGGCTAAGATCAAGTAGAAATAACTGTTCTTAACAGTGTAACAACTGTTACGTTTCCCTTGGGAAACAAGTTGTTCCTAAATTTTTGTGACCTGAAGGATGCACAAAGCTTGCTTTGTCTCCTTCACGGGTTGCCCCGGTATTGCACCCACCTCCGGGAGCGGCCCATCCCCTTTGGGGGACACTAAAGATACAGTGAAATAAATGTGTGAATGGATGATGTTGCAGAAGTGAATGGTGCACAACCACGTCAGTACTTTATCGCATATGTACGCATATTATAGTGTGTTCCACCTCTATTTTTGCCTCACTAGGCCTCCCTCAAGTTCCAACACATGTTTGATTGCTTGTGACCTATCTTCCTTCCTACTCCTTCCCACCATACTGTCTCTCCTCTTCTCCAACCCCCCCTCCCTCTTCTACCCTTCCCTCAGTGCTGTGATGACAACTGTCCTCCCTGTGAGCAGACCTGCAACAAGACCTTGTCTTGCAGGAAGCACAAGTGTGCTGCTCCCTGCCATCTCGGTAAGGCAACGACCAGTAGTGTTCTTTTCTTGCACTGGCGTGAATAGCTTAAATAAAAGGACTAACTGTTATGTACACTCAATCACAATCTGGCATTGTCTGTTTGTGTTCAAAGACCTGGTGGAGCTGCCCAGGCAGCCCAGACCATGGCCTGACCATTTTTATAGACAAATATTAAAGTAGCTTTTTGTTCCATGTGTCAACTCACAGCACCACGTACTTAATTGCTACCAGTAATTGTAATTGTTCTGCCTTGGCCTGACCACCTTTAATCGCTTCCTCAGGGCCTGGTCCATCTGTCCATCTGTGTGTTTCTATGTATATATGTTGCAGTGTTCTTTCCTGCATTGGCATGAATAGATTAACGGAAAGTACTAACCATCACATATGAACAGTCACACTTTGCCATTGTCTGTCTGTGTCCCCGTCCATGTGTGTGTTTCTATGTTGCAGGCCCCTGCTATCCCTGTTCATTGACGGTGGATGTCAAGTGTGCTTGTGGCAAGGCAAGCATCACTGTTTCTTGTGGATGTGAGAGAGAAACTGACCCACCAAAGTGCATGGAGAAATGCAGGTGCGTGTGTGCAGCAACCCTGCACTGTCTGTCGTGCCTTCCTGGTGGATATGCATGCAGGCATGGTGTGTGTTAGATCCTGCAGATGCTTGGGCTTACATGCATGTATGTACTTATGTATTTAGCACACATGGGCCATAGCAGGCGGTGAGGGGGTCTAAAAGGTGCACAACATGAACTGTTGCAAACAGGAGGATAATTTGAGGTGTCCTTTGATAATTTCTCTAGCCCCCTTGGTCTCGGTTGATCAGTAGTGGAATGCCTGTGTAGTTGAAGTGTGAGTGCACTGGCATAGACATGAGCCTTACATTTAATAATTTGGTAGAGGCTCATTGCTACGGCGTAGGTAGTACTGGGCAAATTGTTGAGCAATCACGTAGCAGTGAAAACAGATAGAAATGTAGACGTTTTGACCACGAAGGTCTTCGTCAGTTACAATGCATTGCTTACATTTCCCTCCTGCTCACACCACTGCACCAGGATCCCTCCATCATGCCATCACGGAGAGAGGAAGGTGAGAATGTGGGCATGTGAGGAACTGAATGATGCATTCAGTAAACTACACATTCAGCATGCCTAACAATGTTCACAACAGTCGAGAGGGACCACACTATTGTGTCGTTCTGAAACTGGTGTATTGGGCAAAGTTGCATGTAGATGATTGATAGACATTATTGTGTGGGAACAGGTTTGCCCAGACTCAGATTCAGTAGCAGTGTCAGATGCACTTTTTATCATAAGTTTATTTCTGTTCTCATTATTAATCTGAACAGTCCTGAGTGGTTGGGTAATTCTGACATGATTGAGGTTTGTATACACTAGCCAAAAGAGTCACAAATTTCAGACGTTTCAGTAGCCTTTGGCTGCCTTCATCACTGATGAAGGCAGCCGAAACGTCTGAAATTTGTGACTCTTTTGGCTAGTGTGTATGAACCTCAATCATCTCATTAATGTGGTGCAAAATTCAAATTGAGAAGTAGACTCACATGCACTTCCAAATGCACATGCAAATGCTTTATTTAATAGTCATGTTATGTGTGCAGGTTTCGTAATGTTTTCTTTTCTCTGGCCTCCCCCCCTCTCCCACCCTGCTTGGTACCAACTAGCCACATCGCTGCCACTTTGGCCCCTGCCCCCCATGTCGGCAGCCATGCCTGAAGCCCCTCAACTGTGGCCACACCTGCAGTTCCCCTTGCCACTCAGAGCCCCCAGTCAAGCAGACCCACCAGAGAACGCAGTCCTCCAGACGCAAGGGGCCTCTGCCTGTGGAGGAATTGGCACTGCAGCCCTGCCCTCCCTGCACCCACCCTGTGCCTGTGTGAGTTGCTGTTATGTGTGCTGTTATGAGCCTGCTGTATAGTGTGTGTGTAAGCTGTTCAGTGGTACTATACATAGCTTGCTAGAATATCCTAAGTACGAAAGCACGCACCGGCAATCTGGAAGTATGCACGGATGAGAAAGGCCTTCCCTCCACTCCACACCTTCTGGTGCTTATTTGGAATGGTTTAGCAAGCCACCTGTCCAATGTGGACACCTGTAGGTGTACAGACTTACATGCCCGTATGGTAGTAAGTGGAGAGGTATCATCCTACGTAGAGGTACTTCTGTACATAATCCTTACAACTGGGACAGTTGGCACCTTTTCTCCCTGCATGCTTTGAGGGGTGGGGGAGGCTTGCCAAGGAAGCTGTACTGTGGAGTTGCTCTATATAGCAGGTGTGACGCCTGCCGCCAAAGGCTTACACATACGTATATACATATGTAGACCATGGCTGTGTGTATGGATAGTGTTGTCCTGTTTGCAAGCCATGAGGGGGTGAATGTGGAAGCTCTTGGTGGTGGACAGTTTGAAGTTGGACCATTGCTTTTGGGCAGTAATGCAGTCTATCTAATACGTATCAGTCACATGTGACTGATTAACCTCAGGGACAGGACATTTGTATAGTGACTGCAGTCTGAATGGCATGGGTGGCCTTCACTAGAAGGCCCCTCTTTCTGTGTACGGATGTACAGTTGAGTGGCCATGCAGTTACGTATTGCGACCATTGGTATGTGCTTCCTCTTCATCTCTTCACACTAGGTCATGCTTTGGAGGGCACGAGGTTAGTTGAGTGTGTCATGTGATATGCACATGCCAGCACTGTGAACGTGCTGTAGTGATATTGTGGGCATTTTCAGTATTTGTGTATGGCTGTTGCTACGTATGTGATAGACATCTGAAATGAAATGCTCCGAGGCGAGGGAATACTCCTGTGGTCAGAAATGTGGGCGTGCCCTGAGGTGTGGGAACCATACATGTCAAAAGGAGTGCCATACTGTGACCAATTCTCCTCAATTGAACGAGGTACGAATGCACATGCTGCATACAGTACGTATGTGTGCATGTGAGTGCATGTGTGCATGTGTGCATGTGTGCATGTGTGCATGTGAGTGCATGTGTGTGCATGTGTGCATGTGTGCATGTGTGCATGTGTGTGCATATGTGGGCATGTGAGTGCATGTGTGTGCATATGTGGGCATGTGTGTATGTGTGCATATGTGTGCTTGTGCGCATGTGTGCATGTGTGCATGTGTGCATGTGAGTGCATATGTGTGCATGTGTGTATGTGTGCATGTGAGTGCACATGTGTGCATATGTGTGTATGTGGGCATGTGAGTGCATGTATGTTACTCTGTGTGTGGGTGTACACTGTATGAACAGCAACAACATGTGTCAGAGGCTAATGGCTACAGCTATAAATGTCAGTAGTGGTGTCGAGCATTATTCTGTACCTGACGATGACCTTCATGGTTGAAACGTTGTAGTATTGCAATCTACTTTGCTATTTGAAATGCTCGACATCACTACTGACAGAAACAACAGTTCTGTAATGATTGATTGTGATACTAGCTGTGAGAATGTAGATGGTGTGAGGGGGCGGGGCTGAATACATTGTCACCCCAAGTGGAATGCTAGGTAGCTGCGATTATGCTCAAAATTACCGCCTATCTCAAGCACATGACTCGTCAGATAGTGTTCAGTCACATTGACTGCTGTAGATGAGCCACTACCATATAAGGGCAGATGGTTAATTGTGGAGTGAAACGTGTGACATAATGTTTTGGATGAATGTAAGATGATTTTACCACATAGGTGTTTGTCAGTTGCAAAACACATCATCCTTTACCACATCATGGAATAGTAGTACAAATGGTGTGACACATTGCAGGTAACATACGTACCATTTCAACTGGCTACTCAGATCATGTATAAGGACATCTATACTTTTTCATAGGGTCATATTCCTATTATACATAATAACTAGTAAGTACATAAGTCACAGAAGGTGGGAACGATATCAGAGTACATGGCACAACCACAAGTGTTCTTATTTCATTTAGCATATAGTGACGTGTAAGAGGTAACATGTGAATGTGCTTCATGGCCTCTGGAGCAATTGTGTGTGTGTGTTGCTTCATGCCTTTGGAGTGGAACATGGTGTTTCTAAATTTTTGTGGATAAAGGGTGCATAGTCATCCTTGCGGGTTGCTCCAGTATTGCACTCACTGCTGGAAGCGGCCCATCCCATCCCTTCGAGGGGTAACAAAGAAATGGAATGGGTGCACATGCACTGATGAGCTGTACTACAATTTTCTTCTTTTATTATTATTCTATATACATTGTAACTTGCTCTGTACTCACCCACCCTAATTTAGTACATGCACGCTTGCTTGTTGTCACACATCACCCTCTGGCGGCACCATCATTCCCGCCAGAAGTAGTCCTTTTCCCCGCCTTTTACATGTATGAAGTCACCCTGCCTTGTACTCTAGATCATAATTCACTGAAGAGGATCCTGGATTGGGCCGAAACGTCTGAATTTTTACCCCTGACATCGGTCCATTTGATTCCCGGCTAGTGTAGTTACAAGAATAATCTATCGTGACGGAACCTAGCCACACAGAAATTATGAAGCTGTGTTGTTGCTCATCAATTTGTTATCTGAATGTTTATGGGCATAATCATGGGAATTAAATTTAAACACAATATTAATCTCAATGTTCTGTAAGGGTAGGCAACCATTAATGTGCAGTTGCCGCAGTGTAACTTGTGAAGTACTAGTGGAAGCCAATAAAATAGAATGCAGCAATGTCTCCAGGTGCTTGGAATGCCATGAGCATTATGCGTAGTATTGTCAGTAATTGTTAAGCAAGCTGGTGTAACTTGTACAAGCTTTTGCTAACTACACAGCTTGAAAGTGGCGACTGGAGAAAAAGAACCACAACCTGGCACCCGAGTAGAGATAGGAACGGTGCACCATCATCCATCCCTGGCCTGCGGGCTCATGCACATGCACATGCTAGCTGCCTGCTGAGAGCACCATCGAACAGATTATTCAGGCACGGGTCCTAAGTGGTCGCAGTATTGCGGCCCACCCATGACCGTATATACGGCGATTGGAGGTGAAGAATCGTGGCCACAATGGTGGCTCGCGTGGCTGACACTCCGCGTTAGAGCGTAGGCTGCGAGTTCGGGTGCCAGGTCGTGGTTCTTTTTCTCCAGTTGCCACTTTCAAGCTGTGTAGTTAGCAAAAGCTTGTATATGTAGTAGTAGTGATAGCAGTCAATCATAATTTACAGTATAATGTACTGTATTATTGTATGGTTACCATCAGTATGGGTATGCGGGCTTTTAGTATAATTATACTGTGTGGACATGCACATGTGTACTGTATGTACGTATGTATGAAGGTGTTAGCTAATGGATGGGCGTACAAGTGTATCCTGCACAACCACAAGTGTTTGCTTGAGTCAGAGCACTTTAGGACATGCCGAGCTAGCTTAATCATCGCTTCATGGCCTCTTGGCTAAGATCAAGTAGAAATAACTGTTCTTAACAGTGTAACAACTGTTACGTTTCCTTTGGGGAAACAAGTTGTTCCTAAATTTTTGTGACCTGAAGGATGTATAAAGCTTGCTTTGTCTCCTTCACGGGTTGCCCTGGTATTGCACCCACCTCCGGGAGCGGCCCATCCCCTCTGGGGGACACTAAAGATACAGTGAAAGAAATGTTTCTGTATAATTTTTATATGTGCATTTCAGTAGTGGGGAGATGCTTGGACCGATGAGGCAGGCCACTGCATACTTCCATACCTTGGTAGAATCAGGGTGCCAACTTGACTCTCATTCCCACCAATACTGCATGCAGCTGGTCTGAATGTCAGTTCACTGTGGTGTCAGTGCAGAGGCCATCCTCAGAGACAAAGACTCATTAATTATTCAGAAGGAATGTATATAAAGTGATACCTGCCCTGTGGCAAAAGATTATCAAGTATCTTTTTACTTTAATTTGGGGGTCTGAGACGCCATTTGATTACATGACACCTGACTGTTACGGAACCTTTCACACGTTCTGGTTGCCTGAAATGCTCCATGCATCCTGAGTAGGCTGATAACATGTTCTTAGGGGATTGGTGTGTGCCTATCTGCCCTGTCAGTGATGATCTTGAATCTCTTTGCTGGGAGGCCAATGCACCTTTTTTCGACGGCATAACTGAGTCAATTGTGTTCAAAATTTAGTGCCGACAAGTTAGTTGACTTGGTGCTTTGCTATTGTCTCATCCTTTGCATTGTAACAGTATAGAATAATGGCAACATCTCAGCGTAGATACAACACAGAAACTGACACAACACACAGTTTCCAGGATGCCACCAGAAAGTTACTCCTGCAATGTCTTGACGTGATTGCTGGCAATGCTCAGGAGGGCACCCTATATAAGGGACTATATAAATAATGCTGAACAGACGTTTCAACATAACTGATGTTATGGTACATGTACAGGTTTCCATTTTCAATAATTGTGGAAGCAGCACTGTCGTCAAAGTGCCTGTGGGCTTCTCTGCTACTTACGTAACTACATATTATTGTACATATACGTATTAACGTATGTATAATGTTTCTTCAGCACATCAATGTATATAACTATATTTTGCTGGACATACACATGTGTACTGTATGTATGAAGGTGTTAGGTAATGGATGAGTGTACAAGTGTATCCTGCACAACCACAAGTGTTTGCTTGAGTGAGAGCACTTTAGGGCAAGCCCAGCTTGGTTAATCATCGCTTCATGGCCTCTTGGCTAAGATCAAGTAGAAATAACTGTTCTTAACAGTGTAACAACTGTTACGTTTCCCTTGGGAAACAAGTTGTTCCTAAATTTTTGTGACCTGAAGGATGCACAAAGCTTGCTTTGTCTCCTTCGCGGGTTGCCCCGGTATTGCACCTACCTCCGGGAGTGGCCCATCCCCTTCGGGGACACTAAAGATACAGTGAAAGAAATGTGCCTGATTTTGTGTATGTGCAAGTATGTGTGGTTTTGTCTGTGTATTGGACCAATGGTGCAGGCCACTACACACTTTCAGGATGAATTATTGGTGCCAACTGTGGCCCTCAGTCTCATCAATGCTGTCCCAGTTT
The DNA here is from genome assembly GCA_949841015.1 of Aplysina aerophoba. Classification (NCBI taxonomy): domain Eukaryota; kingdom Metazoa; phylum Porifera; class Demospongiae; order Verongiida; family Aplysinidae; genus Aplysina; species Aplysina aerophoba. The sequence goes on along the minus strand of OX465037.1, from coordinate 5,216,239 downwards.
GTCTGATTGTCCTTTCAACGTGGCAGTGCAGAGGCCCCCTCGGAAATGACACAAGGCTCATAATTTTCATTCTTCAGTACATTAATTCATAAGAAATGTACATTAAGTGATACCTGCCCTGTGGCGAAGGAATCTGATGTATTTAATTTGTTGGTCTGAGACGTCCTTTGATTTTACATCACCTGACTGTTACGGAGCCTTTCGCGCATTCTGGTTGCCTTGAAACACTCAATGCATCTGAGTAGGCCCAAAAACATTCTTACTGGCCTATCTGTCCTGTTGCAATGATCATGAAACCTTTTATGTCAGGAGACCAACATGCCATATATTAGACGTCAACTGATTCGTTTTTCCCATTCACTTCATATGTGATGTGCTGTTGGCTGAATTGAAAGAAATGTGACTGTATTATGTGTGTACATATGTGCACTGATGTATGGTGTGTGTATGTGTATTGATTATATTCCATTCTTGCTGTATGCAACCACTCCTGTACTGTTACTGTATCAGTTTTATGGGACTTTGGTATACGTACATGTATGTATATGCTTTTTCTAAGAACTTGCTGTCTGGTACAAGTACTTCAGCACCATTGTAATGTACACTGTACTGTATGTTACAAGTGCGTGTATCTATGAATCACTGTGTATGACTCGCTACAGGTACGTATGTATGTTTGATTTAACTTGTATACATAGGCTTGATATCTACAGCAGTCTCTATACAGTATGTAGTTGATGTTTCAGCAGGAGTTATATACCAGCCCACCACACATCTATTAGTGATGTACGTATGGTGATCGCTTCAGACAGTGAAGAATCTATCTTACTTGGAACCACTTGCATCCACAGCCTTTGTGACACATGCCAGATTGGGCATCCTTCTTCTCCTGGAGGAGGTATATTAGGTTTGCAATGCAACATGTCCTGGTTCCCTGGGTCCATCTTATGCGACACTTGCAATGACAGAAGGTGAAGCAGTTTTGATGGAGATGGAATTATGAATTTAAGATGAATATACCCATCTTGACAGCAGGCATTTCTTCATTTCAGTAGTGGGGAGATGCTAGGACCGATGGGGCAGGCCACTGCATGTATAGAACTACTGTGTACAATAGTGTTGGTCATACACATGTGTACTGTATGTATGAAGGTGTTAGCTAATGGATGAGTGTACAAGTGTATCCTGCACAACCACAAGTCTTTGCTTGAGTCAGAGCACTTTAGGGCAAGCCCAGCTTGGTTAATCATCGCTTCATGGCCTCTTGGCTAAGATCAAGTAGAAATAACTGTTCTTAACAGTGTGACAACTGTTACATTTCCTTTGGGAAACAAGTTGTTCCTAAATTTTTGTGACCTGAAGGATGCACAAAGCTTGCTTTGTTTCTTTCACGGGTTGCCCCGGTATTGCACCTACCTCTGGGAGTGGCCCATCCCCGCTGGGGAACTCTTAAGGATATAAAGAAATGGTGTCATTTAAAGTGATAATCCTTGAGGTCTACCCAGAGCTCTACAGGTTATGATAGCCTAAATGTTGATGCAAATAGCTAAAAGCAGTTTCATCGATCATTAGCTGACTTCCCCTCTTGTCGCCTTATAGGCTGATGATAGCTGTGATGTCTGTGAAGAACCATGTACGCAGCCACGCCCCAGTGGGTGTGCTCATGCTTGTCCCTGCCCCTGCCACCCTGGTGAGTTTCTTGCCAATCGGATTTTAGCTTTGCCATACAGTGTCCATTGTAGTATTCACCAGAAAACAAGCAGCAAATTCACGTCATAGAAATGCCAAAAGCTGTTTGTTAAGCACATGTCCTTTGGCATAGGCACTTTTATATGTTGTGCACCTAAAAACCAGTTTATATGGTATTTGCAGTGCAGACTATGTAGGTTGTTTCATTATTGATGGTGTTCAGGTTTATACTTCCTAGTCTCCTCTCCCAGGCCCCTGCCCAGACTGTGCTGTGCAAATGAAGTTCCACTGCCACTGTGAACTGTTCACCATGGTTGTCAAGTGCAGGTGTGTAAGTGCATGTCTGTGGTGCATGTGTGAGTGTGTGTGTGTGTGTGTGTGTGTGTGTGTGTGTGTGTGTGGTGCATGTGTGTCAACAATGGACTTAGTTCTAGTTTTGTAATGTAACTGTGTCTGTGGGCTATGGATTTGAATCTTGCTATGGCCTTCTTGTGTGCTGTTCTTTCATGTAGTGACTGGATCACAGCAGACGATGGCAAAAAGAAGGAGTTGCTGACCTGTTCTGGAAGTTGCCCTAAACTGGTCAGTGCACTGTGTCTTACTGTCACTGCACTCAGGAGCCCGCTGCAGTTTTGTCGTCCAACATGCTGCTCAAATGTTTCATGTATATATGAATACATGTGTTCTTCCTCTTGTTCTTTAATTGAAGTCCCAATGCAGAATTGACTGACTAGTTGCGTGTGTTGTTCACTGTAACATAGTACATGCATACACATAGTGTACTACATTGTAGGTATAGAAGATGCTTAGAGATGCCATACAACTTGGTGTTTCACAGGATTGATGCATGTCTTGTACAGTACCTACAGCACATGCACAATCTCGCCTGTCGCAGCGAGGGAGTACCCTAGCCCTCTCCCTCAGCCCTGGTGCCTGTGCTTTATTTCTGGTGTATGTACGTAGTACTATGTATGTTGCAGTCATGTGTGAGGCAGTCATGTTTGAGGCAGTCATGTGTGAGCCAGCCTTATACGTACGTCTTCTCACCAACTACGTATATACGTGCGTACTTGTGTCTCTCATCTGTACATATGTTTGTATGTTTGAAACTCCAGCTGCCCTGTGGGCACTCATGCTCTCTGACCTGCCACCCTGGAGCATGTGCAGAAGTGTGCAGGAGGCGTGTCACTCTCAGGTGCCCCTGCAAAAGGCTGAAGAAGGTCAGCATACTCTCTGATGTCCTAACATTGCCACACATACAGTCAAGTTTAGTGTACATGCATATCTGCTCACGATCAGTTTGCCTAATATTGACAAAGTAGCAATGAGCCTCTATGACATCATTACATACGTATCCTGATTAATCATTTCATGTTTTTGTGTTGCATGCTTGTCATCCCTTCTACATATTCCCCTTTGCAATTTTTGTTCCCTATGTAGGAAGTAAGATGCTGTGAAGTGGCTGCAACAAACTTTCCTTGTGATAAAGACTGCTTACAGATACTAGCTGAAAAGAAGGAGAAACAGAGGCAAGAAGAGAAGGCAAGGAGCGAGGAGGAAGAAAGGCTGAGACAGGTTGGAGCACTGTGTTATAAGGTGTTGCTTGTGGAAATGAGCTGCATAAGTATAAGTATTTGTTATACCACACTAAAGTGTGATGCATAAGTGATATCCGCCCGAGGCTGAAGATGTTGCTTGTGGAAATAAGCTGCATTAATGTATTTATAGCTTAGTTTGGGAAAGAAAGACAGTGTGCACCATGTTCTTTTGATATCTAAAACAACTTCACATTTCTTCTCATCTGCTTTAATGTTTTTACCATGCAGGAAGAATTGGAGGCTCAACAGTTGTTGCAGAGAGGTAAGAAGCAGAGGAAACGCAAATGGAGGACGAAGGAAGAAAATGAGGAGGTGAAGAGTTCGTGGTCTTGGATTGGAGGCAGGGCAATCTTTCTTGCCATAGTTAGTATCTTATTGGCATTCATCATATGGCTAGGGTATGACCGGCTATAAGACAGTTATGGTTAACGATTACTGTATTTGTGTGGAAAGATAGTGACATTTAGAGACGTTGTCAAGTATGACTGTTGGTTTAAACTTAATTGGATTTACTAGTGAAATGACCTTTGCAAGGTGAGATAGAGGATGTGTTAATGATGTTGCAGAGGCTCATGGCTGCGGGAAACTGACACTGATTAGCAATTAAAAAACACAACTGGTATTAATACTCATCAATTGCAGTTGCTTTGACCCTAAAGTCTTTGTCAACTGCTTACAAGATGAGGGGTGCTGTGAGAGATGCCTACTGATATTGTTTAAAATGATGATATCACAAACACATGGGTACACATAAAAGAGTGCTTGGATTGGTTGTGGTACAAGATGGGAATAAACAGTTCTCAAGGAGTTGATTGTATGCACAATACAATAAAGTAACAAAGTAATGATGTTAGCTGTACCTGATGACGTTTTCACGCATAGTGTGGGCCAAGCTATCAGTATACAGGAGGTTACGGTGTAAAGGTCAGAAGCAGCAGGACCAGCATCAGTGCATGTCAGAGCCAGAGGAAACGAAGGTTGTGGTTGTCAGTAGTGGCTGCAATTGGATTCGTGGTGCCTTTTCACGGATACTTCAATTGCATGTGGCTGGTATCACCCTCTGCAATTGCAACTTGCACTGTTTTGGTGCTTTTTCATGATGTATACATGTATACACCATAAACATTGACCGGTAATAGAAAGATCACTTTGCTACAGTATGGTGCAAACCAAATATCAAACAATGTCATGCTCTCTGTATATTAATTTTTATTGCGCCCATGGTGGCCCTATATAACTTGCATGTGTGGTGCCTCAGTTTTGCAATTGCATTGGTTAGTAGTGGTCGGCACCTGGAACATCAACATCACCACACACACGCACATGTACATATATATAATATATATACATAAATTGAATGGACATGTATTGCTACGTTCATACACTATGAAAACTTCATAATCAACATATGCATGTATAAGGAATTCGAACTGTTTGCTACCAATAATTATATATATTCAGACAAATTAAGGCAATCTGCAGCTGGTCAATCAATTGCAAGCTTACTTGCTATATAACTAATTCATTGAAGTGACTCATATATATATAATATTATCGATCGTGATCTGTTGCACTAGCCAGAACACTGAACAGTAATTGAGACGTTTTGGCGACCGACTGCTGCCTTCTTCAGTGAATAATTGACACTTACAGGCATGCGCATGTACGTATAATGTCAATTATTCATTGGAGGATCATTGAAGTTGAGAATGGCTCCTTACAAGTGATTGTGGTCTAATTATGTAGCAATATTTTAATGAGCCTGTTCTAATTACATTCATGTATGTATACATACGTATATAAGACATGCACGTGTCAGTAGTAGTCAGGATCAAAAGGTCCAGATGTAGACCAGACGCTGGGATACATAGTCAGCTGTGGCACTGGCACCTGCAGGCATGGAGGAACACGTACTGTACATCTCTGTATGAACACTCCTACAGAGGTAGTGTGTTGGCATCTATATATTATAGACATTCTGTGAGACAACAGCAGATGGTGTCCCAAAAACTTAGGCATGCATGCAGGGGTATGTGACAACAGTGAGTGGTGACTCACATTTCTCTTCAGAGAAGGGAATTCATTGGAGAGGTACTCCACCACATGCCTGTGGTTATAGTCATCTGCGAGGTCCATGTAGTACTGATCTACTTCACTCACCATGTGTAAGTCTCGGTAATATTGAACGAAGACCTTGACCACGGCTAGGTGACCTTTGCGGACAGCAATCTGGAGGGCAGTTTCTCCAAACTGCACAGACATAATGAATGACAAAACACAATTAAGGTCTGACAGTGACGAGTGGTGTTTTGTGGCCAGGTTACTTAAATTGATTGACCAGCTTTGTTGGCAATATCAATAACACACACAAAATGAGTAACTAGGCAAATTTCACGAGGAACGAACTTGCATGAGCAATAGGGTTTGATGAATGATAGAATCTGGAAGAAGACCCCTTGAGAAACACACACACACACACATACACACACACACACACACACACACACACACACACACACACACACACACACACACACACACACACGCGCGCACACACACACACACACACACACACAGGCAATGAAGGGGGTGGCTTAAACAACCCACAATATATATACGTATACAGAAAGGGACATGCACCTTCACATGCTTTACTGCATGCACTCACACTGTTCATTTCATAGGAGACACTGCCACTTTCCAACAGGAAGCAAACAACCTCTGCATGGTCATTCTCTGCTGCTACAAAAAGGGGAGTGTTACCCCACTGTACGTAAAGGGAAGGGGATACAGTAGACATATACCCACACAGTCTATCAATCGTCTTACATCCAAATGAAAGCACAGTACTAAACTGGCAGATTTCTAACATGCACTGTTCATCAGGGAACAAGACAAGGCCAATTAAAGGACAATTCCTATTAAGCAAATGGTTACACAACGAATCCATTCAACAAACATCAACAAGTAGCAAGGATAAAAGGACATGAAGCGAAACACTGCTGTAGCATTGTTAACACAAGTATGTATATACTGCATATACACAAGTACTTTATGGTCCAACCTTGTCCTTTGCTTTCAAATCAAATCCACAGGATTTCACGAGGTACTTCACCATGGACAGCTGACCAAAATAGGCTGCCAAATGCAAGGTTGTGTGCCCATCAACATCCGAGTCAAAGAGGTGGCCCTCCATTTTGGGGGCAAGGTACTCAGCAACAGCAAGACTGCCACCTTCAGCACACAATAGAAAGGCATTGCGTCCTCGCTGCATTAAACAATAGTAACAGGCTCACAGCAACTCAACAACTGTGCACACATGCACACAGGATGAAGAGGGTAGTAGAGAGTAGGCATGAAGTGGTTCAGATCACGTGGTTGCTAAAAAATCTATATAGCCACATAGAGATGTATACACAGTGTGTGGCAATCTGTAAAAATCCAACACTTTCATGTATACCGTACTGTACATTGATAGGGCAAATTAAACATACATATAGCAGTACAGTAACTATGAAAGTCGTCACTGAGGCAAGTCAGCAAACAGGACTATATACTACAGTACCTGAAGATGCTAATGAGTATTCAAATTCCATTACAAGTGAATACACAGAGCTATAAATACATACATGTATGTAGGTGAATAAAGTTTGACTGCACATCTTGAGGATGAAATGAAACAGTTATACATATGTACTGTACTACACTAAACGCCAGCCACTGCCTTCTCCCAGGACTATATTCATGCATCATGGGCGTCGAGTCACTTCCATCTAGCCCAACACCTTTACGTACGTACACTGTTTGCACAAACACATACCAGTAAATATGAACATGCAACACTGTAACACCTCAGTAGCCTCACACAGGGCAATTTGACAGCACTGCTGGATCGCAGTTTACATTTCCTTGGGTTTAAAAATTATCACAGGGGTGCAAGCTCTAGCAAACACCATTAGATGATCACAAAAAGGAAGCACTCCCTTCGGCAACCTACATTGTTCTGTTCCTTGACACTGCTCCCGTTCTCCAACAGAAAGCGAGTTACTTCTTCCTGGCCTTTCTGCGATGCTCTCAAAAGTGGAGTGTTGCCCCACTGCACATGAAGTGAGGGGGACACAATGGAATCTGATTGGACTTACATATCGACAGTGCTAGTGTGCACAACATTAACTGGTATACGCATGCACACAATATTACACAACAGGAGTCCCATTAACAAAACAAAAAAAACAATATTACAAAACATGATTCACATCAATGTAATGCACCTTCCAATCAGTGTGGAAAGGAATCATGCATAGCTAGAATGTCCTCTAGCTTATTCTCCCACTGCCTGTAGGCCATACGAACTTGCCCCAGACGTATATCGTGGCCTAAACTAAAACAGAGAAACCACCCCTAATAGGTAGGAGGCTCTTCTGCCTTTAAAGGGATGTGTCACCCCCCTGTATGTGTCTCCGTGCATGGTGTCTCTTATGGATTGTTCTCATTGATGCTACCTGCAGTAAGACTGATATATCATACCACTTCCAGTGACATAAGAGTTGCTATCTGTAGCGGAAGTGACATCACTGTTTAGCTGGCACAACCGACACACCTGGGGAAATGGCCCGCCTCCATTATCACGCTTTACAGCCGAGAGAAAAACGAAAAAGGCAGGACAGAGCTTCACAGTCACCACAGCCAACCGGCAGAGCACGGACATTATGCACGCTACCCTACGTTTCCTATTCGCTCGCACTGGTCAGTTAAACCGACCTATCACAGTATTGTCGTTGCAGCGACTACTACCCCGGTGCCATCTGTAGCCCTGATGTCATCTTAAGTGTACGTGACCAGCAGTGGAAGCATCCACTGCAGGTGCTCCATGAACTACGTTCAATTTCATTAAACTGCATTTAACATACACAAAGTATAGAATTAGACGATAATACAACTCAAGTACAAGTGGCCATGTATCAGGCAAACAGCAAATAATGCAGGCCAACCTTGTCAACTGCCTTCACATTAAATCCACAGGATCTCACGAGGTACTTCACCATGGACAGCTGACCCTCTTGGGCTGCCCAGTGTAAGGCTGTGTAGTCAGCATCATTAGAGTCAAAGAGGTGGCCCTTCATTTTGGGGGCAAGGTACTCAGCAACAGCAAGATGGCCGCCTTCAGCACACAATAGAAAGGCATTGCTACCTCCCTAGATTGAATAATGAAAATGCTGCTCACAACAGATCACCACCTCTGTAACCATGCATGCCTTAGAATGACAGAACAGCTAGAGGACAGTAGGTAAGAAATGGTAAATGTAGTGCAAGTGACAACCAAATACACCATAGACACATGAAGGAACAGGACTGGCAATGCGAACCGGAAGTTGCCAGAGGGTCGTACAGGTCACGTGTTTCGTTAGCAACAAAAAACTAAGCTAAATTAAGCTAACTAAACTAACTTGTCCTCGTTCTTGCTGCCATAGGAAGGAATTGCTAGAACGTATTCTTCCTGTGGCACCTTTTCTTCGTGGCATGTGAGCAGCTTTAGAAGGGCCAGGATAAAGATCCTAATTTGTTATGGCATTAGGGCTGCGATAAATTGCTCCCCAAGCTATGCACCACAGATAGCATTTAGCATCCATACCATTGGACACAATGAAAACCCACTGCCGTGAAAAATCCTTCGCTCCCAAGTTCGTCCGTCCGCAATGTTTCCTTTTGGTAGCGAACGATCTCGGCATACGAGCGTCCCACAAAGGTGCGAGTTTCACGTTGCCATAGTTCATCAGTGGTAGTGGCTTATACAGAGTGTGCATGTGTAAGCCACTACCACTGATGAAGGCAGCAGCAAGCTGCCGAAATGTCTGGTATTTCAAAGAAAATCTTTGGTTGGTGATTTCCGCAAGAGAACTCTGAGTGATGCAACCCAGCCGGACAAGCTTCTTCAACAATGCTATGGCAATTACTACTGACGAGAAGTTAATTGGAAATACACACAATAACTTGGACATCTATGTACCATTTACAAGTACTCTGATAATAAAACTATATGTACAATTACTTCCATGTAAATACTATTACAATACAGTACTTTATTAAATGTATCCAATATAGCCAGTAGCAAAACGTCTGGGGCATGCGGCGTGTCTGGACGCCACATGACTTGACACACATATCCTGTCACATGAGATGTACTGGCAACAGGGATAATTTAATCTGCTGCATTACCCCATCACAAGCCCATGCAGTAAAATCCAACAAATCACTCAACCATCACTGCCACTTACAGTCTGCATGGCCCTCACCTTCTTCCTGTGCAGGATGTCTGCCCCAAAGGTCTCATACAGCTCTTGCACTACCACTTTATGGCCATAGCGAGCAGCAAGCAGAACTGCAGTCCAGCCATCCTAAGGGAGAGGGTGCAAAGTTGACAGTGACCAAAGTAGTTAGGATCAAAGGCAAGGTACCAAACATCTCGCAGCAGGTAAAAATGATAGACTATTATTGTCAAGCGGTGAGCGTCAGCAAGCGAAGAGAGGCTACTGATTCTGTCCCATTCGAGATTTTGCTATGTATATATATATATATTTATATTAAATGTATTTGCAACTCGCACTGTATATATAATATATATATGTCCGCACCTTGCGCAAGCAGGTGCTACAGTTGCACAAGCTTGGCTGGACCTTGCGCAGGCGTAAAGCAGCAGTGACAATCTTGTCTCACTGCCGCTTTGTCTATTGTCCCATTTTCTTGCTAACAATGGTCATGGTAGATTGTCCTTAGACGGCTATTTCGTGCAACGGCAGAGTGTTATCCAGCATTTGTCCAAATAGAGAACTCTGAGTGTGAATCTGCGGACGATACGGACGCTGAACAGCTGGCCACTGCACATTGCACCAGCGCACAGTAGAGTGGAGGAGGGAGCAGGCCTGGTACGGCAAAAGCAGTTCGTCTGGCTGCGAACCGCCTGCACAAGAAACGCCGCAGAGTGGAGAATACCACTGAAGAGCGTGCTGCTCGGCTGCAGAGCTACCTTTCTTTTCTGCATAACGTATTTGCACGCGAGGCATGTCTTGTGCGCTATGCGTATGCCTAGTACATTATTCACCTTGCTGCTGACTCCTACTGTTCAAGCACTGACAACACAACCATCGCACTGCCAAGTCCAGGCCAGTGCATGACAAACTCACAAACTCACCATCTGCTACCACCTTAAGACACCTACTTACTACCTAGTGATGCTAATGAATAATGTGTAATTTAATCATTACAAGGGAGTACACAGAGCCGCCCACTTGGTAGTCCACTTGGTGTGTGCATAGTGTATACGTACGCGTCTCACAGGCACTTGGGATGGCACTGCAAATATGATGCTCACTGCCCCTAAGCATGAAGTCAATATGCTATTAAATGTACTACCACATATTCCCCAACCCACCTCCACAGCACCACATCATTATCATCAGTGACTAAAATACGTACAAATATATGCACTTTGAATAAGTGACTGAATAGCAATAATGGTTAATTTTTGCGTATGCACTTTGCACACATCAATTCATCTGTAAAGTTCCATCAAACAATTGTATGGACACTGTTTCTACAAACACTAGGTGCAACAATGAACCACAGAAATATCCTCAATCATGAAAATTTACCAACACCGTTTGGTCACACCTTATACATTTCCTTGGACCGTTTGAGGAACCATCACTGGGTGGGCTCTAGCTCTAGCAAACACCATTACATGATACAGGAAGAAGCACTCCCATTAGCCAACTCACAATGTTCTGTTCCTGGACACTGTTTCCGTTCACCAATAGAAAGCGAGCTACTCCTGCATGGCCTTTCTGAGATGCTATCAAAAATGGAGTGTTGCCCCACTGCACATGAAGTGAGAGAGACACAATAGTATATTATGGGACTGACATACGCATCCAGTAGTGTACCACACCAACTGATGTACGTACGTACATGTGCAGACATTATCTACAAAACATTAGGTCATATTAACAGTACACAAAATAATAATGAATTTTAGGTTTACACAACTTAAGTACAAGTGTCCATGTGCGTACTGTGCCCATGCAGCAGGTGTGTCCAGAGAGGGCACTAAAAGTGTCAGGGAAGCAGCAATAATGCAGGCCAACCTTGTCAATTGCCTTCACGTCAAATCCACAGGATTTCACGAGGTACTTCACCATGGACAGCTGACCTTCTTGGGCTGCGAAGTGCAAGGCTGTGTATCCATCATCATCAGAGTCAAAAAGGTGGCCCTCCATTTTGGGGGCAAGGTACCTAGCAACGGCAAGATGTCCGCTCACAGCACATATGTCAAAGGCATTGAGTCCATCCTGCATTGAACACAATAGGTATAGGCTCACAACCGCTCAGCACCTGCACACACACGCAGAGTACAATGTACCATGTGTGCCGTGGTACATGTGGCACGATAATATTATGAAAATAGAGCATGTGTCATTTGCTTCAGACCACAAGTAAACACTTACTGTCATGCTTTAAAATTTATAAGAATGAACCACAGAATAGTCTAATGGATACTCAACCATGGATACACAACTCATACAATTCACGATTTTCATGCCAAAGAAGAGTACAATATGCACACTCCTCTAGGACAATGTGCGCACATGCCCACCAGTTAGTACCGGGGAGCAACAAATAAAGGACAAAGATGTCACAATATTCAACAAAAGTCCCCCTACGTGCACACACAGAGCTACCACTAGCAGTGATGGCCACTTCACACACTATGGCTGGCTGACAGTCATCCTGTGAGTGCAGCCACACATTATGATTGGAACCATCACTGCCACTTACAGTCTGCATGGCCCTCACCTTCTTCCTGTGCAGGATGTCTGCCCCAAAGATCTCACACAGCTCTTGCACTACCACTTTATGGCCATAGCGAGCAGCAAGCAGAACTGGAGTCACGCCATCCTGAGGGAGAGAAAGACGCTAAAGTGACACAAATTACAGTATGACGTTATGAAACTATGACACAAACAGAAAAAGCCCCTGTTCTTGGCGCTCATTTTTCTCAGTACTCACGCTGCTGGCGGGTTGTCTATGACTGTCACCCAGCACAGCTACCGTCGGCCATTGTTACATCGCAACCTCAACCTCAAGTGACAATAGACATCATTTGTGCATTGCTTCTTTTCATATGTGGCTGTCCATGGATTTTCACCACTCAAGCATTGAGAACATACAGTACGCTACTGTTGTTGTATTGCCAAGTCTAGTACATGCCACAACTTACAAACTCACTATCAGCTGCCACCTTAACACACCTACGTACCTACCCACTACCTGGAGATGCTAATGATAATGCAGAACTCCATTAATGTGAGGGAATACGTATATTAATGCACGAGAACTGAGTCCAAAGAGGTGGTCACAAGGTGAGCAAGTATGAATGTCAGTCATTCCACGCCCAAGTGGTATAATGTGTATGTACCGTATATCCTCTAATTTTCGTCAGGGCAAGATTCTCAAAAGTAACGTCAGATTGGAAGTAAATTAGACAGCTACCTGAAGCTGACGAATAATAAGAAAATTATGATGAAATAGAGGTTGCAGGCGGCCATGTTCTTTGGAGGAAGTGCAAATGGCCGCCTTTAGTTTGTGTGTTGTCGGCTTCTTGGGTTGCGGCAAAGTCAAGTCCACGACTGCAGAGCCCTCAGAATCACCACTAAAACGGCTAAGTTTCAGATCGTAGTCACTCCAACTGACATGGCCAGGTGGAGTATCTGGACGGGGAGGGCTATCAGGCAGACGAGGTGAACACAATGCGTAACGGTACAACTCTTCATCCATCGCGAACGGTTTTAGCTTCAAACTAAGGACAAAGGTGACATCACAATAGCATACTATTACAATGACTGCAAATTGGAGGATAGGATGTGGAATTAGAAAACGGCGAGATTTGTCAGGGAATTAGAAGAAAAATGCACACTTTGTCAAGATGACGAAAATTGGAGGGACGATAAATTAGAAGACATATGGTATGCATCTCAAGCCTTTGGGGTTGGTACTGCCCACTTGATGCCAAGTTATTGGCACTCATGGCAAGAGGATTGCTTATGAAGGAGACACTTGCTACAGCATGGTCCGATAAAAAGCCCATACATACATCCAGTGGATTATTATACAAATCTACACCCTTGGTACCACCTCTACCTTGTCCTATAACCTGTGCAGATGTACGCATGCATGTATGTACTACATGTGTGTAAGTTGTGCCATGCAAGGGACAACACAGACAAGACAAGCATACTTGGAAACAAATTCATGAGAAGTCAATAGGTGCTATGTCTTCCGACACATGTAAAACCACATATATACTCTTCTACTCACCCACCACCTCACCCACCCATACACACCTACCCACACATACGTACACACATGCATAACCACAGGATTGGAAGTATTTCAGGTATGGGGTGTAAGATATTGTTTAACTCAAAATTAATATCTCCGTACTAGCTATGAAACACTAATAGTATGAAACGTCCTTTTCCATTGTACAGAAACAAGGGCCACTGATATATGGAAACTACTCACTAATGCTTCAGCTCAGAGGGTATACATACGCATGCTGTGTCTGAGGTGCTTACTTCTGATAGTCGTTCAATGTGTTTGCGTATTTTATTATACGTAGGTATACTCTTTGTGCACACAGTACGTCTAGCAGTGCACACAACTATGACACACCTCAGAGTTTCACACGTTATGTTATGCTGGGTTTGAGGAACTACACATCACTGCAGCATAAGCTTCAGGAAACAACATTAGACGCTTACAAGAAGACAACACTCCCTTTGATCAACCCACGTTGTTCTGTTCCTGTACACTGCTCCCGTTCTCCAACAGAAAGTGAGCTACTTCTGCATGGCCTTCTTGTGCTGTTGTCAAAAGTGGAGTGTTGCCCCACTGCACATGAAGTGAGGCGGACACAATGGAATCTGATTGAGTCTTACACATCAACAGTGCTAGTGTGTACAACATTACGTAACTGGTGTATATGTGCGCACAGTATTACAAAACAGGGTTTCCATTAACAATACACAAAGAGGTTTACATGCACAACTCAAGTACAAGAGTGCATGCCTGATGTGACCATGCAGAAGGTGTGTGCAGAGGTGACAAAGCTACAGAATGCACACAAAAAGATCAAAATGTATACCTAACAGATACACAATTGCTTAAAGACATGGACTACAACACTCTTCTGAAGCAATACTAACCCAATCATATATGCAAATGATATCAAGAGTAGATAAGTGATACAAGTATGTAAGAGTAACAGTACCTCATATTCGCACATGTACGTATAGCAGTATTTTCCTAAAATGATGCAGCAACAGACGTAATGCATTAATTCTGTCGCTTCCTCGGGAGTATGTATGATTCAGTGCAATTTATGTACGTATTGCACAGCTCTAGGACTAAGTCACCTCTGCAACGCCTGCGAAGTAAGAAACGTTTCCAATTTGCACTAGCCAATTTGGGCCAATCAAGGAGAATTGCTGCCATCCAAGGGTCTACAACTCTCTCCTCAAATTTTCACAGTAGCTACGCAGCATCTTCTGGGCTCCTCCTTTTCAGTAAAACTTTCCCAGCTGGCTTAAATTGTCTTCAGTGGGCGTCCCTTTACCACTGCTATGTATATGTAACTGTGCAGCAAATACTATTATTACATTCGAATATTAATATGCTAAGCATGCATGTTACTGTTATTTTTGAAAAACGCTGGTACAGTTGAAGATATGCGGTTGTATACTCTTATCTACTCTGATGATATATAGCTACACAGATATGGTCCAACCTTGTCAACTGCCTTCACATTAAATCCACAGGATCTTAGGAGGTACTTCACCATGGACAGCTGACCCTCCTGGGCTGCGAAGTGCAAGGCTGTGTATCCATCATCATCAGAGTCAAAGAGGTGGCCCTCCATTTTGGGGGCAAGGTACTCAGCAACAGCAAGATGGCCGGCCATGGCACACAAGTGAAAGGCGTTGCGTCTTCTCTGTATTAAGCAAGAGAAACAGACTCACAGCAAAGCCCCCCAAAACGCACCCTAGATTATGTTATTATACTAAAGGCTTTTCCACATCATGAAATGGTGCTTAGTCACTTGTCATTTAACACTTTACCTTCTCCCTATGCAGCACATTCCCTCCATACTGCTCAACTAGTGTCCGTAGAACAGTGAGATGACCATTGAGAGCTGCTTTCAAAATGGCTGTGAACCCCTCCTGTAGGCAGCGGCAAACAAGAGAGGCAGTGGAATGGATGCCCCATCATTAATACATTTTTACTATACAAAGATACACATATTTTTAGGTGACAGGAAATGCCATCTAACACCACTTTTACACACGTCTCACTCATAGTTGTTCTTACTGTACATACAGTACATCAGACACAAGTGGAACAATGCAACTCAGTATGCAATTTACCAGGCACTCTCAACCGAAACTCTCGGATGGCCCAATGCAAAGCAATTAAACAACACACATGCCTGCCTGTGCAATGATGTACTCATACGTAGGTAAACATGGACACAATCATAAATACGCATGCACAGAACAAACACAGAACACATGCACATACGTATATAAGAGTCTCATACACTAGTTTACTTTCCTTATATTTGTACACACCTCATCCTTATCATTCACTCTACATCTTCCTCCATCAAGGAAGGACTGGACCTTTCGCAGACTTCCTTCCTCAGCAGCTAGAAGTAGGTCCTTGAGTAGTGAGGCACTGGCTGAAGCCTTTGTCGTGTAGTAGTGGCATTCATATACACACACACACACACATAGCATAGGATAGGATGGTAGCAATAAGCACCATATACATAATATTACTAGCATACAATGTATACAAAGCTGCACAGAGGTGAGGGTATATTAATGCAATGTTGAGCCGCATAGTAATTGCACACAGCACGCACAGCAAATACATACATACATTCTGGTACAACTCCTTGGTCTACATATAACTGTGTGCATCTGCCCAATAGGAACAATCAAGGAAGGTGAACAAGGTACCTAACCTTATGCCTACATTAAATCATCTACGTATATGCGAGTTTGCACTGCTCAGCACACTGATGCCCTGTCACATTACCTCAACACCCATCTTAGCTACTCTCCCTCCTCAGCAAAGACGTGACACAAGCAATAAATGTGTTACTAACACTTACCTCCGAGCTTTGGGGTGGGACTGCATTCTGTACTGGCCTCTCCGTAGGCATCTCCTGGTGAGCAGTGGCATATGTGATTGTAGGGAGGTGACGGATAAGTTTCCTTTTTTAATCAAATGTCACAAGCTTAATACAATTAGACAAAAACTAAAACTCATATGTATATGTATATATATACTGTATTGTACACTTACTGAGCTAATCCGGTAATTTTACCCCAAACCAGACTGCTGCACTAGAACAATGCTGAGCAGCCTGAGAAATCAGTGATTGCCTCCCCACTCATCCCAAAGAAAAGATCCACAGACCGCTGTTTTGCGCTTATTATATGGGACTCATCATTGTGGTGTACTGATGGATGTATTGGGATGACTGCCTGCCTACTGTATACCCAAATTTTCCCTCATTTTAATTGATTGTCATATGATGGGCATTCTCCAATTAGTCGTCACTCAGGCCAAGGCATCTGGTACGGTGGAAATCACAGCCTGGGCTAAATCTCAGAAATCATAGCGGAAATCAGAGTACAAATCGCATCATCAACTTAAAGGCACGAAGACGAAACGTTTGTTACTTAAAGGTGTAACGATAAATTAGAGTACGTACATACGGTATGTATTCACCAACAGTGCACAAACTTGTGGTTTCATTGAAGTCGGACAGGGAGGCTACAGTCAACGAACTGGCACTAGGTTGATGGGAGTTGGACTGTATCACACGGTGAGGCGATGCTTGTAATACACACTATTCGCCAGGAAGTGAGATAGAACTGACTCCACATATGAGAGAGAGATTGAGCTCTTAGCGGCACATAAGCGGCGATGTGGGACAAAGGAGCGTGACCAGTTCCTTAGCTCGCATGGCTGAAGCTCCGTGTTAGAGCGTGGGTCACGGGTTTGGGGCTCGGTTGTCGGTCCTTTTTCCCATGTTGCCTTTCTCCTGAGCTGTGTTGCTTTCTCAGAGTTTAAACAGTTAGTACCAGCTCACAAAGAATACGCCTACACTAGAGACAGAAGAGGCAGTTACACCATCCACCTCAGGCTTGAGGGTCGACTACCATCTAGTATACAAGTGCCAGCGTCGAGGTCGTGCGTCTTACGCGGTCGTGGACTCCACACACCAGCTGTGACTGGCACATAAGCGGCGATGTGGGACGAAGAAGCGTGACCGGTTCCGTAGCTCGCATGGCTGAAACTCTGTGTTAGAGCGTAGGTCACGGGTTCGGGGCTCAGTTGTCGGTCCTTTTCCCTCCTGAGCTGTGTTGTTTCCTCAGAGTTTAAACAAATGATTATATGGTGCAACTGCCACAGACTGCAAATCAAAAGAATTCTGAACAAATGAAAAGTGCGTGCAGTATCGTGTGCATTGTCAAAGCTGAAAGCACATGTATGTACAAAAGTAGAAATCACACGCTACTTGTAGTTGGCTGTGAATATGAGACTCAATACATGTCATATTCAACCTACAATTAAGGCTACACCATTGCACTTTGGTACATGAACGTTTGCTCAAGATGAAAAGTGTATATGAGATATGCGCATGTAAAGGGTCATGGAGCAAAAGTAGTTGGAAGGGTTTGTGTGTGAAATGGGCACAGAAAACTACATACACTGCTGTGCACTCTAATGTGAAGACTGGTGAGAGCTCATCAGTATGACACTCACTTGCACAACTGGTTCAGAGACTGACAGCTCAGCTGAGGCAGCAGAATATGGCTGGATCTGGCTGTATTGAGTTTCCTTTGCCTCTGGCACTCCGTCTACCAGCGAACACATCAGTGGGGACCAAAACTGCAGGGTTTGGACATGCATGGGGAATGCTAAACAATCATTACACGTACGTACGTACATACTTGTACAATTCTACAATTTTACTTAATTTAAGTGCACCATGTGCCAGTCCACCCTACACCGCACGTACAGGCAACACTGCTCCATGCAGTACAATAATTTCCAACCAAAGGAACAAAATCAGCGTCTGCATCAACCAAGGTCTACGCTGACAGATGGTACCGACGTATGTATGTACTGCAAATCTTTTCTGCCACATCCTATCCTCTGCCCTTCCACCTCCTTCATCTCCACATGCTCTATCCACCATGACTACCGACGTGTAATTATGATCCATAAATTGCCATCTTTTCACCCCTCACTCATCAGCTGTTGTAATGTGTCTTTTACCTCTTCCACATATGTACATACATATGTACATTTGCTCATTAAGTGTACAACGTTACCCACCTCTCCACCTCTACAGTTCTTGCATACTCTCTCATCTCTACTCAAACAATTCTGTCTTTTCTGTCTCAAAGCCCAACTCTGCTGTTCCTCTCAATTTCACCACATTTTTCCTGCTCCCCTTATAATTCGCCATCATACAACGACCCTCACATCAATTAGTTTTTCAAACTCTCCATCATCCTAACTTATGTGTCTCCGTGCCTCCTCCCTTTACCCATCTCTGATTTAATTCACTCCAAACTACACCCGTCAAGACATTTGTCACTTCTCCCATTGACAAACAAAGGCCTCCACCCTAATTCCCCCACCCACGTATCTTCAAACTTTGCTCCAAATTCTGCAACCATTTAATCTCTTCTCCCCCATTTCCAAAGCTTTGAACATCACACCCTCAGTATGTATAGCCTGTCTTCTTTCAATCATCCTCAACACCTTTACCCAAACTTCAAGTTGTCCTTGCCTCTGCCCTATACAGCAACACCAATGCAACCAGCACCTCCTTCACCTTACTTACGTCTCAACCACTCACTCAGCACCCTAGCTAGCTCCAGCCTGTGCTTTTTCTTAAGAGGATAGTATACATGTATGTATGTGTATGTATATAATTGCCAAGCACACATGCACACGCACATGCACACACGCACAGCGCAAACACACACACACACACACACACACACACACACACACACACACACACACACACACACACACACACATGCACACACACACACACACACACACACACACACACACACACAGCATGCACCTTAGTCAGTGCTATGAAGTTTACTCCGGACTCTAGACCTTCTCGGATAGTGACAGATGGGATCGCCTTTCGCACGACAACATTTAGCATTCCCACAACGCGTATCTGGAGGATGCCTAGTTCCTTCATTGTCCACATTACATCAGGTCGTGATAGTTTCTTCTCGAGCCCTTCTGAGAAGGAATGTGGTACTGTGAAGAGAAGTGTGGTGCTGTTACCAGGTCTGGCATTACTGAATTGAATGCTGTCTTCAGGAATTTCTAGTTTCGCAACAAGAAACTCTTTCCACAGGATAAGACAATCATTGCAGGTGTATTCATCAATTTCCTTGTCAACCGTGATCTCAGTGACAACTGACTCATCTTTTCTGTCTGGTTTGCGCTGAAAAGGACCAAACACAACCTCCGCCTCTTTGATAGAGACAGCTTTTCTGAATGCACCGAGGTGGGACTTGTAGTGGCCCAACACCATACGAGCAGCAGCCTTTGTTGCAGGAGGAAGGCGACTGATGGCTACATCTAAGAAGTGAAGGTCATCCCACTTCTTGTCTATCTCAAGACACTCAAATAGACTGCTGACGTCAGCCACCTCCATCACTTTCTCTCTGCTTGCAGCTACCTGCTTCATTCGAACGGCATCCATTGCCACTGCCTTGATGGTGCTGAAACAAGTGCCGAGTATATGCACCAAGAGGGAGTATGCATTGAAAAACAAGCTCTTGATGGCATCCTGGGGATTCCTTTTTGATGTGACCACACTTAAGTCGCACGAAACAATATCCAGCTTGTATGTCTCCAAGTCGCTCGAGTGATCACTGGAAGATTCTGCCAATCTTATGCTCGTGGTACCTACAGGACAGCAAAAAAAGTGTAGCAAGTAAATACACATGCTACTTACAGAAGTGTCAGAATCGTGGAAAACTTCTATGTGGGTAGGTTCTTGCATGCTGGAACGATTTGGGAAACTACACTAGCCAATGACTGACTTGAGAGGATCTCCAGACGTTTCGGCCCGATCCGGGGCCTTCTTCAATGGATATGACACTAGTGTGAGCATAGCCTAAACATCCGGTTGCACTCGCAGTAGAGTCTCCAATAGATATGACACTAGTGTGAGCATAGCCTAAACATCCGGTTGCACTCGCAGTACAGTCTCCAATGGATATGACACTAGTGTCATATCCATTGAAGAAGGCCCCGGATCGGGCCGAAATGTCTGGAAATCCTCTCAATTCAGTCATTGGCTAGTGTAGTTTCCCAAATCGTTCCAGAACTGTGAGACTCCAAAGTGTGTACAGTGAGGAGGTGACTGGCAGAAGACCAAGAGGAAGACCGAGAAAGGGCTGGATTTTCATTTATAATGTATAATGACTGTTAACACTAGCACTTAAGATTACATTCCTGCTATGTTGTAAGGGCTACCTCCAGCACTAGAGATCATGCCGTCAGAGTTATTCATTCATTCATACTTACAGAAGGAAACGTGAACATAAACACAAGACACAGGGCACCTGCACACATGCACAAATTACCCCTGCACAAGTGCACACACACCAAACACATAGACAGCATATAGACCACCACACTGCCCTAACAAACCTTCTAGTGTCAGTTCATTCAGCATCTTTTCCCCGAGTTTCTGCATTTTCGGAAAAGCATCCGCTGCTTTGGCCATTCTGCAGTACTCCCTCAATGTGGCAACATCAGCATTATGGTGCATATGCTCAAACAAAATCTCTTGTGCATCTTCACGGTTAGCAGTCTCTATCTTTGAGGTGAGACTCTCAGTGATCACGTTTTTGCGTTTCAGCCGAAGCAAATTATGCTTAGGATCCACCACCTCAAAAAATTCATCCTCATACTTCTTGAGGACCTGTGATGCTGCATCAAGAGAGACACAGCTCAAGCATTGCAATTAAGTGCAATAATATTAGCCATAAACAACTTGTGCACTCTATACATTATGGGTGTCATGGCTGAATAGTGGTTGTAATCATGCAGACAACCTGCTGTGTAGTCATATTCAACAGTTTCCTGTTTAAAGCATTTTCATGGAGCTTGGCAGCATGGAGCATTCTAGAATGCTGCAGCACATGTCAGCTTAGGGAGAAAGGCAATAGGAGAAAACGGAGCAGCACCCGAGCTCAAACTCAGAACCTACACTCTAATGCAGAGTTTCAGCCACACGAGTAATCAATCCCAGTCGTGATCCCTCATATCTCATTGTACGTATGTACCAGTCACAGGTGTGCCGCTGCCTGCAACCACTTAGCACTCACATCTCGAGGCTGTGGCACCTGTGCAGTAAACGGCAGTCATCTCAGCAGGCGACTAGCATGTTGCATGAACCCACAAGCGGCAGGATGAAAGAAGCAGCAACTGAGCTCGAACTTGCACATAGGGTCATGCGCATGCGAGTGCAACCGGATGTTTAGGCTATGCTCAATTTCAAAGCTTGCTGAGCAGAAGACTAGTGTACATTTAAAGTACGAAGCCTACTGAATGTTAGTCTTGCCTGGCCGACCATCATTTTTTCGGCCCCACCTCCACAAACGTTGTCTTTCATGTGTGGAGTCTATGTTGCTTAAACCACTTTGATGATAGGCAGTTAACAGATCCCTACACTAATTACATTACTACACACTGTTTGTTAGTATAAAGTTAGGGCTCTGCGTGAGGCCCAGTATCGTAGTAACCTTTGTTCTTTGCTTAGGATGATATAACATGGCTTGTACCACCATGTGTTGATGATTTTGCTAAAAGTCCATGTGAAGTGTTTGACCATTCCACCTGGGCGTCCAACCGACCGCGCGCAAACCCTTATATTTGGGGGTCTAACCGGGAAGCGGTAGAGCGAAGGACGTGGGGGACGTTGCAGGAAACCAAAGGAGCAAGCTCGGTGGCTGGTCAGCATGTTGTCAACGGAGACTCTTTGTCTCGAGCTGGACACCCAGAAGGTGGAACTACACCTGTGAACGACTTGAGCTGCAGTGACAAGTTGACGAGCTTGCAGCGATCTTCCAGTGGCTCGAGGAAGGAGGCCTGCCTGTAGACCCTCATCAAGCTCAGTACCTAAAGGCAGAACATTCCGATTTTGAGATCACTGACGGAGTGTTGTGTTACCATCACCTAAGTGCACCTTATATTGTGCGCATTGCAGAAGATCTACCCTTTCCCTTTGAGAGAGGTATTGGTGGAGAGGCACGAGGAACAATGTTCACTGCTACTGCAGGAGTTGCCTGGTTTGTGCCTTAAGAAAGGGCCTGGACGGCGTCAACGTCCGAAGCTGCAGCCAATCCCTGTTGGTGAACCCTTCACACTGTTGGCGTGGATGTGCTTCACCTGCCACGTTCCCCTGAAGGGAATCAGTATGTCATTGTGTTTGTAGATTACTTGACGAAGTGGCCAGAAGTTTTCTTGCATTGCCAGACCAGACAGAAGACACTATCGCCCTATGCCTCGTCGAAGAGATAGTATCCAGGCATGGAGTACCTGAACGACTTCTGTCTAATCGTGAACCCAATTTCCTGTCTAGTCTTATACCAAAGTCAATACATCTGGGTACCATTCACAACGTGACAAAGTTGTGGAGAAATTCAACAGCATGCTAATCAACATGTTATCCAAAAGCGTTGAAAAGTATGGGAAGACCGGGACAAACATTTTCTGCATGTTTTGTTCGCCTACCGTGTTGCAGTGCAAGACTCCACCAAATCATCTCTGTTTTACTTGCTGTATGGACGACATCTGCGAGTACCGACAGATTCAGCATTGGACCATCCTTGTACTGTGTACCAGATTGATTTTGATGATTATGCTGAAGAGCTTGTTGCAAATCTTTCAGATGCATGGCAGCTAGCCCACGAGAATGTCAGGAGAACACAAGCAAAGTAGAAGGTGTAGTATGACAAGAAAAGTGTTTGTCAGCCAGTGTCTGTTGGAGATCGCACATGGCCACATGCCAGGGCAAGTACAAGGCAAGGCCTGGAAGTTCGCCCGTCCGTACTTTGGACCATATGAGGTTGTGGGAACTACACCTACCAATGCTGAGGTTCACCTGTTGCATCATTTAACAGTCCCCACCGTCTTTGTGTTGCTGGACTGTGTGCGCAAGTGTTATATGAGGAGATGACTTATGATGTTTGGATGGGTCACAGACAGATCACCCCCAGGCGTGCTCAACCAAAGATAACCTCAGCCAGTACCAAGGTGACCGTCCCAGCGCCTCCGTACACTGGACCGGTGACCAGATCCAGAAGCAAGCAGGCCTAACTTTGTGGAAGAACATTTATATTTAGTAGTATATATTTGCCAAGTAGATCTAGAACTCAGAACTCTGCTGTGGTGTGGTAGTAACGTCTTAAGTCATGTGTGGTTGTTTGTTCGTGGATGAACACCTCTCTTAAGGAGGGGGATGTGTTACACTACAGTGCTGTGTTACTGTGTCTGTGCATGTGGGCATCCATGTTATGACGTTATATGATGTAACTGGTTTTAACAATACAGTCTCCATCACGTGTATGTGAAGAGAAGTGCGCTGCTTGATGGGAGATTGACTGTGGTCAAGTATAAAGTAGCACCACCGCAGATTGCGTCGACATATACTAACCGCCTTATAACGACATCGGTCGTTACACAGACGCTGACGCGTCATGCCAAACACAAGAATAAAGCATAACTATAGACACAGAAGAACTCTCCTAAAATGCGACAGAAGTCATTAGGGTTAGCTAGAAGAGTTCATTTCTACATTAACCTTACCTGAGGTGGCCAAGGAAGCCGTTCGCAACTTCGTCTTCAGGTTTGCAGAATGGGAGGTGGGCTGTGGCACCTCACCGTCTGTGGACAAACCTGGAGCTAAGAGAGCGAGGAGTGCAACGCCATGTCAGTCGAGAGAAGCCTGCAGGCTACATACGAGACTACGTTTTAGTCACACATCCACTGGTAACACACAACTAGCTAGCAATAGAACCCACCTTCAACATGCGCTTCGTCTCCAGTTTGGTTGGGGGTCCAAATTGCAGACGGGTTACCACTTTTCGACGGATCGTCCTCGACTGAAGCGTTATCAGCGCCAGGAGGGCACTCCTCCATCCTAGTCCCTTGAAGACCCTTGGGCCACGTGAACGCACGCGTGATCAGTCCTTGCACACGTGACGATGCTGCAGCTTGCGCTGCTGGTGGTTGATTGGGGCACACATATAACTGCACCGGCACTCACTGCACTTTGTGGTGGTGGTTTAATAAAGTTTTTAATGAAGATATGACGTAGTTGGCTATGCTGGATGCACACAGCAGTGCATCCAGCATAGCTACAACTGTACCGTACTACGGAACACATTATTTAATGATCATTGTACAAGACTTAGCAGAATTACAATAAACCCAACAGTTGAACACTATGCTCTGTATGTGTAACACAATAGTTAAGAAGGAAACCTGCTATATAATTGTGGATGCAAAGATTGCATGAAACTGCTCAAGTATTCTCATGATATACAAAACCATAGTAACTACATGTGCAAGGCAAACTTCACAACATGGATCATCATAGTGTGTTTATCCTCATAGCGGAGGTTATTCTACTACTTTTATTTACAATATAAAGATCACTACAAAATATAAAGAACATAATTCTCTCTAGTTACTTTTGCTTGTGTGAGTGTGGCTAGGGGTGTTGGTGGCAGCCCCTTCCGTGTGGAAATGGAGGTCGTGGCCCCCTAAAGTGGCGTGGGCCAAAAACGTGATGTGGTGGTGGACGTGGGTGATGGTGTGGGCGATGGTGGTGGGGAGGAGGGTGTGGGCGGTGGTGTGGGTGATGGTGGGGATGGTGGTAGGGAGGAGGGTGTGGGTGGTAGTGGTGGTGGGGAGGAGGGTGTGGATGGTGGTGGGGAGGAGGGTGTGGATGGTGGTGTGGATGGTGGTGGGGAGGAGGGTGTGGGTGGTGGTGGTGGTGGGGAGGAGGGTGTGGGTGGTGGTGGTGGTGGGGAGGAGGGTGTGGGTGGTCGGGTGAGCCCGAATACCAGTGATGATCAGGGTGGAGAATTGCTGGTTGCTCTGGAGGGTCAGTGGATGCATCAGTTTGCGTTTCAGAGGCAGTAGTCACAGATGAATCTGTCAGAGTAAGTTGCTGAATTCCATCCTCCAGTTTATATGGATCGGGGTTTCCGGAGGAAACCGTGCAAGAAGCAGGCAACTGATGATCTGAACCCTTTGGAGTATTACCAATATCAGCGCCATTGCCACGATCAGTGGGAGTGGGAGGCGTAGCACATTCAGTGCGTTCTTCGCCGTTGCTCTTTTCCTCCTTCTCGTGTTGTTTCAGTATCTCCAACAAACCATCCAACTTGAAGTCTTTTGGAAACCCTTCGACGCCACCGGTAGGAACGGGATGGTTTCGTCTGCACAACGGGCATGCAAGACCGTGACCAACACCGCCGCAAGAGAGCGGCATGTGGACCACCTTCACCTTCTTCAAACATCTGTTGCAGAAGCTGTGCCGGCATGGAAGTTCACGCGGATCTTTGTATCTGTCAAGGCAGATTTTGCAGGTCAATTCCTCCGCCAATTTGGCCTGCAAATCTAACGCCATTTTACTGACAACGGTACAACACTAGTCTCGCTTGGCCAGACCATATAAGGTATAGTATCTATGGCCAGACCTATCATCGGGCCCTCCATTTTTATACAATGACGTCGGGTACGGTAGCTGCTCCGACTGATGACGTCATTATATAAAATGGAGGGGAGGATCTGTCTGGCACGCGAGACTAGCCCAACACGACAATGGCAATTGTGCGTTTGTAGTTATTGAGCGGCAACGTAAATACTGGGAATAGAATCAGGATGGCAGCTTCTCTGCAGGATTACTTTCGTGGTCTGACCATCAACGGCGTGACAGAAACGGGAGTGGAGATCGGTAGAGGCGCTTATGGCGTTGTCGTGGAAGTGAAATGGCTGGGACTGAACTGCGCCGCCAAGCAAATCCACCCTGCCCTAATCCCAGACGTAAGGGGCCCTAACAAAGTGGTACAGGGATTTCTAGACGAGTGCAATACTTGGGCAACCCTCCGACATCCACACATAGTGCAGTTTTTGGGACTCTATTTTGGGGGAAATTCCCCCCTTCCCTTGCTGGTTATGGAACGGATGAGCACTAGTCTACGACGCCTGCTAGAACTGTATCCAAAAGAGCGCCTCTCCCTCTGCCACAAGATCAGCATCTTGCATCAAACGGCTCTCGGTCTGCTTTATCTCCACTGCAGTTGCCCACCGCTAGTCCACCGAGACCTCACTGCTAACAATGTGCTGCTGGATGTGAGGAGTCTCACTGCCAAACTGACTGACTTTGGAATGGTACGTGTTATGGATGTGAACAGACTGGGGACCCTTACTGAAGTACCAGGCGTTAGCTCGTACATGCCACCAGAAGCTTTCCGGAAACCACCAGTCTACTCTGTGAAGCT
Source organism: Aplysina aerophoba (assembly GCA_949841015.1). Classification (NCBI taxonomy): domain Eukaryota; kingdom Metazoa; phylum Porifera; class Demospongiae; order Verongiida; family Aplysinidae; genus Aplysina; species Aplysina aerophoba. The sequence goes on along the minus strand of OX465037.1, from coordinate 5,189,250 downwards.
TGATGTGTTTTCTTTTGGAGTGTTGGCCATCCATTCTGCTGTACACGAGTGGCCAGACCCCCTCCCCGGCACTGACTCTGGTACAGATGGCACTCTCAAGGCGCTCACTGAAGTAGAGCGGAGGCAGACGTACATATCATCATTTTCTGACCTGGAAAGAGAGCTCTTGCTCCCGATTATTGTCCCATGTCTGCAGAATCTTCCTGATGCTAGACCGGATATGCACCACTTAGTGGCCCACTTGGAAGATATGAGGGACAGGCTAGGTGTCACTGAGCCACTGTCCATGTTGGAGGTAGAGCTGGAGCGAGAACACCTCCTAGGACAGCTTCAGGTGGCCACAGAAGGAAGACATCAAATGGAGCAGCAATGCAGGCAGCTACAAGAACAACTATCCCAGCATCATGCAAACCCACTGGCACAAGTAAGTATATTTACACATTTATTCAACTAACACCTTAAGTACATATTTCTTCTTCTCTCATAGTCACAAGCATTGAAGGCTGCCGGAACAAAGAGATGTCCCCTGATCTACCTCGAGCCTGCAAGCACTGCTGACAGAACACTGGCTCCTCTCTCGCTGTCTAGCCAGGTGAGGGAGATGAGGAGGGCAGCAAGACAGCAGTCCTACAAGAGCTAGCAACTGAGACAGTTGTAGGCACTTTATAGCTTAGCCACCATTTAGTGGTAGGCCATTTTTAATATTTATTTTGCTTTTGCATGCACATGTGTACTGATTTTATTTGATCCACTTGTACAAAGTCATGCATGCCAGTAGCATTGCTGGACAGTTTGAAAAGGCATCATCCTAGACTCCTATCCAATTTTATTCATGCATGTAGAGATTTTTGTGCTGGACAGTTTGAAAAGGCATCATCCTAGACTCCTATCCAATTTTATTCATGCATGTAGAGATTTTTGTGCTGGACAGTTTGAAAGTGCATCATCCTAGACTCCTATCCAATTTTATTCATGCATGTAGAGAGTTTTGTGACAATTTGGACTGTGTCTGCCTATATATGGCGTATTGCTGCATTTTGAACATGCTGATTGGCTTAATTAATGCAGCTATATCTTTACATGCATAAATCTGGAAAGCAATATTGATTAGCTTTGTACAGTATTTCCTGTGATGAATGACAACTCTGTAACTTGCTGCTATAGAAGATGTGAACTGTGATTCATTGGACAATTTTCTTGAATTTTGTGACTTGATCTGCACTTGCATAAGCAAAGACTTGTGAACAATGTTATAGTATTTCTATCCGAATATACATAATATATTACCAGGTAAGGAAAGTGTGAATTTATACTCTTCCACATTCACAGCTGTCAGTTATATAATTATTGTGAAATATTTGTCAGAGAAAATTACAGCTTATGCAGTACAGGGTTATATGTATATAGAAGTGGGTTGATCGAGATTTGACAGACAATTAATTACACTAATATAATTGTGGACAGGCAGACAGAATTTAGTCTATGGGTGAATACACAGTGTGTCTGTTGTGATTAATTTGTTCTATGTTTGAGTCACTCTGGTAACTTGCAACGGCTCTCATAATCGTATGCGGATATTGCTTGGGATACAGAATGCCAGGTATGTACATGTGTATACTGTGCATGCGTAGGCATGTATACACGCATTCTATATAATATTATATATAATTATATACAGTATATAGCTTATGTGCATGGCACATCTGCATGGCACATCTGCATGTATATCCTGCAGCTGAATATGCCAGTTGTGCGCAGTTTGTTGGGGGAGTGGATTCAAGACTGTTGGTATGTGTATAATATACACTATAGTCAGAAAATCACTGGGTGGGCCAAGTCAGTGGTCCAATCAAGGCATTTTGGCCTTATTTAGGACCTATTCATGTGAATGTATAGCTGGTGCAGAGTCAAACTATTGGAGTCGTGACGAAAAATAGAATGCCAGAAATTCGTCAGGAATACGTTTTGGCTGTTTTTCTTCAGGTGACAAATTTTAGAATGACAAATCTTTAGAGAATACATATGATATATGCGTACATGCAGTGTTAATGTGTCCTAATACGCATACATGTACACAGCTGAGAGCAGCCCCCCAGATTGTACACTAGCTAGCTAGCTCTAATGTTCAATCAAAACTCCCCTTTTACTGCATCTATTTGTCTTTTGAAACTGCCCACTCTCTGTCTTAATTAAATCACCTGTCATCTTCCCTGTTATAAGCTGTGACTGATCATGAGAGGTCCAGTGAGCAAGTGACCAACTGTGTCTAACTATACCTTTAACTCCACATGGTTTAGTGCATTAGGTCATGTTGATTCCATATGCTTGCTACTATACTCTTTAGTGTAGACAAGCACCTAGCCCTAGCTCTTACACGTAGGTGCTTAGATTGGGATGATGCAATAGCTATAGCATTTTGCATCACCCCCTAGAATCTAAACACCTTAAACACTTGGGGGCTACCAGCCTATCTGGCTCAGAAAATGTCACCAGGTTACTAATTTTCACATTGTGTACCTTAGCATACTTAGCTAAATAATTACCTCATTAAAGCGAAAAGATCAAAGGATAATATTCATAACATATTCTACTAATAGTTAGCTATATAGAAAATATTCAAAGTAGATTACTTCATATGGAATATAGTCACGCATGAATGGACGCATCTTGCATCCTTAGTTTGATGAAGACTCTACTGTAATCACTGTGTAGCTATAGTTAATAATTATAATATTTATATGGGTCACAGCTTCAGTTGTAGTTCCATGATTTTCGATTGACAAGGGTCATGTTCAGTACTCAAAGAATGGATGACCAGTACTCATATGTATGGCATATCAAATATTCTGATCCCACAGTAAGATTCAGTACTCCCAAATTACGAGACTACAAGGGCATGTCACATACATATATATGCATTCTAGTAAAATGTGGTCAATGCAGTTTACGCAAGACAAGCAAGTTCAACATGCAAGCTCTTAAGCTTTACAAAGCAAAAGGAAATGAAGGAAGTGATTATTTAAATGCATTTGACTTCATGAACTTGGTATGTATACACTGAATATATTCAATTAAACAGTTGCACAAATAATAGATTTGTTTCAAGTTTCGTGTCAGGAAGTATAGATTGGCATAGTTAGCTGTGACCGGACATCCCCCTACCAGTGTGAGAAAGTGGCTATAGGTAGAATCCAAATATGTATAGTAGCTATGTAATGTCGCTCAGGGCCGATCGATCTCGGATGAGGTGCCGTATGCGAACACAGGACACTCGCTCCTGGCAAACCCGAAAGATCAACAGAGTACAGTACTTATATAGGCAGTTCCTAAGCTAAGGTCACATAGGGTCAAATAACTAATTGGTTGGTTCTATCTAAATACAGACTGTCACGGCAATATAAAACTGTTGGTCCAAGGTTGTTTTGGCTGGGATCCGATCTGCTGCACTTGACTGCTGCATGCTGCTCTAGGGCATAAACTTTAGTGGAGGAAATGATTTGGTCGGAAGTTGGCCTGTGCACCGCTGCCGCGCATACTAGGTGGCTGAGCTAATACATGACGTCACAATCTTGTCCGTGTATTCCTGTACACGATACTCGGCCACGGTTTCATGTTCATGGGCCCGTCGGGATTGCACAACTATTGCACAAGCCCCAGGCAAACATGAAACCAGATCAGGTTTGGTTGGTGGCCAGCCAGACTCCCTTCCCTTCTTTTTTGTCAACCATGCCCTGAGCCGCCAACGACGACAAACGGTGACTAGTGCGACTTTCTGAGATTTTCTTGTGCCTTTCCCCCCCCTCACTAGTCTCGCAGGGCCAGACCTTTTCCGGTATTGTACAATACCGGAAGGGGTCTGGCCACAGGAATGGCCGTCCCATTTAAACGCCCAAGGCGCGAAAGGGAAAGGGACGGTCTAACGATTAGTTCACACCTACACATTATCCAACTCGCACCTCGTGCTGTTGAATGCGTGTTGTTAATTCGACACACGGTCCGTCCCAACTACGCAGGAGTAGTACTCAGGGGCGTTACTAGCTATGAGGCAGAGGAGGCACTTGCCTCCTCGCTTTTTCCTTAATATGCTTTGTGCTCCATGTATCAGAATGTTGTAAATACAGTTGCATTGGTATGCTGCAAGAATTTTTTTGGCCCTGCCTCCTCGTTCCTCAAATCCTAGTTACGCCCCTGGTACTGTAGCGTATCGATCGCTACAGTACTCCTGCATAGTTGGGGCGGACCGTGCGTCGGATGGACGAGATTGAGAAATGGAAGCACTTTTGCATTTGCTGCTGCAAACCGCTGAAAGATAAGTACAGACTGATGAAGACTGAGGCTGACGGTAGTGGGAGAAGCATTTGTGACAGCTACGCAGCTGAGCATCGCTGGAAAATAAAGTCTGTGTCGCACGTGCTACCTTAAAAGCGACTGAGGATGTCGACGCCAGGACGCGCAGTTTGCGAGATAACGTTTCTTCTGCTCACGACTTTTTTCAAGATCGAAACGAGTGAGTGGTCTCTCGAGCCCACTGCAATCCTCTCCGCGTCCGATGGTTCCATCTCCAGCCGGGAAAGAAGTCCACCGCCATTGAAAGGCATAGTATGCTTGACTGATCTCCCGCAGACTACGAATACTATTAGCAGGAATTCCTACCAGTAGCATCTGAATAGGTGTGAACTAATCATTACTGACCGCTAGACCGCCCCTAAGCGTCTCTCCGAATAGATGGGACTGTCTAGCTAGCCAGACTAAAAAAGTAGAGAAGCGTACTGAATCATTCAACTGAAGTTCCCGATCCCGAGTAGTCATAAGCACAAATTCCAGCCAGTCGTATCTGATTGGTCGTTAAGGTGTAAACTAATCGTTCCTAGCCCTAAACGCCCTGGCGATTAGATGAAAGGTCTAGCTAGCCAGACTATATATGTAAAGGAGACGCTGCGCCTCGTAGCTAGTCTACGGCTGCTAAGTACCCATTCTAAGCGTGTGGCTCGAGTTACCATGGGAGGCGAAGGACCTCAGCATCTGAGGATATTTATCAAGTCACTGGTGGTGCTGTTAACCTTGGTAATGGCAAGGGCAAGTAAGTCCAAAGGAGGCCTTTAGTACTTGTCCAGCACTAGTCGTTGAGTTCGCACTATTCCATAACGCTATAGATCTGGTCCAGTACACCCAGGTATACATAGCTAACCAACCTAAAAAGGTAACTATGGAATGGTTAGAGTGTGTTTAGGGGCGATCGGCGATCTAGCTCGTTCAAAAACACGAGCGAGTATAGCTAGCTAGCTGGGTAATTACTACCTAAAACGTTTCTGCAAAAGCGCCCCATTTTCCGTCTTTGTATTTAATCTAGTCTTCTTTGTATTTAATCTGAGTGCACTTTGCCCAAGATGTCTTTGGAGCCATAACACGGGCAGACCATCTATATAAGCAGTTTGAAACACGTATTTCGAGTTAAGAAAAAACTCGTGGGGCTGCCGCCACAACTCGAACTACTTGTTTCATTCGCAAGTCGGGACACGACAAAACAATGCAACCACATACAGAAAGTATGAGCGCACACAGTTTCACCCAGGCATGGGCACACAGACACAGACATTAGGTATCCTTTCTTTGAATCCCTCCTTGACGGTAGTGACGTGTCACGGCATAATCGGTCCCCCCTATTTTCGGTCCGGCCGGACCGAATATGTCGGAAATATTCGGTCCACCCCCACCAAATATTTCCCGACGGACGTCTATTTAGGAATGTCCCCGATTAATGGCGACTCCTATCTAATTTATTAACGCTCTTCGGTAAAACTAGCGAAACAGTCACGAACTAGAACAATTAAAAGCCATGAATAGGCTTATTTAAAGGTTTAGGTGCGACAATGTTTCCAAATGAAACCTGGAGTTCGCGAGAGGGAAAAGTGTCGTAGTCGCTGTTATCCCGTTTCATCTTTCTATGTTCTTCTCCCACCGAGTTTTGCACGCTTCTAGCACTTGACACAGGACACCTGCGGATCCCAGTCATACACGAGGATATATACGCGTCTAATCCCCCGAAGCTAGTGCATTCTCCAGAGCAGCGGAACGTTTTCTAGGGTTCACGACCATTATTATGCATAGTATGACTATGTTACAATATTATATTTGCCGTAGCATAGTGTTAACGGTCGGGTTAGTGTTAGGATTTGGTATATATTTAATTTCGTGATCGGTACATAGCTATATCAATCAATCAATCAATCAATGGTATTAGAGTGCATCATGCCACAAAGGCACTAGGACATAATGTGGTCCAAAGTAGCACTATGACTACATGAGAGATGAACACATAATGTAGTTATTTTTTTCATGAGCACTAACATTGGAGTTTCATAATGACACATACATGACAATAGTTTACATGTGTCCAAATCTTGCTTTCCACATAATAGACAGCTGGGCAATCAGTTGGTGGTTGTGACAAGCTTGGGTTAAAATCCTGGCTGTTGTTATGGCATCATCCTGGCTGGGTTGGATCATCTTCATCAATGATTGCCGCTGGCTGTTCCATGTTGGGCATCTCAAGAGCCAATGTATAACATCTTCAACCTCACCGGAGTTACACTTTTTACAAGACCTCTCTTCTCGTTTCACTCCCCGCCATCTGCCCATCTCCACCTGAAGGGGTGCAGTGCCTCCACGCAGCTTAAGAATCATTCTCCTCTCGCTCTTCATCTTTATCCCAGCACATCGCGACTCTTCTCCACATTCCATGATGATGGTCTGCATAGTTGACAACTTCGGTCTCCTCTCCAGTTCTTCTCTCCATTTCTCCTGTACTTTCCTCCATGCTACACTCTCCAGCATCCCTCTTAGTTCCGTCTCAGACAGATTCTGGATGTGCATTTGCCCCATGCACATTCTCCCAGTCAAAATCCTGGCAACACCTGGCCATCTTCCTCATCCACGAACCTTTGCCATGACGTACTGACTCTGTTGCCACCCTCCTCAGCAACCTCTTGTCATACATTGGGCTGGTGAGGACCTTGAACCAAAAATGTAAGCAGCAAGCTAGTGCATTCTCCAGACATATATAGCGTACGAGACTAAATATCGACCGCTTGATCCTCAGGGAGAAAAATGGCGGAGCGGGGAGCGATTGACTCGATTCGATTCGAAGTCAGATTGAGCGTCACAAGGCCTGTGTGCTGCCGGTGCAACGGTGAAGTTACTTGTGATAATTGCCTGTGTTCTAAGCCTAGGAGACACTGCCATGATTGCTTTCCCATGCGTAAGAATCGATGTCGAAACACCACCGATCAAATTCTTGGCAGGGGACGCCAAATTCTGCAATATAAAATCAACCCTAACCCTAACCCTAACCCTAATACTAATCCACGCAGTCCACACTGTGCAATGAGATTCATCATTGGATCCTGCTTATATGTGCCATGACCCAAATTCTTGATGGTACCAGAACGTTCACAACTGATTCTGGCCCCTCTCAACCCATATCTGTCTGTGACAGAGGAAAGGGAGCCTCTCAAGTTCTGGGTGAATCCTGTCAGGACACTGATGAGACAGCTCGCGGAGAATTGTGGTGCCACCGGAGGGAGAAACCTGCAGAGGAAGCAGAAGCTGTTAAAGCATCACTCACAAAGGGTCAGCAGAATGCAGCGAAGCATGCAGGCAAGTGAGAGAGCGGTGTCAACATGGTTCACTTCCATTCCAATGACAACGTATGGTTCCAGCTGAACAAAATGCTTTGTTTGAGATATGGTTGGACGCCAGAGAGGTTGCCCTCACACTGCCCATGTGGGGAGGTGTTCTCAGTGGCTTCAACTGTCCGAAAGGACCCTTGCCTTCAATCAGGCATAACCCACTCTTCAGCCTCTGTTGTGAGAGAGCTTTCCTTTGAGGTCTACTAATGTCGAGGAAGTGGCAAGACTGGACATAAAAGCACAGAACTTTTGGGACAATAGCAAGCGAAGTGAATACTTTGATGTCTGTGTGTTCAATGCTCATGCACCAACGAATAGTAACTCCTCCACGAAGGCATACTACAGGAGACACGAGACATAGAGAAGAGGAGAGAGTATGAGAGATGAATTGTAGAAGTTGAGCATGGGACCTTTACTCCACTGGTTTTGTCAACCAGTGGGGGGTGGGGACCCTCGGAAACGGTTGCATTCAGAAGAATAGCTGGGCTAATTGCATCCAAACAATCCTACAGCATGACCCTGCAGTTCATCCAATGCAAGATTTCATTTTCACTCATTGATTCAACTTCAGTGTGCCTACGTGCACCAGGACCACTCTGCAGGGGATTTACGACTTCTGATCCTCAAAAAATGTGATGCATCAAAGTACTGAGATGTCATCACATTTTTCTATGCTTTTAGCACATTCCTAAATCACTCGAAAAAGCATAGAAACAAGGGGTGTTCAGAATTGTTGCAAGTGGATTATAATAAATCATCTAAATATGTTCTTTTTGCTGGTCTGTCTTTGTACAGGTATGTACATGCTTAGAAATGTGCATATAGTGTTTATGCATGATTATCTTTCCAAGCTAGTCAGCTCTGAATGTCACATAAGCTCCTTTCATGCAGTGCCTGCCTCTAGAACTGAGCTATTGCAGTAGTGATTGTGCATTCTACTTCAACTGTGTTTCGTTTATTGATGTTGTCAATAATTCTCTGCTTTGTAGATCCAGCCTCTACAGAAATGAGTATAGCTGTTATTGTGGCACCAGTAGTTGTGGGAGTCATCATTCTGATGGCCGTGCTGGTAGTTGCCATAGTGGTTGCCTGCCTGTATCTCATGAGACGGGAGAAGATCACTTGCCTTGAGTATAACATACTTCGATGCATGTGCTGTGCAGCTGCACATGTAGTTGGCACAGTGGCCCCAAATGAAGAAGGAATTCACGCATAATTTGTATATAGGTATAGGGCTTTTGAAGCTGATTTTGTTTATAGTAATATAGTAATATTGCCTGTATATTGTTTGAATCATTCTGTGCCATAACTTAGACCAATCATGTGCACAATACTTATTAAAATTTGTGCATATTTGTATTATTATGAGTTATTGTGATTGATTGTCACGTACGTGAATTGTTGGCCTCAAACTCTGACGCTCTACACGATAGTATAATCATGCATTCTACCGTGCTTCATCCATCGATCTTCCCTAATTGTCTGCTTTGCGGATAGATCCACTTAAAGCCGGTACAGAAATGAGTATAGCTGTCATCGTGGCACCAGTAATTGTTGGAGTCATCCTTCTACTGGCCATGCTAGTAACTGCCATATGTAGTGGCTGCCTTGGTGTGCCTATTGCTCAGGAGAGAAAGAAGCTGACTGCCTCTGTGACCAATCCCCTTGATAAAAGGTACTGTGTAAGTTCTGATATATACACTGTAAAAGCAATGTAGCTATTCTTCCAATTCCAGAAGAAAACACTCTGTCCAGTCGCCATCAGTCAGCCTATATAGTTTATGTATTCTTCGTCACAAGTGAATTCAAATTGACCACTTTGTGGAGGTACTATAGCATGTGGTTTTCGCAGTACATTATAACTAGCTAATTAGTTGCATTCTGTGTTGTGTAGGTATGTCTGCTAATGCCTCAGTGTATGCACCCATGATTTGTTTCCTTGTTCACTACTGCATGATCAGAAGAGTTAATGTTTAATGTATATCAGCAGATGTACTTGAGTACACTGCACTGATGAGCCCCAATAATATTATAGGGTGAAACGGCACCAACAGCTGTCTGCAGTTCTCCTGCCATGTCTACTCACTATATAAAATTATATCTAGCTACTTAGGGTTCTCTTGCAGAGATATACAGCTAATTCTTAATCACCTACCACCCTATTTTACCACTGCATGTGGAGACAGTGATTGAATATATGAATTTTACACAATTCAGGAGTGACAATCACACCTCCATTTGAAGTGATTCCCACGCCATGTAACATATGGTGTTCAGGTCACACTCATTAGTGTATGCCCTGTAGTCAGTCACCAATTCACACTAATTAATGGTGTGATCCTCACTCCAATTAAATTTGTAACCATGCATGTTGTGTGCTCCACGAAGGGACTAATAATATCAGTTCTGCTTTAGACCCTATTTTGCCTTTCCCTGCTGGGTGGGGTTGGGTGGGTGTGTTGTGCACATGGGGTGGAGGTAGTGTGGCGACCAAGCGAGGCCTCTCACACACACAACACACACAGTATCCTAAACTGAACAACATGTGACAACAAGGCTCACCCAGTATGTTAGTGTGTCTATGTGAATTAACAGGAATGTATATACGTATATACCTAACCAAAAATGACCAATACATACGAATAACAAATTCATCCTTGACTGAGGGGGTGCATCCTGTGATGGACATCTGGCACTGCATCACCGTCCAGAGTCATAGCTAGGGAACAAGTTGATCAGGATCTGCTGCAGCGAGGATATCACCTGTGTCACAAGGTCCTTCTGCAGACTGTGGTGGCAGTTGAGACAGCTGAAAACCTCTGCTTTGAAGGAGCAGGCAGGACTGGAAGGGGAGGGGAGCAGCGAGGGTGCTCCACGAGTCCCCTTGTCCCTCCCATTCACACCTATCCCCACCCCTCCCCCCACACATCTATAAGACCCATGCAACATATAATGAACTGTACATGTGCAGCACAACTTGGAGATGTTGTGTGCACACGGGGTGCATGGTGAACGGGTGACAGACCACCTCCTGGCAGCAGATGCACATAAAGGTAAAGGTAAAGGATTCTTATTTTAACTAGGGTGGCCTTTAGCCAGCTGGGGGCTACTCTTCCAGGCGCCCAGTGATTATGTACACATACACACACAAACACACACGTGTCATATACAATCAGGAGGTCAGTTTGAAATCAGGCAGGGTGATTGGTGGTAGGGGGTGTCACTTTTTTCACTGCCTTGGAGGTGATCCCAGGCAATCCCATTGCCTTTGCTCTGGTAGTCTTCTGCTTTAACTTCCGGGCCACCTCAACTCCCAACATGAACGCAGAAAGCCAGCCTGCGCAACAAGCAAGGAGGAAAGTGTCAGTAGATATATAGTCTATGCACACCATGCATGCTGCGCTGGTCCTCAGTACCTGGCTGCCTTCTCCCTTCTCTGGTTGGAGGAGGCGGTCCAATGGACAACGAACCAGCCATCCATGACACTGCAGGGGGAAGCACTGGAGGAAGTAGGGACTTTCTCTTACCTTGGCAGTGCGGAGAGGTAGAGTGCCAAGGTAGAGAAAGAAGGGATGGTCAGACTCAAGAAAGCTGGAAAAGTGTACCAAATGTGGAGGAGGAAATTAAAGTTTTTAGGAGCCGGAACCTTGGAAAGGAAACATAAATGCGACCTTCAGTACACTGGTTATGCCAGTCCTCCTGTATGGTGCAGAGATTGGCTGGCCAGTTGTGCAAGCAGAGATCAGGAGACTGAGGATGTTTCAAATGCGGTGCCTTCGGGACATCCTTGGGCTCACACTGTGGCAAGCAGGTAGGGGAATTGCCTGTGGAGGAGCAACTGAAGCAAAGACGACTGCAATGGCTAGGCCATGTGCAGTGGATGCCAGACCATCGTTCCAGAAGCAATTCCTCAGGTGCAGACCACAAAGGAAGAGAAGAAAGCCAGGGGGAACGTTAGCTCCACTGCGTTAAATTGACGTGGTCAGCAGAGACCTGGTTGGGGTGCCCAAGAGACTGTGAAAGACAGAAAAGCATGGCGAGCTGTCATATGCCAAACTTACACTGATGCTGTGCAACAGCATCGTTTTCTGGATTCTGCCAACGTCCTTAATGGACAAGGTGGAAAAAGGAGGTGTGTGTTTCTGTGCATGTGTCTTAGTCTGTGAGATGTGGGGGCATACCACATGGACAGGTTTGCCCTTCTTCTAGTGCATGGACTCTGCTCCCTCTTTGCATTTGTCATTGAAGGAGGCATGGCAGTTGATGGCCAGGGGCCTGTGTGGGTATATATGCAACATAAACACACCTCCCATTACACTCTACCCCCCCTCAACACCACACTAGTTGTTGCGGACCTTTCTGTCATTTTTCTTGTGGAACGGCACTAGTGTAGAACTCTTCCACTCACCGGGCACTTGCCCTGCCCTCCACACTGTTTGCAGCAGCTCCCACACACAATGGCTGCTTACTGACTCCATTTCTGATTGCCGATTGCCTTTGTTTATGAAGTTCAGTTTGCTAAATTCAATAGATAAATAATGTACCCTCCATGGACACTATACTTACTGATTAGCTACATGCTGCTGCCAGATGTAGGGATATGGTGCAATACCCTTGTGCAAATACTTCACCACAACATCCCCTCTTTTTTTCTGTCCTTTTTGTGCCATCCTTACACCCTTACTATTTTCTAGAAAATTTTTATTCTTTTCTATACGTACCTATTTCCCACCAAATTTTTGTGCACTTCTAGCGCTTGACACAGGACCTACAGATCCCAGTCATGCACGAAGACGTGTGGAGGTATCTGAACCTCTAGGAACTCAGCGCTGGTGGCATTTCGATTTGTACAGCCTTTGGGGAAGCACAAAAGTTTGTTTCCATAATGTATAAACATACCCCAATGCCGAGGTTTTGTTACAGGACTGTATATTTATGCATCTAGAAGTTAGTCTCTACTTGGGAGTTGCATTACGTCACATAAAACACATATACACACTTCTCAGTTATTGCTTCATTGATTGGTTAAGTGAAGACTCTCGCATGCAAACGCAAGGTGTCCTCACACTTCATAAATAATAAATACAACATGTATCAGCTCTCCAGCTGTTGTAGAGTGCAAATTATCCTTTTCACTGCCACCATCCACTGGCTCACCTGCAGGTGGCATACAGCACATATAGGGAGCACTGGGTTCATACAGCACACATAGGGAGCACTGGGTTCATACAGCACACATAGGGAGCACTGGGGTACGCAGTTCACATAGGGAGCACTGGGGTCATACAGCACACATAGGGAACACTGGCGGCCGGCATACAGCACACATAGGGAGCACTGGGGGCATACAGCACACATAGGGAGCACTGGGGGCATACAGCACACATAGGAAACACTGGGGGCATACAGCACACATAGGGAGCACTGGGGTCATACAGTACAGACAGTCCCACTGCTGACAGACATGCACTCTGTCACAGTCACCACCTCCACTCACCTCCCCCGCATGGTCTACCATCAGTGACACATGCAGCTGATATGCTGCCTGGTACTCCTTGTCTGCAAGAGCTGCATGCATGTATGTACATACAGTGCAGAGGCAGTCAATTGTGTGTATTAGGTAAGTGCTGCCTTTAAAATCAAAGTATGCACCAAAAGTGCCCATACACGTATATGTACTGTATGTATAGTCTTGTGAGTCAGATTGTTGCACAAGCACAAGTGGAGGACAGTTACACAACAGTCTGGCTAGGGAGTATACTTACGCTACACTCTAACTACGTGATGGGGTATACACCATTCATCCAAAGCCAAAATGCACCACAGTGCACTATGCAGTAATACCTGCTGTGAGTGCTTGCATCTTTTGCTGGACAGCCATAGAGAGCTTGCCTTCACTCCACTGTGTTGAGAACAGATCAAGCTTCTTCTTCACCTCCTCTACTGCTCTTCCCTACACCACCACAAGGTAACATGAACTAGTAACTTACAGGGCGCTACTAGCAGCACAACCACCACACACATGGCAGGAGGCTCGGTGGGTGTCTAAATATACTATAAAAGAACCTGTAGCTTTTGACCACATTCTTCTAAAGCTGCCTTTAGTAGTGTTGAGATCTCTGACAGCGAAGGCGGCGTGAAGAGGGTAGCAGTTGACTCTTCCTCCCTTTCTTCTTTGGCCTGGGACTGGTCCTTCTCCTCCTCAGCAGTCCCTGAGACACCACTGGCTGTGGAGGTCAGTGGGGGCTTGGCCCCAAGGTAACTCACAGTTGGAGGGGCACTGTCCTGACTTAGCGTAGAGGCTGCGGTGTTAAAGAGTGTATAAAAATGGCAGTACTAGTACAGTCGTCTAGGGTTTCTAGTCCCATTCGCACATTGTACACTGCAGTCACACATTATACTGGAACTGTGGAGTCTCAGGTGCTAATTTCCATTGGAATTGATGTGAGGCTCTTGGATCCAACATTTAATCAAGAGTCATTGCAGTGTGCAATATGCGAACGGGATTACAAATTCTGACATGACATGACTGTAGCAGAGGCAGTGAAACAATGGGAATCGAGATCTGCCTATGCAAGATTAGGATGCTATGTTTCCTTATACCGTGCATGTTTGTCGTGCTCGTCTGTGACTCCACTGGGTATGGTACCCTCGGCTGAAGGACAGAGGGGTGCTTAGCCCCAGATGTGCGGTCTTGATAGGACACTGGAGGTGGGTCGTTCCAGCCTGGCTCGTTGTCGAAGAGAGCTAAAGGAGATTCAGTCAAATAGTGATATATAGTAGCATAGACATACGTGTCTATGGTAGCTAGTAGTGACAGTAGACAGACGTTGACAGGAAAGACACTTGTCAGTGACGGGTGATACAGTACCACTGCGACACATTGGACAGTCACTCATAGCATTAGCCACTTAGAAATTTCGGGGGAGAAAATCACAGCCAACAACCTTTAGGCCTATCACCGTCCATTTCACATGACCTGGAGGTTTACACACAGTTTGGAAGCCATTTTGTATCGTCTGGACTTGACCTTAGCGTGCACGTGACCTAGCTACAAGATGGAGGAGGTGGACAGCATCATTCTATCGACACTAAGAGACATTGGCTGGTTAGGGGGATGTATTCATGAACACCAGCACTCTGTGGAATAAAGCAATAAACTTCCGCATTAGGATCGCACAATCGTGTGCTGTACTGTACTGCGATGCCCCCTTCTTCCCCAGCACGGTGGAGGAGGACGTGAGCAGCCTCGTCTCCTTCTCACCCCAACTCCTGGTGGAGGCATGCGTGCGCTGCTTGAGGATTATCGTGGCCAACTATGAGGGCTCTCACGTGATGCCCGAGGCCATGTCTGCCAAGTACCGCATGTGCACAGACCTGGCCAACAGCATAAAGGTAACCAAGACTGGGGTGGGTGGGAGCGGGGCTTAAGGTAAGGGAGGTCGAATGTGTAATATGCACCAACAGCATAAAGGTAACCAGGACTGGGGTGGATGGGAGTGAAAGCAATCTGGCTATGCGAGACTAGGGGATGAGTGGGGGTGGAGCTTGAGATAAGGGGGGGTTGAATGTGTATGGCGCTCAGTGGAGGTGGATGGAATGGTGCTCTGAGCTTGTGGAAGATTGGTGGTGACTTATGTGCTGACTTAATTAAATATGCAGCCCTATGTACATACATTGTTTAAAGGTGCAGCTCAACACGCAATGCACATATGTCGTGCATGAGGTTTTGGGCAGCATTGTATTGTGTGTGCGTGTGTGTGTGTGTGTGCGTGTGTGTATGCATGAGTGATGACAAGAGTGAAGCCTTGCTGGACTTGAAATATATCCCGTGGTCTTACTTTTGTGACCGTCTTTCTCATATTTTTGTGTGAAGGATGCGGGCTATCCTGGAGAGATTGGCTACCAGACCTTCCTCTACTCCAGCGTGAAGGAGTGGCGGAGACTGCTCATGTTCCTGTTGGAGAAGCTGCCAAAGGAGAAGACACAGACGGGAAGCGAGCCACTCGGTATGCAGTGACTCTCCTCAGAAGAGGAGGGGGGAGGGTTGGTAGAGAAGTATGTAAGGCGGCTTGCACCACACGCCCTCATCTGTCGGTCTTGTGCGGTAGTGTCTTTATGTACGACAGCTGCTGGATGGCGGTAACTCATGTGAACAGAACGTTAGGTCTAATAATATTCTTGACTAGTGAATTGCACTGAATTGAAACCAGATGACACCTAGCCGCTCAACCATTTTCTCATGTGAACGGATTGAGCATCTCTGACAGTGGACTGGTGTGATTTGGGGGTGGCATGCCAAAGGGGCCACGTATTTTGACTCCACGATACATTATGCTGTTGTGAAACTTTGTGACT
>OX465037.1:5150704-5170704 GCA_949841015.1 Aplysina aerophoba | reverse complement strand
GCGCGTGTGTGCGTGTGCGTGTGTGTGTGTGTGTGTGTGTGTGTGTGTGTGTGTTGGTGTGTGTGCATGTATAATGTGTGTGTGTGTGTGTGTTGGTGTGTGTGCATGTATAATGTGTGTGTGTGTGTGTGTGTTGGTGTGTGTGCATGTATAATGTGTGTGTGCATGTGCGCGCGCGCGCGCGTGTGTGTGTGTGTGTGTGTGTGTGTGTGTGTGCATGCGTAATTGCATGCATGATCAGTATACATAGTTTTAATGTATGTATGTTTATACATAGTGGTGCAAGTCAGACTGTGTTTGCATGTATGTCCTTCTGGTCTCTCCTCTGTTCCTCTCTGCATCATCCTCCCTCCCTCCCTCCCTCTCTCTCTCCCTCCCTCCCCCCATCCCTCTCTTCCTCTGCCCCAGCCACCAAACGCTATGAGCAACACTACTTGTCTTTTGTGTCTGAGCAGCCTCCTGTAAAGAGGGACGTTGTAGCTGCTCTGATGCAGCGAAATGCTGAAGAGTTTGTGGCACACCAGGAATGGGAGTGGGAATGGAACCGTGCTGGGCTGGCCTCTAGGCTAACAGAAGAGGTTGGCACACAATACCAAGCTGCATGTGTGCTTGGTGTACCTGCATCCACATTCAGTTCCACACCTGGCTGTACATCAACGTGTCTGCTGTGTACGTATGTTTGTATGTGCAAAGTGCTATGTATGAACATAGTTTTATCCACACTGCATAACTAAACTTGCGTAATTTTGCCTTTTCCCTGTGTGTGTGTGTGTGTGTGTGTGTGTGTGTGTGTGCGTGCGTGCGTGCGTGCGTGTATAGAGTTTCATACGTACACTAGTCCCTACTCCTCCACTCTGCTATTATTGCACAATCACACAGGGTCTACTCCCTGCAGCTGCACAATAATAGTAACACAAAGAGTAGAGCTGGTGTACAAGACTGGCGTCTGTGTCTGTGTCTGTGTGTGTGTGTGTAAGTGTGCACACATTCTGTATAAATATGGCTATATGTGGTACATGTACATGTCACAGTCTCTCTCTGCCATGGCTCATGCAGGAGTATAGAGCTCGCAAGAGGGCTGGTCTCCAGCGGCGGGTGGCCGGCCAACTCCGCTCTTCCCTCGGGCAGGCCCAGGGCGGAGGACTCATGTCCACAGCGGTGGACTTCAATCAGCTGGTTGGCTCATTTGCAGGTGAGGCCCGCAGCACAGCACACGGATGTGATGCGTACCATCTGTATCTGCCACCTCCCCTCTGTGGGCAGCAGATTTGTGTGGGCTTCCGCCAGTTGGCGTGGACTGTCCAGATTTATGCCTTTGTGTATTGTACCATAATTATAGTAGGCAAATTTTGTGGAATAACTTTTGTGACTTTGTTCAAAATAAAAAAATGCGTAAGAGATTTTGTGATTGCGTACTAAAGCAGCCTTGTTTCGTTTAGGGGATGTAATCTGCGGGCACTCATCACCTGTTCTGATAACCTCAATTACTGTTACCCCCAACAGTCACCCCTCCCCTCCCCTCCCCTCCCCTCCCCTCCCCTCCCCTCCCCTTCCCTTCCCCATTTACTGTTACCCCCAACATTCACCCCTCCCCTCCCCTCCCCTTCCCTTCCCCATTTACTGTTACCCCCAACACTCACCCCTCCCCTTCCCCAGCTGAGGGGCTGGGTGGTGGACGCAGCACTAGGTTCCAGAAGTCAGAGAAGCTCCAGTTCACCTCTGAAGATGAGCCTGGCACCAATGTTGCTCAGACAGAAGAAGTGAGTGTTGGTTATTATGGACCAGGTCTACTGAAGACATAGTGTTTTGTGTTGGCAAATGCACAGGCCACTGGTAGTTCTTCATGGAAGCCAGTAGCCAAGAATTTGATTTAGCCAAAGAGTATAACAGCTGGCTGAAGAGGCAGCAGTTACGTACATTTTGTTTGATCAACTTCTTGGCTAAGTCCTTCTTTGAAGAACTGCCAACGATGTAACCTAGCGGGTGAAACACCTTTAAGCTGAGGACCAGGGTGTCCTTCTCACTTACACAGCACATGCCTGTGAACAAGTACAGTATGTATAATATTGATGTACATTTCTGTGTCATTGTCTGTTGCTAGGATTTGGTGAAGCAGCGCGAGCAGGAAATTGCATCACTGCAGGAGCAGCTTGCTGAGGCCAGCTCTCAGCTGGAAGGAATGGAGCTCGACATCCGTAAGTTCCTGGCCAACCAGCAACAGCTAGCAGAGCTTACGGCCGCACAAGAGGCTAAGAATAAGCAACTCGAGGATGAATATCGAGTGAAGAAGAGGACGATGGACTTGCTGCCTAATGCCGAGGAGAACATTGTCAAACTAGAGGGTCTGGTGGGATCCAGTAGTGACCGTTTGGTGAAGCTGGGGAACAAGTGGGAGGAGCACCGCAGGCTTCTGGTGGAGGAATATCGTAGTCTGAGGGAGGCCCAGTCATCTAGGATGGTGTGTGTGTGCGTGCGTGCCTGCGTGTGCGTGCGTGCGTGCGTGTGTGCGTGTGCATGCATGTTGTGCCTGTACAGTGGTCACTGGTTTACGTTACTCACTGAACCAAGATGTCACTTTAATTTCTGTTGTTCAAGTGTATGCAAAAGTGTATATGTACGTACGTATATGATCTGTACACACGTAGTTATACTAACAAGCCAAGTGTAGTCAAATGTAGGTGTGAGTAGGCTGCCATTGGTATTAGCCTTTTGGTAAACCACTGTAGGTAGGAAGACCTAGTGTGTGTTTAGTGTGTACTTGTTGTTGTTGTTGTTGTTTTTGTGTTGTGTAGGAAGCTACGGGTGGTCTCCTAGAAGAGATCAAAGAGCTGAGGGAACAAATGAAGATGATGGCCGAAGAGGCAAAAATGAAAGATGAGCTGTGTAGGAGATTGGTGAGTGATTGTGTGTCTGGGGGGGAGGGAGATTGGTGAGAGTGTGTATCAAAAGGGGATGAGTGTGTTCATGTGGGGAGGGGGAGTGATATGATACAGTGTGAATGTCTGGAAGTCTCGTGTGCAGATGTGTTCTTGATACTTGTGAGTGTTCTCAGATGCATTCCTATCCCTGCATGTCTAATTGCTTGTCTTGGTCCCATTGTTGTTATACTGTTGTTGCTGATGGGCTTACTGGTATGTACGTACATACGTACGTACGTACATACGTATGTATATATGTATCTATGTATGTATGTAGGTTGCTGAGCATGAGCGCATGTCGAAGGGTCAGAGTCGAGTCAGCTACACCCGACGCATTATGGAACTGGTGGGAAACATCTCCAAACAGAAGGAGGGAATTGCCATGATACTGGCGGACACACAGCAGGTGCAAAGGGAGATCAACCAACTCTCAGGGAAGCTGGAGAGGATATTCATTGTCACTGATGAACAGATTTTCAAAGTGAGAGTTGTATCAGTTCGTACATGGTGTCTGTCTGGGTTACACACAGGACATTCTACTTAGTAGGTAGGTGTGGTTGCTCTTGCATTGAGTAGCCGCTGCCAAGCAGTCAATATATGGCAAGTTTGAATAGGTAGTCCTTTAGGTGTCTTTTGACAGACACTCTACATGAATGAGGCACTGGCTGTAATGAACAAAGGCACGAAATATAACTACTTATTTGATGTAGCTCTGACGCATCTTGTCATGTACAGAGCTGGGATGCACTGAAGTTCTGAAGTTCCTTTCTTTCTTGTCTGTTGATGGGTGCTCAGTGTCCTGAACTCCTGTTTTATTCTCCTTAAGCTATGCTACATTGATTTAGAACTTCCCCCTATTTGATACATCCATATATAGTAATGAGCATTTTCATCAATTTTCTATTCCCACCTCTTCGATGTCATAAGCATGGGCACACTGCAAGTTGCCCCATAGCACTTGCAAGTTGCCTCATCACACTTGCAAGTTGCCCCATCACACTTGCAAGTTGCCCCATAGCACTTGCAAGTTGCCTCATCACACTTGCAAGTTGCTCCATCACACTTGCAAGTTGCCCCATCACACTTGCAAGTTGCCCCATCACACTTGCAAGTTGCCCCATCATGCACTGGCTCTATGCTGTGTGTTGCAGGATGCCAAGACTGACCAAGTGCCAAGGACAGCGTACAAGCATCTTGCTGAACTGAGAGATGTAAGTTCAGTATGGCCCTATACGCATGTGTGGTAGTGCAACCAGACTGTGTGCAGCAGTGGGTCTACTATCTCACCCCTCCCCTCCCTCCTTCCCTCCCCCCTCCCTCCTTTCCCTTCCCCTCCCTACCTCTCATGTGTAGACTTGCAGCATGGTGCTGGTGGCAATACAGGATATCTGGCAGGTGAGAAGACAGATAAAAGACCTTAGAGACCAGATAGACAATGAGAGCAGCAAGAAGCTGGGAGCCAGCTTGGATAAACTCTCAGCAGACTTGAAAGAGATGAAGGAGGAGAACAAGCGATTGGTCTCGAAACTGAAGTCACTGAGGGAGTGAGAACATTGACGTAATGTCTGGGAAGTGATGTAATAGGTAGTGTAGCTATTTTGGGTTCGAGGTTTGGGATTTTACAGAACCGGTTTAAACGCGTTTACTGTATTGATACATTTACAATAAGTTTAAACGTTAAGCAATATGCACAAATTACTGTATATATACACGGTGATCCGTTAGCACAATCAGCTGAGTTCTGTACTACAGAATCCATGTTCTGATTCAACAGCCACAGTAAGTATACGTGTACGGTAGCACGTTCTATCGCGACAGACGAAAGTCATGTTCTCTGGAAGCGGGACTGGATGTGAGTGCGAACACACCACTAGCTGCTTTGCCTCAGTCCACCTACATTGCATTGGATGCAATAAGCGCAGCGCGACACTGTGGGATCGCGTGCTGTGTATAGAGAGGACCTGCATGCGCGGGATGTGTGCGTAGCGAATACTTAAAGTAGTGCATAAATTTGTATGAAAGTTGTTGCACCTCAGGCTGCGTCGGCCATTTTTTTCTTCTCTCCTGCATATAGCCGTGTTCGGTAAGCCGGGGGGACTTGGATTGGGCGGCGGTCTAGGTGGAGCAGGGCTGGGAGCGGGTACAGGAGGCTTGAACATGTTCGGGAGTCAGGCTGGTGCGACAACTGGAGGTCTGTTCTCAGGTGAGTTTGGCGGGCAGAGCTGTAGTGATTTCGTTTCCTGTAGTGAATCAGTGAGTCTCAATGCGTGCAACTGTAGTTAGGAACAGTATCGTAGTCTCCAGTAGGCGTTGGTAGTTGCAGCACTGATGCAGCTGCCGTCACTGGCATCTGTGTACATGCATGGTTCGAGGCAGAGTGAGATGAGACGAGATGTGGGACTATTTTCTGTTTGCTTCGACTTTGAATAATCCATCTTTAAAACTCAGTCTTTGTGTGCTGATCTAGCCTTTTTCACTCGACGTCTGCTGGACTTGCTTTTTTGACTTCTTGGTTGTGAGGAGCTGCTGCATCAAATCCTCATGGTTAATTTGTTCACATTCACTTCGTAAACTACCCCACCCCCATCATTTTTCATTCCTTCCACTCTCTCCCTCTTCTCTCCCACTCCCTCTCATCCCCACCTCCCTCCCTCTCTCTTTCTTTCTCTACCCTTCCCCTTCCCTTCCCTTCCCTCTCCTTCCCTCTCCTTCCCACTTCCTCTGTCGTGCTCCACCCTTCCACGCCCTATCCCTCCCTCTCTCTCTCTCTGTCTCCCTCTGCCCTTCCCCACCTCTCCCTCGGTCTCATCCCCACCTCCCTTTCTTGCTCTCTCTCTCTTCCTCCTCCCTCTCACTCCCTCTCCCTCCTTCCCTCCCTCTCTGTTTCCCTCTTCCCTCTCCTCTCCTCTCCCTCCCCCCCTCCATCCCATCTCTCCCTTCTTGTGCCCACAGGACCAGGAATGAATACCCCAGTCCAGGCCAGCACTGGCCTCTTCACCCAGTCTGGGGGTGGGCTGTTCCAGTCGCCTCAGGCGGCAAGCGGTGGTGGTGGGGGACTCTTCAGCCAGGGAGGCAGCAATGTGGGAGGCATAGGACGCAGTCTCGGTGGAGGAATGGGCACCAGTGGCTTAGGAGGTGGTGGCTTAGGCCTTGGAGGTGTGTGTGGTTTGTTTTGTATCTGCCTTCAATTTACCTGTGATTTGGTGCTTTTGGCTACTTTCCATATGGTGCGACATATGCTGAGAGCTCTGTGACATGCTGTATGTATGTATGTGTGGACACATACGTAGAGAGGTCGTGTTTTAGTTGGCTACGTAGTTCTTGCACATCTCTAGTCTTGTACCCAGACCCATCCACCTGCGGCAGCCATCTAGAAAGAAATCTGTAGTCATACAAGTTGGCCGCCATGGACTGGGTATGAGACTTGCAAATCTCTGTGTCTTTTTGTGTAATGGTAAACATTTTTCTGCAGGTGGAGGCCTCGGTGGTGGACTTGGTGGAGGCCTCGGTGCCGGACTTGGTGGTGGACTTGGTGGTGGACTTGGCAGTGGACTTGGTGGTGGGCTTGGCAGTGGGCTTGGCAGTGGACTCAGCGGTGCTGGTGGGCTCAGCGGTGCTGGTGGGCTCAGCGGTGCTGGTGGGCTCAGCGGTGCTGGTGGGCTTGGTGCAGGACTGGGAGGAGGAGGGTTGGGTGGGGGTCTAGCTGGACCTGGTCTGACCACAACTGCCACTTCAGTCCCTTTTGGCGCCCAGCAGCAGGCACAGAGTTCAATATTTGGCACCCCTAGCAATCTTGGAGGAGGACTGAGTGGAGGATTGGGTGCACTGGGAGGAGGAGGAGGAGGAGGAGGTCTGTTTGCATCCAGTGAGTGGTGGTGCGCTTTGATAATGTCTAACCACTAATATTGTCCTTATGTAGCTAGGGTACGTACAGTATGTACGTACGTACATACTGTACATACATGGGATAATTTAACTTACTATAAGATTTCACTGAAGTACAGTATAGTCTTGCAGACAAAGTGTGACTATGGTAGTACTATATGGTTACACTGCTGTAAATTGGCAGCACTATGAGTTATACGTATGTACGTACATATACTATTGCAGATGTACACCAGAATCTTGTGGGAACAGCAAAGAAGTTTCAGGTGAGTCACAGTGTACGTGCGTTAATGCTTTCATGTGCCTTCTGTCTTGGCAGCTTTTTGCAGTGTACTTTGGTGTGCTGAGCTTGTGTGTGCACATACGTACCATTCTATGTACGTATGTAGAGGCAGTTTTTGTCATGTTCTGTTCAGTGAACTTTTTGTACTTTCCTGTCCACACACACACACACACACACACACACACACACACACACACACACACACACACACACACACACACACACACACACACACACACACACACACACACACACACACACACACACACACACACACACACACACACACACACACAACACACACGCACACTCACACACACACACACACACACACACGTGCACACACTTTTGAGTAGGCCTTTCAAGTCCGGGACACAGCAGTAAAGAATAGCCAGACCATCAATGTTCAATGCCGGATTCAGTGTATTTCAGCCATGAAGGAGTATGAGACCAAGAGCTTAGAGGTGAGGCAACGTGGAGCAACTGCTGTCTTTGTGCAGTGCTACCCAGGTGGCTGTGGGCCATGGCGGCATTTCATATCAGTGAATAAATGTGTAATTAATTACTGTAATTAGTAGTAAGTAGACAGTAAGTATAGATCGGCATTTCATATCAGTGAATAAATGTGTAATTAATTACTGTAATTAGTAGTAAGTAGACAGTAAGTATAGATCGAATGCAATGCAATGCCCTGTGCTTCACTATATAATGCAAGGTATGTAAGTTGCATACGTATGTAGTTATCGCATGATGACCTCATACGTACGTACGTACATTAAAGCCCAACCTGATGCCGTGAATTTTGTATCTCTCTTTGTGCCCTCGGACCTCATGCAGTAAATGCATACTCCATCGAAAGTGTGTAGTAACTACTTTGTATGAAACTACTCAGGCATTGATTAAGTATGGGAGGTTGTTAAGTACACGTTTTCAACAGTGCTCTAGTGGGTAGTTGGTGTATCTACGTATGTGCTGTATTGGCAGTACGTACCAACGACGGCGAGACCTCATCCCAGTTCAGGCCATGGTATGTAGTGTGTGGCAGGACCTCTATCTACGGCAGTGGTGCTTCGTAGTGTGTTAGCGGGAGCAAAGTAGGATGTACTGTAGCTTCACGTTGTCTGGTGTGCCGGTTCTGCTGTGATTGTGTGCAGGAGCTGCGTTTTGAGGACTACCAGCAAGGTCGCAAGGGCAAGCAGCAGGGTGGGACGCTTGGTGGACTCGGGCAGTATGGCGGCGGTCTCAACACATCAGTGGGAGGTGGGCAGTGTGTACATATGTACGTACTACTGGGGAAACAATGTACGTAGAACAACCATGATTATCGTTCAATGTTATGAACTATTCACTCGTAGAGTGAACGAACCTGCTTCTTCTTCGGTAGCTCTTAGCACCAAACGGATGCCTATCTTCTCTCTGTTGAATGCCTTTGTCATCAAAATACTCAGTTGTGTACTTTTGTAGGTCGATCTGTTTGCTAAATATGCATGCAGATGTCATTCACAGGTATGTGCCAGCATTTTGCACTGGTATGTATGTTTGTAGCTGTAGTATGATTTGTACCCATTTCCTTCCAACACCCATTCTTGAACCTGTCGGAGGGTCGTACGTACCTGTTTGTCTCAGACACTTGTACCTCTCTCCATCGGACGCCCATTTCTGTATCCATGTGTACCGGTATCGGGCAGAATCTTTATTATGAGACATGTGCTGTACGTACACCAAATAATCTGTATTTTGTGTAAGTTGATGATGATGATGTATGTACATATATGCATGTGTGAGCTGTTGGTGGTACATGAACCTCACTGCCATTGCACGCCTTGTCCTATTCCACCTGTGTGTCTAGGCCTTGGAGGAGGGGTCTTAGGTGGAGGCGGAGCTGGAGGGATGTTCACAAGCAAGCCTGGAGGCACCGGACTGGGCTTGAACATGGGGCAGGTAGGTACATAGGAGGAGGAGGAGGAATGCTGAGAAGTACTGCTGTAGATGCACTGGCACTTGTACTTGCACTCTGGTCTGCCTGCTTACTGTGGAATCGGAAGTGCTTGTGCTAAGACTTGATCTTGTGCTTTCACTGTACTGCAGACGTCTGGTGGTTTGGGAGGTGGTCTGGGAGGTGGAGGTCTTGGTGGTGGGCTCGGGGCCACCTCTGTGGGCGGAGGCCTAAACAAGCCAGGAGGATTGGGTGGGTGCTGGTTGGAGCAGGCTAAACATAGGCTGCATGTACGTACGTGGTTCCCGCGGTGAATTAGTGCAGGCCCTCGCACTAATTAACACTGGACCGCTGGGAGAGAAGTGCCCCTGCATCACCTTTCCCAGAAGTATTGGTGTGTGTAGGGTGATGTGTGTTTGGTGGTGGTGGTAGTCATCTACTCGTGTGTTACAGTCGAGGATAGAAATCAAACATTACGCAAAACTAAAATTTCAAGAAAATGGCGTTGTAAAGCTTGTGATGTAATAGAACAGTATTTCACTATAGTAACCGCACGATTGGCTTATAAGAATGTGTTTGGCGTTTTTTCAGCTATCTGTAGATTGATCAGCTATGTAACGGTGTTTGTTTCAACTCTGTTCAAGCTTGCATCGCAGAGAACGAGCTGAAAAACTGTTAGAATTTTGGAGGAGTTGCTGCGTAACCAAACTTTGAGGTCTAGAAAGGTTCCTGTAGCATTTACTGCAGCACTGACAGTGATTGCTAGCG
Organism: Aplysina aerophoba; assembly: GCA_949841015.1. Classification (NCBI taxonomy): domain Eukaryota; kingdom Metazoa; phylum Porifera; class Demospongiae; order Verongiida; family Aplysinidae; genus Aplysina; species Aplysina aerophoba. Next base: position 5,160,914 of record OX465037.1, on the reverse strand, counting down.
AGCTGCCTGACTGAGCCTCAAGGTTGCAGGAATGAAGGCAGGGTCACTGACTGGATAACTTCTATGTGGAAAAGTTGAGGTTGACGTAAGGGCTTTTACCCGAGCTGGAAGGACGTTTATCAAGCTGACAATGGTCAGTAATGGAAAAGAAGGCATAGAAAGGAGAGGAAACTGTAACCTGGTTGCAGTCAAATTCTAAGCTATATTCCTGCCTTCATTAATATTTAAAATGTCACCACAGATTGAATCAACGTATACGTACATAAGCCATTCTAGGGGCTATACGTACATAAGCCATTCTAGGGGCTATACGTACATAAGCCATTCTAGGGGCTATACGTACATAAGGCATTCTAGGGGCTATACGTACATAAGCCATTCTAGGGGCTATACGTACATAAGCCATTCTAGGGGCTATACGTACATAAGCCATTCTAGGGGCTATACGTACATATGCCATTCTAGGGGCTATACGTACATAAGCCATTCTAGGGGCTATACGTACATAAGCCATTCTAGGGGCTATACGTACATAAGCCATTCTAGGGGCTATACGTACATAAGCTATTCTAGGGGCTATACGTACATAAGCTATTCTAGGGGCTATACGTACATAAGCCATTCTAGGGGCTATACGTACATAAGCCATTCTAGGGGCTATACGTACATAAGCTATTCTAGGGGCTATACGTACGTATCTCCTTCTGTGGAGGTGAATTAAGCTCTAGAATTCTGAAGACAGGTAGTTTAAGAGCTACGTGCATTACCAAATGGTTCATATAGCACAATTTTGGTTAAGTGACATAATCTTAGATTTATAACCTCGACTGCCACATGTAAGTACATACTGTACATACATGGTGGTGATGTTGAAGTGCTTCTTCATGCAGGTTTGGGCGGAGGCCTGGGTGGAGGCTTGGGAGGTGGTCTTGGTCAGACAAGCGGCCTTGGAGGTGGCCTGGGTCAGTTGGTTGAAAGTGTGTTGCTGTACACAACAACATGCTGTGTTGCAGCTCACGTTACATGCTCCACTTGTGCACACATCGGTTGGATGTCCTCCTCCTTGTTAGCATGCACATTTTGTGTGTATTATACGTACAGTACATGTTAATGCATTTTGGATCCTTGTACGTATTTTCCATCCTTATTTCCTTACATGCAGGAGGTCTGGGCGGAGGCCAGAATCCAGGTCTGGGTGGAGGCCTAGGCGGAGGTCTTAGCGGAGGTCTGGGTGGAGGCATGGGTGGAGGAGGTCTGGGCGGAGGAGGTCTGGGTGGAGGTCTTGGTGGAGGTCTTGGTGGAGGTCTGGGCGGAGGTCTCGGTGGAGGTCTGGGCGGAGGTTTGGGTGGAGGTCTGGGTGGGGGTCTGGGCGGAGGTCTCGGTGGAGGTGTCAGTTCTGCACCAGGATTCAAGCTTGGTATGTTTGAATAGAGTGACCCTGCTCAAATGCACAGTCAGCAGCGCTACTGTTGTGTTGACTGTGCATTTTGTAGTGTGATTTGTACGGTGCACATCACAAGTTATTTACGCAAATCTGGCACATTCCGAGGAATTCCGTTGCAGGATTCCTATGAATTGCTGCACAGATAGCTGTGTATTGTCCGTTACTGATGTCTGTTTTGAGTGCCGTGCTACGTACATCAAAAGTGCTGAGCTGCTGTAATGAAACTGTTCATTGCTGGCTAAACAAACTGTCTTCTAGTCTAGAGCGCTAGACCCTCTCTACAGCCTGGGGGCTTACACCGCAGACAACGTGGTGTAAGTGCCTGTGGGCGGAGAGGGTCTAGCGTGCCAGACTAACTGCTCTCCACTACTGGTATGTATTTGGGGCGAGCCTGAGCGAGCCCCACACTTACGTGAAGTACGCCACCGCTGTCTGTATGTGTATATATATATATGTGCCGTACGTCATGCCGTATAGTTCTATTTACTCATTCACAATGGCTGCCGCTAGCGAACCTCTGTAGACTAGCTGGTGCGGAAGGCTTCTGAGGAAAGAGGATGCGCACCAAACACGACTAACAGACTACTGTGTGCAGGTGCTACACTCAGAGGAAGGCAATGCGGGGAAGGCTACTTCGCATTCGCCCTCCTACAGTCTAAAACACGGCTAATCGCACCAAACACGGCTAACCGACTACTGTGTTCAGGTGCTACACTCAGAGGAAGGCAATGCGGGGAAGGCTACTTCGCATTCGCCCTCCTGCAGTCTAAAGCACGGCTAATCGACTACTGTGTTCAGGTGCTACGCTCAGAGGAAGGCAATGCAGGGAAGGCTACTTCGCATTCGCCCTCCTGCCGTCTAAAATACGGCTAATCGACTACTGTGTTCAGGTGCTATGCTCGGAAAGGTATGGGGGAATCACCACCAGGGCGCAGCCAACTAGCGGACATAGCTACTCGCCCAAACAACATAAAGCACAATGGCCACGCACACTGTGTTGATTGACCACACAGCTCCTTCAGTTTCACACATTTCAGTTGCTGTAGCTACCATCACGCCACTTAGAAGAGCACTCAGCAACACAGCCGCTTCTGAGCATTCTGAGAATCGTTCCTCATCTGGCTTACGCAACGCAAACATATATACGACAAAATCATGTGATTCTTAACATTGCTCAATACAACATCATCCAACTTTCATTGGCATCAGCTGTAGCCTCTACATATCATTCATACAAGCAAACACTCAGTTCGTTTCAACATCTACAATGTACGTGATGCAGTCCAACGCAAATAGCTGCATGCCATCGGCACCTTTAGCTCGCTCAGGCTCGCCCCCACGATGCTGTAAGCATCTGCCTAGTTACCTGTGATGGAGTGTGTCCAGCTGGGCTGGTCCTACTGCATGCGTCACGTTTCTTTGGCTGCAGGTGGGCTTGGTGGTGGGATTGGAGCCACTTCCCAGGCTGGCTTGGGTGGCGGTGGTCTGAGGCTCGGTGTTGGCCTGGGTGGAGGGTTGGGGCAGACCAGTGGCCTTGGAGGAGGTGAGTGTGGCGTGTGTCTTGTGTCTTGTCAGTGTGCAGTGTGTGGGGGATGTACGTAGGATGTGAGGTACGTACGTACATATAGGGTGGATGCATGTGTTTGTGTGTGCATCAGTGTTGTTTTGGGTAAACATAATCGAAACCAAACTAAAGTAAAGGGTTAAAGATATACGCACGGTACATGACACGTAAAACTTACGCGGATCTTCGGTAGAATTCCGCGTTTTTCCGTTGCGGGTGTCCGCAAACAGCTGTGCAGTCAGCCGCGGAAAGCGCTGGAATGCAGTACTTGACTGCACACTGCTGAAAGTTCGCACACACACGTAGAAATCTATTGTAGAGTGTATGCACTACTGAATTTGATCACTAGTCTATTCTATTCTTCTGGTTACGTCTGCGAGCGAATTCTTGAATCTAAGTCTTACGTACTTCCAAGTCGTCATCTTGAACTCGACTTCTCGTGCTGAAAATATCTTGTTGGCTAGACGAGCCACAAGGTTCCTTCGTGATCTGCACACGGCAAGGCACTAGTTGACGCCTTCTTGGGCTATCGCGTGTTCATAGCTGGTGACAGCCCCACCACGTCCAGTAGGGCGCGATGTTGATTCAACAGTTGATGCCCGCGTTCTTCCGAGGTGCGGATAGTCCGCGCATTGCCGCACGGCTATCCGCGGAAAACCAACACGGGACGTCCACGGAAAAATGTAAGTTTTCCATGTCACGTACCGTATTCATAACTAACTAGAACTAAAAGCCAGTGTAGAATTTGCAACCATGACACTGGGGTGCTCATGTAGGGTGCATGTGATGTTGTGTGTGTGTGAGTTCCAAAGTAGTACACACTTGCAAATGACGTCTAAATGACAGCTGCCACCTGTACGTATGCTTGCAGGTCTTGGAGCTGGACTGACCTCCCAGAGTGGAGGACTGGGAGGTGGCATTGGAGGAGGAGGTTGGTGGAGCTTCAGCTGGTAGCCTATCCTTTGTGTGCTGGAGGTCCACTACACATGCAGTGTTCATGCTGTGGTGTATGTATGTACATAGGTATTGCATTACAGGTGCGTATATGTAGTCCTCTCCTTCCAATTCTTCTGTTCCTAGGACTTAATCTTGGTGGAGGCTTGGGTGGCGGTCTTGGCACTGGCATGGGGGGATTAGGCGGTGGTTTGGGCGGAGGCTTGGGCGGAGGCTTAGGCGGAGGTGAGTGGCTCTGTAGTGTGCGTACATACGTACAAATATTAGGGTTTTGGCATTTGTGTGAGCAGTGGGTACAGGCTGTAATTCTGAATTCATAATCTTAGGAAGTGTGACATTCCTTAAAAGATGGGATACATGCATTGTTAGCTGTGCAGGCTCCATCCAGGGTATGTGCTGCGCTGGTGGTACTGTACGTGTGTAATATGCTTAGCCCTTTGAGTTGGTGCACTGGATAGACACCTGTGGCTGACAGGAACACCTTTCATTCAGTCCACCTGCATGTGGGCAGTGCACACAAACTGACCTCACATACACACACACGTATGTACATACGTTATGTGTGGTCATTGCATGCTGGCCGATGTAGAGTGTTAGTCCACTGCAAACTGCCCCAGGTCAGGACTTACACTGCCTGGTCTTGCCATGTGATGTACGTATGTAGGTGCATGTTGTTGTGTGCGTCTGTGTGTGTGCAGGTCTTGGCGGAGGTTTCAGTGGAGCCAACAAGTTTGGCATGGGAGGTGGAGCCATGGGTGGCCTTGGAATGGCCGACCCTGTGGGCCAGTGAGTGACTGTGTCCTCCAACAGCTCAGTGTAGTATGAGTTGTAGTTGGTGGTGTATGTGTGTGCGTATGTGTGTGTAGGGTCATACTGATGGGTGTGGAAGCTAATCCCTTCTCTTTCTTCTGTGTGCATGCAGGCTGGAGATGCAGCAGAGGCAAGCTCTTTTGAAACAGCAGCTAGAGTTTCTCTCTTCTGCGCCTTTTGGGGACTCCCCTCTCTTCAGAATGGGCCTAAAGGTTTGTACATACGTACATACGTACGTACGTATAGCTAATGACTGCCAGTGGTTAGCCCAACAGGTTTGCACATACATACGTAGCTGCAGTTGGGGAGTTTGCATCTGTGATAGATACCAGAGGAGCAGTCATGTTTATATATTCTTGGATGCTGCAAAGGGATTATGCGTCCTCATCGAGCATCCCCAAAAGGCAACTGGCATCTGGTGGATGTTGTGTACTAATGAATTGAAGTGTGATTGAGTGGTTAGTACGTATTATGTATGTCAGTACTGCTCTCACCTTTCGGTACCACACTGTGGTTGGCATAAGCATGGCTTATGCTGCTGACAGGACAGGCAAAGTATTTTTGTGGTGTCACTGGCTCCGGTTGCTGGTTCCTCCCAGAAACACTTTTGCCCTGTTACCCTGCTATGCTGAAGCAGTGTTACAGCAAGGCTGTATCCTCTAATGGGCCACAGCCATTGTCTCTGCCATTCCTTCTCCTCATTCATTAGCACACACTCTTTTTCATCCCCATCCTATTATCTTATTCTCTTCTCCTTCCTCCTCCACCTGGTGTTCTCCATCCCCTTTCTCCTGCCTCCAGGAGGGACTGAAAGGAGATAAGTCCATCACTCCCACTACGACTCCCTCTCAGGATGCCCCCAAGGCTGTGGTCCTCCCACATTACAAGCTCTCCATGAGGCATGCCACGCCTCGCTTCCGCCCCTCAAGTGCAGGCACACCCAGCAGGTCTGACCGTTCCAAACTGTTTGCTGGACTGGAGGAGACCCAGGGAAGTGACTTTACACCACGACAAAGTGTAAAGAAACTAATTCTCACTCCAAAATCGTCAAAGTCACTGGTGATAAAGGTGTGTATGATGAAGCATGTAAAGAAAGGATGTGGGATGTAGAGTTTGAAGCACCTTGTGTTGCATCGAATCACAGCATGTGGTCCACGGTGTTAAGCTGATCAATTCTAGGCAGTTTCATTGAGTACGTAGTTTTATTTCAGACACTGTGCTCTTTTCTTGCATGTAGTCATCTGAACCTGCAAGAACAGAAGCTGATTCTACCTCTGCCACATACTTGGGAAGTTCACCAGGCAAAACTCCTCCAAGACCTTATCAGTCTAAGGACCCTCCTGCCGAGGGAATGCACCCCCCAGGTTCCCAGCCCTCCAAGCCACTCTTCAGCCCCAGCACACCGATGGCCTCCTTTAGCAGACTTGGCCAGGACTCCAGCTTTGAGAGCCCGGTGCTACGTGTGGGAGGAGGGAACTACATCAACCCGATAGTGCGTCCAACCCCTGTCAGGTGAGGCTAGCCTGCACAAGGAGCGGATTAGCCTACTGGTACTGTGTTTGGCTGGGACTGAGCAGTTTGGCATAGTGTACATACGTGCGTACGTATGTAGTCCACTTGCAAGTGCACAATGGAGGTGGTGTGTGCGACATATAGCCCTTGACTACGTAGTAATGTGCGGTGAAGCCCTCGAGATTCTCCCCAATCTCAGGAGTCCACCATCCAATGAAAGGAGTTCTTGCACAATTGCATTTGATTGTATGTATACATACGTAGCATGCCTACTGACACAATTTGTGTCATTCATATTTGTCTCTATTATTGTGTCACCCGTAGCAGTATAGGAGTGAGTACTCAGAGGGTGTGCTTCAAGTTTTGTGGAATTTATTGTCACATACGTACGTATAATCCACATGTCTCTGTGAAGATTCACAGAGACAGTGATTTGTGTTCACACCCTCTCCCCTCTCCTCCACTACTCTCCTTCAGACCTGACCCTGTGTCTGCAGATCAACTGCTGTCTCAGACAGAAGCACCGGAGCCTGCTCAGTTAGTAAGCCGGCCTCCTGAGACCCAGCGTCGGTGTGGAATTGTCCTGAGGAGAAATGACTACTTCACAGTTCCAAGCTTGGATGAGCTTGACCAGCAGTCCAAGCCAGGTCAGGACCTGGTGGTACAGGACTTCACAGTGGGGAGGAAGACGTTTGGGAAGGTTCGCTTCCTCGGGCCAACGTGCGTCAGTGGCCTCAACCTGGATGAACTGGGTAAGTGGAAGCGGGGAGTGCATGTGTAAGAGAAAATGAGGCGGAGAGCATATTTGTTGTGTGAACAAGCAACTTCTGAATTTCTCTTTCCTCTTCCCTTCTCTCCTTTCTTTGCTTCCTTTCTCATCCTTCTCTCACTTCATCTCCCATCTGTCTGATTTGCTTTCTTGCTCTCCTCTGACCTCCTTGACCCAACCTCTTCTTCCTTCATGGGTGCATCCCCTGTACCTCCCTCACCTCCACATTAACTTTCCCCACTCAGTCTTCATTGAGCACATGGAAGTGACGGTGTACCCTGATGATGTGGACAAACCAGCCGTGGGTGAGGAGCTGAACAAGAAGGCCATTGTCACTCTTGACCAGATCTGGCCTGTTGACAAGACAACACGAGAAGCAATCACAGTGAGTGAGCTACTGGGAGTGGCAGGGGTGTGGCAGGGGTGTGGCAGGTAAATAGTCCTTCCTGAGCAAATGGGAGTGGCATGTGGAGGTGAAATGTCCATCCTACGTATGTTGGCTGTAAAATGGGAATTGAGACTAGTCATACATGCGTATGTTCCCCCTCAGGACCCCGGCCGGCTTCAACTGATGAAGTACTCAGAGAAGCTGCAGCGAAGTACAGCCAAGATTGGGGCCAAATTTATTGACTATGTTTCAGAGAGTGGGTCGTGGGTGTTTGAGGTGGAGCATTTCTCCAAGTACCGACTCCTGGATGACGATTCTGATGACGAGGAGGAGCAGGGAGGACAGACCAAGACGGGTGCGGCCCCTAAGGTACGCAGTATGCACGTACACCCGTTTGCGTGGAGTAGTTACACTGGGGTATCCAGTAGCATTACGTATGGTACACACATACTGTACTTATGTGACAGTATACGTATGTACGTATATAACATCAATGTATTGCTTTACGCAGTGCTGTAAGTACAAAACTTCCCTTCGTTGTAAAAACGATGTTTTGTGTGAGCTATTCTCGGAATGGTTTGGTAGGTGAATATCATCAATTGAAGCAATTGAGCCTGTTGATGCTGACTATAATGATAAAATGATTATGGCAGTTGTTCGTATGCCAGTTGGGTATGGGGTGCCATTCAGGTCAAAACTATCCATTCACAATTTTGGGCAACTTAGCTATTTCACTGTCCAACTTATTAAGTGGGACTGTCCAACTTATAAGTTGGACAGTCCCACTTAATAAGTTGGACAGTGAAACAGTTAAGTTGTCCAAAATTGTGAATGCATAGTTTTGACCTGAATGGCACTCCATAGTTGGGGAGACTCAATGAGTGCTAGTGGTGTCACTGGCCATGTGCACTTGTACATAGAGCAGAATGCACACTGTGTCTTGTGGGTGGCAGCTGTACGGACATCTCACTCACTTATCCAACAGACTGCAAGTTTGCACTAGTTGTTTAGCCCCTCAAATCTTTTTGTTCCAAAACCATTGCGACGCAGCACAGCATTTTGTGTGCAGGTATTTATGACCTGAATATCAGACTGGTATGGAAATGGACTGACAACGAAATAGAACAAACCAAATATAATGACTATAGAATGGTCTATTTGTTCAGTGCAAGTGAAACGAAGTGAAGCATCAACATTCGATTGTCACATGCTATGCAATGTTGGAGCTTTTCATCGTATCACAGCAATCCTCAAAAGAGGCACTCTGAGGTTATTCCACACTTTTCTGTGCATCTACTTCTGTCCTGTCCTGTACATCTGTCCAGTGTCCAGAATGGTTATGACGTGATGCATGTGTTGTGAATCACGCTCTCTCTTCCTTAGGCAGTGAAGGTCAAACGTCCACCTACCAGTGCCCCAGTGGGAGGAGTAGCTCCCTCGGGCAGGCCAGGAGTGGGTGGGGCTGTGCCACAGGGGGGCGTGCCGCAGAAGAGGCAGCCCCTGTCTGTTCCCCGCTCTGACAGTGAGGTTGACGAGGAGCAGCCTCTGGCCGTCCCTATGGAACAAGAAGAAACACATCAGCAGAGGAGGGTCGACGAGACCCTCACTGTCCCATCTCCTCTTTCGTACCAGAGGGCTGAAGCTAGAGGCATAAGCACTCAGCGGATTCAGGTCATGAAGGCATCTTTCTTCTGCAGCAAGAATGACAAGAAAGGGCACTCAGACATGGAACTAACAGCAGTTGCACCGGCAAGGAATTCCGTAGAGCGACATCCGGTTGGCTCCCTTCTTTCAGCGTCCCTGAGGCGTGGTCACAGCAGACTGCAGGGTCCATCCAGAGGAGGCCCACCACGGGATTCACTAGGGTCTACCAATGCTATGCCAACCAGTGAGGATGAGGGGAAGGCGGTGACATCAATGCAGGAGGAGGAGTTTGAGGAGGTTGCTGCTGCTGAGGAGTCATTTGTACCTCCCACTCTCATCTTCCCCAAGGTGCAGCTTGACTTTATGCTGCCCACTGGTGTTATCCCCCTGTACGGCAGTGGCAAGAGGAGTGTGATGATGGCCGATGCTGCCACCTTCCTGGGCAGGTCGTTTCGTGTTGGCTGGGGCCCCAACTGGACCCTGTATCACTCCGGATTTGCAACCAGTTCAGATGGAGCAGACGACTTCTCCCTATTCTCTGCCCCTGCATCCAGCAAGCCGTTGTCTGAAGCACCAGAAGGCAGCCTCCCCATACGGGTCCTCAAGGAACAGGTGGATCCCCGCCCACTGCAAGTCATTCACCGCATTAGGGTGCCCACGTTTGCTGCCTACGAACCTCTTCTGATGGTTCAGCTGCGCCACAGTGTGATCGAGAGGGGACTGAGGGACGATGATGTGCCCATGTACCACCCGGAGGAGGGCAAGGGGAGCCTTAATGAGTACACTACTCTGCCTCGAGACCTGTGGCCAACAGACCCACAGAACAGCACCCATATGTGGGAAGTCTGGCAGCTGTGCAAGGCTCTATGGGGAGACCTGTCAGAGGACGAAGGTGCGGTGGGAGTAAGCAGCCAGTCTTGTGCCGCACTTTTCGCTCACACAACATGCATCATAGTATAGTGGCAAGTATAAATGGCAGTAGCCATTAATGTGCGTATGCTGTGTCTACCAGTGAGCTATGTATGTAATAACAAGAGGCCGTTTGGTTCATATACAGTACATACTGCTGCTGTTGTCCCCTGAATTCAGTGTGGTTGAGTGGGTACATGTGGGTATATGTATGTG
>OX465037.1:5050704-5145704 GCA_949841015.1 Aplysina aerophoba | reverse complement strand
CATCTGGCTGTGTGTGTGTTGGTGACAGTGTCTGGGGGTAATGCAGAGTGTGTACGTATTGCAGTCGCTCACTGTTGGTGCATCTGTTGTCATTGACTCAGAATGGGTGTCAAGGCATTGTCTGCACTACTGTGTGGCACAGTGTGATACTGTTCATGTGTACTGTAACTGCTATGCACACTATTGCAGTGTGACACAGCAGTGGTGTGGACAGGTAGCACACCTTGTCAGTCAGTGTTTGCCCGCCCGATTGTGATACAGTGTGCTTGTGTTTGTATCGGTGCAATAAGTAGAATATTTCTTGTGTAACATCTCTCAGTGTGATGTTTGGTACAGATGCATGTCATTATTTCACATCACAGAGCTTGTCAAAGTATCATCGCAGAAGAAGTTGCAAGTGGTCTTCGCAAATGTGTAAGCCATCTCATTTCATCCTCACCCAATCATCGTGCCATGTTTAACTATGGGACAGTCTGTTGAGGGCAGTGTCTGTCTGTGGTGGTTGGAGTAAGCTACTGTCCAGGCTGGGGGCCACTGAGCACATGTGGTAATCCTCAGAGTACACTGTGCAGGGTATGCTTTAAGTGCAAGACAACCACAATGGCCAAAGAATTCGTGCACTCTCAAAGGGTTAAAGAGGAGGAGTACTTTTCCTCTGATTAACGGAAAGTGGCTAACTAGAATATCAGAAAATTGCCGCAATTCTGAACACATTGGACTGTTTTCTCTGAGGTGACAATTTTGAAATGACTTCATACATGACTAACTTTGAGAGAATTTGGACGTACTTTTGTCATGTGCTACACTAAGAAGGAAGCTGAAAACATACTGAGTTTGCAGAAATTGATAAATTTCGTCCAAATTACTGTCTTGCTTGCATTTGCCTAGAACAGGACAGATTTTGCCTGAAAAGCTATATGATGCTGAGAAGACTCCAGCATGTATGCAATAGTCAAAATTCCTCAGTGACTGGCTGGTGGTTCATGTTCGCCTCACCCGCTGGATGAGTGAAGACACCATGTTGGCTTTAATGAACACCATGTATACATGACAAGGCTACAGTACCTCAATTGTGGTTACCCTTCAGTGTCTTCAGTCACTTTCGAGGGACAGCTAACTCTTCAGGTTCACGTTGCATGGATTTAGACTTTGCCAATCTCCTTTTCACGTACGTACGTACGTACATGCATATGTAAACCCCATGACATCAGAATAAGGATAAGAGCCCACTCTTCATTGTACAGGACTGTGCTGTGTGTGGTGCTTGTAACCATTAGATGCTAGTACAGTATGACACGGAATCACTCGGCACCGTGGGGATAGCAATCTATTGTGTACACACACACTTACAGGCCTAACTTGGCAGAAATTGCTATCAAACACTCGTGCCGAATGTATGTACGCATATGGTAATGTATTGGGTACGTGCATGGAATCTGGAATATTCTGTGCTACATATGTCTGGCTATGTAACCATGTATTGCCAGGCAGCTGTCTGGCATGCTGTGGTTATGTCTAGTTGGCTGGGAGAGGCACGGAAGTTGGCTGTATATAGTGAGATGCTTGTTAACCCTTGGCGCTGTTTGTGCTCATTTGTTGAAATGTACACAGAGAAAAGTTCCTTGATTGGGTAGAAGCACACTGCTACGTTGTTGATATTGGAGAATTTGTAGTTATTGAGCATATACATTGCATAAGTTACTAATTCCTCTCTCTTGTGCTTCAGATGGCATCCGGTATTGATGTCCCAGATGTGTACAATGCCACAGCTGGCTTGCCCCTTACAGAAGATGCAGCCCTGATTCAGTACCGGTCGCTTGTCAACCACTGCTTGCTGGCTATGAAAGTGTAACACTCTGCATCAGTTGTGCCTCCTCTGGACCACGGTCATGCACTCTCAAGCCACTTACCTTTAGCAGTTTGTGTAGTCAGTGTAAGAGTTGAGCTGATAGCAACTAAGATCTGACGTGCATGCATGTAAGTGTTGGTACTTATGATAGTTACTGGAGTTTCAGTCAATGTGTTTAGTGATCATGTTCCCCTGCATGCAGTGTTAGCCACTCTTAAGTTGCATGCATGTCAAGAATGCACTTGTGTGTGGTCAAGGATACTAAGTAGTAATTTAGATAAGATTATAGATAATATATAAAACCTAAAAGAAGTGTTATACATATTACGTACCTATAATCATGTACATGCATATATAAAATAATTAAGCTTGAATATTTTTGGCAAATAGTTTAGTTCTGTTGGTAATTTGATTGTCTAGCAAATGTATACAGAGCAGTTATATATAAATGCTATAATTATACATAATATAATTATAGCATATATACAATATAAGTAGTCTAAACTTGCTGCATGTGTCATGCTGCACATGCACCGAGATGAAGTCACGTGAGTATAGTAGCGACAAAATGGCGCATCTCCCCGAGGACAGCCTTCCCGGAGAGTTTGACGTTATAATCGACGGAACAGGTGCGCCAGAGTGCGTACGTATTCGTACTCTCTCATATTAGCTTGTCTTGCGGTACCGTACGTAGCTATAGGGTGCATGTGGAGCGCCCGGCTAATCTTACCCTGAACGCATCAACACTAGGTCTCGTCCAGTCGCTGTTAGCCGCTTCTTTGGCGCGCGTGGGAAAGTCGATACTACATCTGGACAAGTGAGTCACGTAATTACGTGTGCGTGCGTGCGTGCGTGCATGTGTATTTCAGGACGCACGTGCGTAGTGTGTGATGAGTACTATATTAGGACTAGCTACTAACATGAACAAACGACATCACACATCCTGGGCATCATATGACTTGTGTTGGGAGCACACTCTGCACCTTTTCCATTTCAAGACGGTCTTATGACTGATAACAGCTTGGTTTGTAACTAAATTGTAGTGCTTCATCATGATGCAGTCCCCCATTCACACCAGCCTTGTGCTGAAGGGGTACCCATACAATACAATACGATGCAGTCAGTGAGATGTTGTCATAGCGCTGGTCTTTGTTGTAGAAGTGTATACGTACTTATCAGACAAACTGATACTGTGAATGACTAAACGGGCTCACTGTAGTGCTGGGGTGGGGTTGTGGGCGGGGTGGCCACTTTGCTGAAGCAGCTGTGCCATCCTTTGCCCCAGCCATTCTGTCTGGCGAACACAGACTGTCGGCTGTACAGAAATACAGAGCTATTGATATGCATGCATGTTTAGAGTCCTTCAGAGTTCATTGGACCTAAAACACAATTGGCAGTCTGTCATGACCTCCACTGTCCCTTTCTTTCACTCACCCCTCTCCCTCCTTGTACACAGGAACCCTTATTATGGAGACACTTGGGCTAACCTAATGTACAGGGACCTTGAACCATGGGTGAAAGGAGAGGTTGAAGAGGTGACTGTTGTGGATGTGGAAGGAGAGAGATTGGAGCTGAGAGAAGGGGAGAAACTGGTCAATCTTGAGATCAAGGACATTCCCCCCAGCTGGAGCAACGTGCAGTGTTCCGTCTGTGAATAGTGAGTGGGCGGGCATTTGTTTGTTTCTTGATTGTGTGGGTGTGAATATCAATCATTAACTGTTATTGGACCCATGGAGCATGCAACATTCCTGCTGTGTTGCATCAGCCACTTTGATATACAATTTTAATTGCTAACCACACAGCAACAATAGGCCCTTTCATCCCGCATCTACATCATATACCAGCCCCTTGGCTTGTAGAAAGTGTGAAGTGGGATGCATGTACTCTGGCTTCAACTGTGTGAAGGCAGGTGTCTGTGTATGTGTATTATGCATGTAAAGTAATGCATACACTACAGAAGCTCTAGATGCATACTCAATTCACTTTAGATGCTATGATAACTCCTCCTTTTTTCCTGTTCATTTGTGAACTACACATACGTATTCCCTTATCAGTGCTGCTGCTGCAGTGCCCAGTCAGGAGAGTGACTCTCCTGCAGTGGAGGGCGGAGGTGTTGGAGAGGCGGAGCCAGGACAAGGGAAGGAGGAAGGAGAAACACCAGGTGCTGAGTGGGTTGGGTTCCTAGTAGTGGGTACATGCTGTCTCAGCAGTGAATATTAATCAATGGATCAAGTTTAATCTTATTGTAATTTTTTGGACTGTCCATTTTTATGTATATATGCAAGTGCTGAACTGGTCTATTTGGTGCTTGCTTCTTGTCAGCATGAGTGTGCATGCTGACACATGCCTGTGTGTGTGCTTGTGTGTGCAGTACTGCGGTCCTCGCCTGAGTGGCTGTGTTTGTGTGTGTGGTGTGTGTGTTGTGTGTGTGTGTAGTGTAGTGTGTGTGTGTGGTGTGTGTGTGTATGTGTGTATGTGTGTGTGCGTGTGTGTGAGTGCGCGTGTACACGTGCATACATGAGAGGTACCATGTTGGACTTACAGGTGAGCCAACCAGTGACCAACCAACCTCTGGCCCAGTGGGCGGGGAAGAGGGGGGTGGAGCAGCAGCAAAGACAGACATGGCTGTAGTGGAGGGGGAGCAGCCAGTCACGTGGAGCTCACTCGGGCGACGAGTGCGACAGATGTGCATTGATTTCTGCCCCAAGGTACGTGTGTAATAGAAGCAGAGCTCACAGGGACTCACCACCATATAGCAAGACAAAAGCAGGAAAATGTATTTTGACTGTATTTTGACTGTATTGTAATGGCATGTAATTATTTGAGGTACATGTTAAGGTTATGACCTGCTGCTACATGACACCCAGACAACTACCCATTTGGCGGGATTCATCCAGTGTTTGGTGGACATTCATATGTACGTATGTACGTAGGAGTAAATGTCTATAGTGGCTGTATCCCAGGCACTGTAAGTTCATTTTGTCATCCATGTTTCTTCATGTCTACAGCCGTCTGTTTCAGACATTAAATGCGTTTGTTCGGTATGTTCTCTTGTCGAACTTCATCTTATGAGAGATATGTCCCCTTCCTCCTCTCTGCTTCCTCCCGCCCTGCTTCAGGTAGTCCTAGGCAGGGGAGCAATGGTTGACGTCCTTGTGCAGTCAGATGTGGCACGCTACCTCGAGTTCCAGGCAGTGAAACGGCTGCTGTCTCCTCGCCAAGGCAAGATGGAGCCTGTGCCCTGTTCCCGTGCTGACCTCTTTAGCACTAAAGAGGTCAGCATGCCCGAGAAGAGGAAGATGATGAAGTTTCTGACCTTCTGTGCTGAGTTTGAGAAGCACCCTGAAGAATATGAAGGTGAATATGAAGGTGGCGTAGAGGAAAGGGCAGGGAGGGAGTAGGTATGGGAGAGGGATGGAGAGAGGGAATGGTGAGAGAGATAAAGGAACAAGAAGAACGTAGGAGAAGGGAAGGTAGAAGGAAGGAATGAAAAATGGAAGAGAAAGGTAGTTGATGGTTGGAAGGGGAATTGAGAATGGATTTTGCACAACTCTCCATACGAACGTATATCTATCATTGTAGAGATAGCTATGGATAGGATCTTAGGCATTCACACTGCCCACTAAGGCACTCGACAGATGTTTCCCGCAGTGAAGTCCATTACAGCTACTATTTTTGGAGTCACAGTGTGTGTGTGTGAGTTGCAATTGAAATGATACGTATGTACAGTACCTACAGTACTGCGTACTTATTGCGTAAGTCGGTAGTGCTATACTTATTGAGTCACAGTATCATTCAGTTATTCGCCCCAACATGCCTACGTAACTAGGTTCACCTTTTAGCATTGTTCGACTGTAACACACTGTGAAACCCCAAACCCATTGATTCATTTGAGTGGGCTGTAGCTGAAGGTACGTAGTTCCTGTGTGAAGGTGGCCTGATTGTACTGTATGCGCATCCAAGCCAAGTCAATTTGCACAAGACATGCAGAGGAGTTAGCATATGTACATACATACGTCTATAGGTATTTAGATAGGATACCCCCTGGGTAACTCCCCTGTATGTGGTATGAATGGCACTAGAATGCACTAGGAAGTAGCAATGGGGGCGGGGTGGAGTGGGAGGGGAAGGAGGAGGGCCAGAGTTATTGCTAGCTTGCATCTCATGGCCATCCACTGCCAGACCTGGGTGAGATGTCCTTCGAAGACTTCCTAAAATCCAGAGGCCTCACACCCAACCTTGTTCAGTTCATCATCTACTCAATTTCAAGTGTTCCTGCTGGTGCACCCTTCAGAGAGGTTAGTCCACCAAAGAGACTGCTGCCACAGAAGCGCACCTCCACCAGCTATGCACATATGTATGTGCGGAGTGGGGACTGTCAGATATCGTATACAGTATCTTTATTCAATTTATACCTTGGAGAGACATTCAATACGTACGTACATGTGGGCCTTGTGGCACTGAGGTGCTGACGCTGCTCTGGTAGTGCTTTGTGTGTTACATCTGTGTAGTGTTACCCTCACTTGTTTTTACCTTACACAATCTATTTACACAGTGTAATGTAACTAGTGGACAGTGTTGTTTTGGTATTGTGTGGACTCTGTGCAGTCACTGTTTATCAATTTATTGTCTAGCTATGTGTGTAGCTGGTAAGTTACAATAGACTTGTGCCCTGTGGTTGTGTTCCCCATGCACTGCATGGGCTCTTACATGTTCACCAAGTTCCAGTACACAGCTACACACAGGCACAGAACATGGGCTACATCAATGTACATTACACACACACACACACACACACACGTACGTACATACGTACGTACGTGCATATGTAGTTCCTATTCTTGATGCTAGTTGTAGGCTGGTATTGGTAAGTGCCTGTGTCCTCTCAGTGCCTTTCCCCTAGTTGGTGGTGTGTCAAGTTGAGTGAACAATTGCAAACTGTAATGACAACACCTGTAGGTTTGTTTTGAGCAATCAGTGAGGTGTAACCAATACACTTGTCGTTTCTGTATTCATGTAGGGTCTCAAGGCAACTCAGACGTTTTTGCATTCGTTGGGTCGTTATGGAAACACACCATACATCTTTCCTCTGTATGGTTCTGGTGACGTTCACCAGGGATTCTGTCGCTATGCAGCCGTTTACCTAGGCATCTACTGCTTGAACCGGTCGGTGCAGTCACTTGTTGTGGAGCAAGAAGAGGGGAGGTGTGTAGGAGGGGAGGGGGCATGAGTGTGGGTGGATGGGAGAGGCACGTGTGCGGCAGGCATGATAGTGTGTTGTGTACATCGGGTGATAGTGTGGTTTGAATGCAACAGCCAGTTAATTAATTGTCTCATCTAATGCAGTAGGGAGTTAATGCCTAGTTACAGAACATACTCCTTCCTTGCCCTGTCTGTGTCAGGTGCACTGGTGTGGTGTGCACCTCAGGCCAGCCGATCAGGTGCTCCCATCTTGTCACCGGACCCCGCCTCCTCAGTGTTGCCATGGATACATCTTCATTTACAGCCCCACTAAGAGTGTCCCGAGCTGTCCTTTTGACAGACCACTCTCTCAAACCGGACGAGTCCCCTGGGGTTAGTGGAGGGAGTGGGACTGCACTGCAGTTCTGTTGGGATTTTCACACTTTCAGGAGTAGAAGGCTGTTGATAGCTTACATAAGGCAGCTGAGTTGACATGTTTTAAAAGAAGTATATTCAGACAGAAAATGGTTTCACTGCTGTATGTGCACACATTGTAAATGGAATAATATAGGAGCCAATGACCATATAGTTAGTGTATGCTCTTTTAAGCTTGTATGCTAATGGCTGTAGTGTGTATGTTGCATTTCTCAATGGCCAGATTGATTCCTCGCATGTATCATTGCAGATTTCTATACTGTCCGTCCCACCTCATTCACTGGGGGAGAGGCAGATTCCTGTCATTGCTGGAATAGAACTGGATGCCAGCTCCTGTTGCTGCCCTGTTGGCACATGTACGTATGTAAGCCATGCATGCATAGTCATTAATGGTGAAGATAGTCTTGGGCGACAGTCATACGCCCCCTTTAGATTATGCATATTGACACCCTCCCCTGATATTGTGTTGAAACCGACTGTGTCAACAGCTACTGATAAAGCTTCATTATGTGGTAGTTTCAGATAAGATAGTAACCACCCTTCCCCCTTGCGTTGTACCACACGTGCATACTCCTCCTTTGCTTCCTCACGCATGCATGCATGCACACGTGCACTTATGCACACAGACCTAGTGCATTTATCATGCACAAGCAGTGCCGCCACAGCCAGAGAGGACCTGTACCCCTTTGTGAATGCCTTCCTCACAACACCAGAGAGAGAGCAAGGTAAGGTTGGGCAGACAGACAAATTGGCAGACACAAGCAGACAGACAGACTGACAGACAGAGAGAGACAGACAGACACATGATATTGCTTGTACTGCTGCTTGCCACAGTAGTCAGTTCAACTATGATAGCTTGTTCTGTATATGTGTGCATGTACTGCTTATTGGTCCAGCAGGCCATGATCCATCATACATTTTGAAGCAACATCCATCCATTTGTACAGGAGAGGCACCACGATTGCTATGGAGCTTGTTCTACAACCAAGAGTGGATCAAAATTGACCAGCAGCGTTGCCATGGCAATGCAAGCCCTCTCCCACCAAATGTCCACATGGTCTCAGACCCAGACTTGAGTGTTGACTATGCATCATGCCTAGATGAGGTACATAGGCTGATTCATAGGGAATGAATGTGCGTGTTATTCTATGGACTATTAAGTTGTGTGTGCTGGTATACTCTCTCCCCTTGCTGTATGTGCAGGCCAGGTCTGTGTTCCAGCTAATGTACCCTGAGGAGGAGTTCTTCCCCCAACCTGCACCCCAACCTGCACCCCAACCCGAACTGGAGGAGGAGGAGCTGCCACAACAGGAGCAGCAGGTGGGAGAGGAAGGGGAAGAACTTGCTCATGAGGCGCACAAGAATGAAGTGGATGAGGGGGAGGGAGGGGGCAATGCAGCTCGAGCAGCAGAGGAAACTGTCAGTGCAGCAGAAGCTTTTAACTGAGATGTGCTTTGAATGTGATTGATGATAGATTTCTATTCTTCTTGCTGATGGTTCAGTGTGACTGTGACGATTATAGACGTGGAGTAGTCCTATGCATTGCTCCTTGTTTGTAAGCGCTTCGTCGTCCATTGGAGAACTCATAAAATTTAATTATTAAGAAGGAAAGGGGAGAGGCACGCTAATTAAAAAGGGGTTGAAGGAATAATTATAGCTATATAGTACATGCAAAGAATTAGTGAAGCCAAGTAAGTACAGACTGAAGGCAGATCAGAGGCAATGGCCTTCCACCAAAGTATATATAGCTACGGGCGGACACTGGTATGGGATGCCACTTGTCCTGATACATTCGCCCCTTCCCATGTAGCCCTTGCTGCAAGGGAAGCAGGGCTGGTGGCCAGCCAAGCAGAGAAGGCGAAAACCCAGAAGTACGCCCTTCTCGGTTCCAGCCACCACTTCGTTCCAATTGCAATCGAAACATCAGGGGTTTTTGGGCCAGAGGCCATTACATTCATCAAGGAGCTGGGTCACAGGATCAGGGCTGAGACTGGGGAGCCACGCTCCCTGCAGTTTCTGATGCAGGGCATTGCGGTGGCTGTCCAGCGGGGCAATGCAGCTGCAGTGAGGGGTACTTCTCCCCCAACAGACAATGGTTTTATTTGACTATTTAGAATGATTTTTAGTTAGTGCAGTGTTCTAGGCACTGCCCTATTTCAGTAGTAGTAATTTACTATATTAAATGATATATATATATATATTATTATCATTATATAATTTTATCAACAACTAATTTCAGGTCAATATATATTATATAATAAATATTCAAGCTACAAATTAAAAGGACCTAGGCCTCATGTCTCTTTGGCGGGGATGTACTTATAACGTATGTTACGGGTAGCTAGTGTTAGCCATTTGGGCCATCTAGCTAGGGCTGTGGTCATATTAGATACTATGTATATAACAGGCCTGCCAACCTAAGTTTTTTAAAAACCTTGAGACCCCATGCAACAGTATTAGAATAATGAAAATGATTGATAAAGGGTCATACCAGTGTTAGTGGATTCAAGCAGGAGCCTAAAAGCTATTGAGCAATAGCTTTACTGATGCTTTAAAAGCATAACTATCAACTATGTCAACTATCAACTATGTCAACTATCAACTATGTCAACTATCAACTATGTCAACTATCAACTATGTCAACTATACTTCTGTGCAGGTAACTAGTTGACAAAAGTTTTTAAGCCAAATTTGCTAAGCAAATTTTCCCCGTTTTTAAGCTGCATGAATAGATATATAGCTATATAACTGCTACTTGAATACCAGGCATTACATTCATACTCACAATACACTCAGTGTGCATACAATGTAGTGTTCCCAGCCGGTACATGAAGTAATAGGCCCTCAAAAAGCGGCTAGCGGAGGCAGAAGCGGTTAGAATGTAGACAGGCTAATGATATCACCTTGTGGACAGCATCTGTCATCCACAAGGTGATATCATTTACAGAGAGTGAGCTGGAAGTCGAGGCGTTCCCCTTTATTCTTCGAACAGTTACACGCGGGTGACGTCGGCCAGAGATTGCGCCATTTATTGATGGATTACAACATGGGAACGCTTTCCTGCCTCTTGCGCAACTTAAAATGGAAGCAAAGGGGTCTGGATAGACGTTAGACTTTAGGTATTTTGCTTTATAGGGCTCACGCGCAAATTTATCTTCTTCCACGACTAAAATCCTTGAGTTTGAGTACCCAACCCGTGAGAGCGTGAGATTATCAGTGAAACCGTGAGACTCCCGGAAAATCCGGGAGAGTTGGCAGGCCTGATATAAGTACTGAATTTTAATACGCAACGTTGTAAACGCCGAGGGCGTTTAGGAAACGCCGGTACTTGATTCCTATATTATTATTATGTCAGGACAGTTTCTCCCTCTTGGCTATGGATTCTCGCCAGTTACCCGTTTGGACGTTGGCTATTACTCTCGCCAGTATTCTTCATAGTGTACAAAAGGTTAGCGCCTAACTAGCTGCGTAGCTAGCTTACTCTTATATTAGCTGTATAATACGTACATCAGTAGCTGACTTGCGACTTAGTTAGCTATTTTAACTAATACCTCAGTAGCTAGCTTCGTTTGAAAGGTCGTGTAAACTTGAGATTAGATTTGTGGCACTTTCGAAGAAGTTGTTTTGTAATTTGTGATGTAATGTGAACTGTTACGGTCTTTACTCTACCCTGACAACAGCCACGGAGTACATAGCCGTTTAATACGCCCCTCACTAGTGGTAGTCTCGCTCCTTCCTCGGTAGGGCGTTTCTGGACTCTTCTTGCAACTCGCTACAAAGTAGCTAGCTAACTAGCTACAGATGCGTACAGAGAGTTAGAAATTCGCGACGTACGGTTTGCCACAACGTTAACTAGTTACGTACAGAGGGTTATATAGGAATCCTTGACGTACGGTTTGCTACAGCGTTAGTGATGGTTTGCCTTTTGTGCTACTACGTTCTTTTGCGCATGCCCATGCAGGTAGGCGTTGCTGCGAGTTTAAACTGCTCTGAAGGAACCTACTACTCCGAGTCTGACAACAGTTGTAGGCAATGTGGAATCTGTCCAGAAAACGAGCTCTTAACTGAGCCATGTACAGCCACTCGGAACACTGTCTGCCATTGTAAGCCAGGCTACTACCGGCTATATCCCACTTGGGGCTACCTGCGAGACACCTGCATCGAGTGCAGCATATGTGGAAACCGACAAGTTGTTGCCAACTGTACTGAATCGCACAATACCCAGTGTGGTGATTGCCCACTGAATTATTTCCTCTACAACGCTACTCTGTGTGCACCGTGCTCCACCTGCTTTGAAGGTGATCCCTTTGCTATTCGAATGAAGGACTGCCAAGAAGCTGGCCTGCCTCCTTGGCATCAGTGTTCACCTCAGACAGTCACCACTATATTCCTCTTCAACTCCAGTATCCCTCCTCAAGCGACACAGACCACCTTTGTGACATCCAGTACTGTTGATTCTGTTAACAGTGCAGCTGTGCAGAACCCCACTGAAGGGATCATTATTGCAGGGGCGATCACAGTCTCTCTCACTGGAGTGATGATAGCAGTATCTACGTTAACTTGCTTGTGCTGTTTAGCAATATTATATAGGCAATGCTGTGTGCGTCAACTGCACTCTATACATCAGCTGTGCTGTACACAGTGCAGGAAGCAAAGAAATGGAGCAAGAGTGATGTGCTGCTGTCCCATCAAATGTACGCAGCGTTGTAGAACGTCTAGTGCTGCAGATGCAGAAGCATTATGTAAGTGCATCAGAGTGAGTTATTAGTCTACACAGGGATGGGCATAGTGCAGAAGCGTGGCAGATATGTATATACATACAGTGCTTCTGACAATCATCTGCAATGGATATATACAATCAGTATCTGTAATCGATTATTTCTGTGGCGATGACGTCATCCGGGCAAGAGCATTTAAAGTTTGTACCTAGATACGTCTTATGTATGCACACTTTGAACAAGGGTTAATTGTCACTAACACCATTGGGACTGATTGCCTGTGTACTGCAAATTACGAACAATTACTTACTTACCAGTCCAACCTCTCATTATATACAGCTTTTTCAATAGGAGGGGATATATCTGTTGGTACCACTCTCAAGTGTGGGACATACAAGTGATACCCCCTGGTCCCCCATATCACTTGTGTCACATGAGAGAGTGGTACAGTGGTTTCTCAATTTGAGTCCCGATTACATATTGCACACTGCAATCGTACATGTGATTGCAGTATTAAAATGGTAGTCTCGGGTGCTAAATATCATCAGAGTTCATGTGAGACCCTATTGTTCCAATACTTACATGTGAGTGATTGCGATTGAATTGAAATTGAATTGAATATACTCACCATTCTTCTCCCCTCTGTACCTTCCTCTCCCTCCAATCACTTTCTCCACATGTTTAGTGTGTTGTTGCATATCCTGCTGGTGCTGTAATTGCATACGTATATAACGCTGTTAGCCCATAGCTTACGTAAGTGCACATTCAGGTGTGCGTATGTGTAGTTATGCATGATCAAGTGTTACGTAGTGGATAATTAGCGTTTAGGGCGTTGTAGTAGAATGTGCATTTCTACGTACTTCATAAGCTAGACACATTGTCACTTGATTGTTTCTGATCCTAGCTGCTTAAGTTTGGTGATATCAGGGAAACCATGAGTGAGATAACAGCTGGGCATCCAGGAGTTGGGACATTCATTCATCTACTCTGAGGATTGTAGTTGACTAGGTCTCATTTAGAACGACCACCCAATCATGCCATTGCATTCTGTAGATGCCTTTCTTCTACACACTGTAGGACATGGTATGAGTGGTCCTTAATCAGACCTAGTCTTTGGACTAGATTACTTGAACGTCCTGACCATCAGACCTCCCATCTGTGATCCATCTCACAGTTATCCCTGAGATCAATGTTGCTAGTTGTTACTCGTGTACTGCTTATGCTGTGGTGTATATGTATTGTTATGCCATTGCAGTTGATTTAGAAGGTGAAGACAGAAGTCACGCTTTGCTTAACACATCTGCACAGTATGAATACCAGCAAGGGTCTTTGTTCACGCAGTCTTTGCTTTAACTTGTGTTCACATATGTAAGTTGATGGTAACTGTCACTGCATACGTATGTAGCATGTATATCTGCTTCTGGAGTAATACAGTGTCATGTAGTACATGTGCATATATACGTATGTATACAATTGCAGCACATTTCTATACCATAGTATACACACGTTCCATCAATATAGCAAAATAGTTATGTATAATATTTAGGAAAAACATCAGCAGTACAAGATGCAGAAGCTGACCTGCACAATTGCAAGTGTGTCTTTGCACAAGCAAAATGGAACCACAATGTTAATCATAGTACAGTGAAACTGGCTAAGACAACCGCCTGTGGGCAAGTTCTAACTGACCGTTATAGAGAGGTGGCTGCTCTACAGAGATAGATTCCAATGCTTGAGTGCTATCTGGGGCCAGGGAGGCTGGCTGTTTTAGAGAGGTGGCTGCCTTACACAGTGACCATCTTAGACAGGTTCCACTGTACTTAAGTTGCACATACATATATATATAAGTGATGACCCACCATGAATGCAAGTGAAGGTATGTGGAATGGTATAATGCTATATCGCTGTCCTGTTATGCAAGGTGTGTGTTTGGTTGCTACAGTACATCCTGCATGCTCCTATTTTCGTATCAGATAGTCGTGACCTTCTGCAACTTTTGCTGGTGGTTCCCTTCATTCTGTCAATTAGCACAGAGTTCACTTGCTCTCATGTTGGTTATCACCTGCAACTTGCTTTGGTAGTGTTATTCATATATGCCAACTATATAGAGCGATTTATACTGTGCACACAGATATATACACACATATGGGCCTGTATTGCAACGTGCTCTGCATGATGGTGGTGGTGGTGGTGGTAAGCATGTGGCAATGTGAAGTGGTATACAATTGTACATGTATGTAAATGTGTACCAAGTGGTCACAGTGTGTGCATGCATACATGCGCCTAGCTGTTGGTGACAGGTAAGTATAGGTTTTCTACTAGATATAATAATGATATGTTGTTCAGCAGATACAATCGGTGGAACCGCTGTAACACTGGGAGTCTACAATTGTGACTGCTAGCATGATATACAATGGCCATTGATGGAACCTTTTCTTCTAGTCTGCGTGCACCTCCCATGGCTACGTGTTCACATTCACAGGTATTCACAAGTCTTTGCTTCCCTCCTTCATCCGCTGAATTCTGGGCCATGTGCCATATAGCTATATATCACTTACAAACGTGGATTTTTGCTGATTTCCCGGCAAACCGCTAGTCTAGCTACTTATGTAATGTAAATAAACAAAGCCATGCAATCGAGTAAACAACTATGCACGTACTGTATCGTGCTGGGTAGATGGCATGTGCAGAAGAAGAGGTGCTATAATAATGAAGGAACTAGAAACTAGAGTGCTCATATATAGAGCACAAACCCCGCGCAAAAGGGACAGTGTGCTTGCAGCCGTATGTTGAAGGAACTAGAAATGTAGCTAGTAAGATAGTCTAGCACCCCATACAACCTATGTATGCATTTGGCTACTTGATATGTGATTGGATAGCGACTGTTAACTCTGCACGACGGCAACTGACTGGTTCTACCCCACTGTATAGGATGCTCAGGGAAGTGTGCATTTTCAATTATTATGGCATCATAACCTACTGCATCATCATCGCCTAATTTAAACTCCTTCAACATCTATCTTGACTGTTTGGAGGTGAAATCACCAAATATTATATAGGAACAGCAAATATTTCCAGTATACTGTACACTGTATGGGACAGCCGCGAAAATTAAAATGCTTTCCCTTTAGTTGTACAGTCATCATGTACTATATTGTATACATATATATATATATATATACATTGTGGCATGCATGTAAGCTGCATTGTTACCAACCTGTGCTGACACTATATATATATGATGACCATACACATAAATGCACACCCTATTTGGTGGCAACCAATCCTTTGACAGACATGAATTACAACTTGCAATTGGGCACACAGCTGTACACATGCAGGTGGAACTTCAGCATGCACATACAGATACACAATCATAATTTATTATAGGACATCTGGTATAATTTTCATTTTTATCCAGGACTTGACTACTTTAGAATCTATACCCTAGGTCAACCAGGAATAATCCTAATCTTCCGGAGAGTTAGTATCATTAATTATAATTTAGTGTGGACACACAAACTCAACTTTGACTGGCCTAAGCTGTCAATGTTGCTAGCAGGCAGACAGCTGGTGGTGCATTTCTGTGGTTACATACATGTATAGATGGGGCACATGAGGTTTGTAAGCCAGGCCCCATACTCAATGCATGCAAGCATAACCCCTGGCAGCTCACAGCTAGCAAACAAAGAGTGCATGCCTCTTGCATGGGTGTATAGCTGCAATCATCTCTCTCTATGTATAGCAGATGGCCTTCTTCTTGCGCATTGGTTTTGCGTCTTAGCCCATTCTCACCTAATGCATGCATGAAACAATGCATGGCAGCTCACAGGGAACAAAGAGTGTCTCTTGGGTAGCTATATATAACCATCTATATGTGGCAGATAGGGATTCTTTATTAAAATAGGTTTTACAACCTATATAATTTATAACCTATATAGTAACCAGCACTATAGTGTGCATGTGAGCACCCACCTATATATGGCAGCTGCCCCAATGCCCAAGTCCCATCTGCTATTGAGATGGTTGTAGCTATATAGCCAAGAGAGACTTCAATAATTAATCTGGTAGATGGTCATAGCTACTTGAAGGGTTTAGCAACAAAGATGTTTCTGAGCATAATATACACGTAATATATAGATTTGCTGTGGGTGTACGCTTGCATACATATAGTGAGAAGGCGGCTAACCAAGACACTCTATACATAAATATTATATAGCTTGCATACATATAGTGAGAAGGCGGCTAACCAAGACACTCTATACATAAATATTATATAGCTATATAATATGTTTGCTGTGAGCTCCTGCAGCTTGTGCTTGCATGCACACACAGTGCTGATGTGGCTAATGTTGCAAAATCAGTGTCTACGCCCAATCTGTTATTTTATACAGCTGGTTGTAGCTAACCAATGAGACACTCTCTATATATTTGTTTGCTGTGAGCTGCCAAGGGTTGTGCTTGTATGCATACATGTGTATGCCAATGTTAATCTACCAGTGGCTTATGTAGAACCACTGCAGACCCACACATGCTCCAATTTCAATTAGAGAGCGCACACATGGAGCATGCAGAGTCAAAGTACATATATATGATATTATATAGAACATAGAAACATGGGAGACTGTAATGTATAGGATATTATAGTATTTGTGTAATCATAGCCAGAGTCGTAGCTATTTAAAGCAAAATTACTGATGGAGTACACAAGTTAATCAAAGCATAAAAGTGATTGAAAATTTGAGGTCATGCAAGTCTTCAACAGCTTACTAAACCTAACCACTTTGCTGACATCAGGTCTGAAGAGGTCCTCCATGTTCCACTGCTGATCATGGACCTTCAGGAAGTGATCCAGCACTGGGGAGTCCAGACATGTGTGATCGTAAAGAGGACAGGGCTGTTTCCCCCTACCATGGCTGGACATTAGTCTGCTGAGCGCCTGTAGGCCCTTGGTGTGCTGCACCCCATAGTCCAAGGCCCGATCCCACAGCCTCGGCCAGCCCACACGCTCTTGTACTACTGCCACAATGGGGGCCTTGATCTGACACTTACTGAGGAGTTGCTTCCGGTCATGACTTCTCAGCTTCTCCTGTGAACCTCTTCCCCATACCACCTGACCACCAAGGATGTCCCTAGTGAAGGGATACACCACAGGACTCTTCAAGCTCCTCACATTCCTTCACCAGGCAGGAGTTGGAGATGTTGTCTCTCAGAGCCTCCACCGCTCTCCCACTCATGCACAAGGAGCCATTCTCCAGGACATGATGCCAGAACCCCAGCTTCCTTTCCAAGATTCTGCTTTCCACTGATTGCAAGCCAACTACAACCACAGCGGCAGTGTTGGAGTGGTGTTTGGGCCACTTTAGAATTCTCTTTGCAATCTCACCTTGGAAAGCTTCTAGGCTATTAATCATGGCCCTGTTCAGCAGCCAGTTCTCACTCCCAAAGAGGAGTACTGGCATCACACAAGTATCCACCATGGATCTAGAGGAAAGTGGACAGAAGTCCCCTTAGAACGCCCCTATGCTGCCATATGCAAAGAAGGCCCTCCTTGCCTTCTTGATGTTCTTGGTGATGGCACGGGTAACAAGCAAGTCGCTCTGCCACCAAAAGCCCAAGCATTTTCCTGCATTCCCGGTTGACAGGGTTAGCCCCCCCTACGGCACACGGTTGACTATCCGCCATACGACTTCTCTTGAACACTACCACTTCGCATTGATCTGCATTCAGTGTCAGGAAGTTTTCTGTGGCAAAGCCCTCCACCAGGGCTGCCTGGGCTTCTAGGGATTTCTTGCTGGATGCAAGGGTCCTGATGTCATCAGCATGGAGGAATCCCCCGGTGTAGAAGTTGTTAAGTGAGAGACCCAGGCCCGATGTCTGTAACTGCTTAAGCAGGGGATCCATAATAGAAAGAGGGTGGGGGACAGCACTGAGCCCTGCCTCACACCCCTCTCCACAGGAAACTCCCCAGAGAGTCTTCCCTCTACCTTCACTTTGCACTTGCCCCCCCTCATACCAATCCTTCAGGATCCTCCATGTCTTACCACCAACTCCAGCTTCATGCAACCGAGACAAAAGCACTGGAAACTCTACAGAGTCTAACTGTGACGACTGTGATTCAACGACAGAGCCTTGATGGTAGCACTGTTGTTAGCTAAATCGTGCATTTGGTAGCTAGCTATCAATTATAGCTCTTGGCCATATACAAATAAACATCCCGGGAATATGTAGCCGAAGCAAGCTGTCTGGCAGTTTCAAACTTTGGCTTGGGCAAACCACAGCACATGCCTTTTTTGTAGCTTATTTGTGCACACTGGTCCCCCTACGTGCCTTTGCGTGCCAGAGAGCTCGCGAGCGTCTCCTCTTGGGCATTGAGCCGTTTCTTACACACAATAACGTGTCCGGAATCTCGCATTCGCCATCCGTATACGCACGAAAAACATGGCGTTTATTTCCGTAAGAGTGGGAATCTGTCGGCGCTCTTCTCGTCTTCCGCTTACCACCTTATGACACTCCCCGTGCGGCGCCCTGTAATAAGGCCGAGTTTCGCGTCCGTCACAGACACGCTGCAGAAGGAGTTTGCGAACAAACATCGGCTCTACGAAAATATATATAGTATAGATAATGTTCACTGTTTGTTGTTCATTGAATGCATTCACCCTATCATTTACTCACATATCAGGGCATGCTGTACAATCGTTTCAATCTTTTAAAGATGTTGTACCAGCGGCAATTGCGGATGTGTACTTGTTCGCTTTATATTATGTGCGGTAATATAATTGTACTAGAATTTATATTGTAAAGTACAGACCCAAAGATACCAGACCACCCTTTCCGCGGCCATTTTGTTAGCGGAAGTGGTGGGCTGGGAAACGAGACAAGTGAGGGAAAAAGACTCTGGAAGTTGCACAAGTCGCTGTTTGTCGTCGTTCTTAACATCACGATGTGTTCATTGGATGTCAACATTAGCGTTGTCCACACTACTGCCTCGGATAAGAAACAGGAGCGACGCCAAGTTTGGGAAACACGCCGTATCGTTTATAGCGTGCTCAATTTGTGGCTTATCGACTTTAATCTTCGCAGCGCTGCCGAGAACAATGGACAGGAGCAACGCCAAGCTTGGTGAGGGCGTTAAACGTCTATTCTAAAGGCTGCTAGCTGTGTTTCGCGTAGGAAGCATATACACGCAGCGAAAACGTACAAGTAACTAGCTATTGTCTCCAGCAATTCTCTTCTGCCTTGACCAAACACCTACTATTGTGTCCCTGCGACCTGTGTGTGTGCATGTCACTGCATTCTTTATTCTGTTTTTTTTTGTCTCTAAGTGCAGAAGTACAATGTGGCTAGGCAGTATAATATGTGTGTCTTCTTAGGCTTGCTAGCTGTGTTTCGCGTGAAAGCCTCTAGCTACAATTGTCTCCAGTGGCGCGCTGTTGATACTCGAACGAATCCTTTTCTGCCTCGGCCAAACACCTGCTACCGTGTCCCTCTGGGCTGTGTGTGTGTGTGGTGTGTGTTTGTGTGTGTGCATGTGTGCATGTGTGTGTGTCAATACCTTCTGATTGTGTTTCTGTCTTCAAGCAAGAAACACACAATGTGGCTAGGTATGAATAGCAGGATTGCTTGGTGCAGCTCCGAATGAGCAAAGGAAAGAAAGAAATAATTGCACAGTCTGTTCGTGTCTGTGTGCCCTTGCATGAGTGAAGCTATGTGCATGCCAATGCTTCCTGTATGGGCAAGTTTGCACAAATTGTCATGTACCTGACTTGTGACTGAGTCAGCAAGTAGTTCGAGTTGGGGCGGCAGCCCCACGAGTTTTTTTTAACTTGAAATACTTGTTTTTAACTCGAACTACTTGTTTCAAAGCTGGCAATATTATATCATATCATATCATATCATATCATTTAAAGTGCACCATGTGCCGAAGCACACTAGGGCAACACTGCCCCATGCAGCACTAATCAAGTAGCTAGCTAACAAGATCAACAATCCACAATGAGTCAATGTCTTGATTCAGGTGGCAATCCAGCTGCTGCAATCCCTCCAGAGCCCTTCCACGGTTTCCTTTCTGCCTTCACCTTCCGACCCGTGGTGCCTGGCCGGCAGGTTTGGGTCGCAACCCTAGCTGCCAGCCCAGATGGAAACAGGCCGGCAGGTTTGGGTCGCAACCCTAGCTGCCAACCCAGATGGAAACAGGCCGGCATGTTTGGGTCGCAACCCTAACTGCCAGCCTGGATGGGAGGAGGCCGGCAGGTTCGGGTCGCAACCCCAACCGCCAGCCCAGATGGAAACAGGCCGGCAGGTTTGGGTCGCAACCCTAATCGCCAGCCCAGATGGAAACAGGCCGGCAGGTTTGGGTTGCACCCCTAGCCGCCAGCTCAGATGGAAACAGGCCGGCAGGCTTGGGTCGCAACCCTAACTGCCAGCCCGGATGGAAACAGGCCGGCAGGTTTGGGTCGCAACCCTAACTGCCAGCCCGGATGGAAACAGGCTGGCAGGTTTGGGTCGCAACCCTAGCTGCCAGCCCGGATGGGAAGAGGCCGGCAGGTTTGGGTCGCAACCATATCTGCCAGCCTGGCTGGGAAGAGGCCGGCAGGTTTGGGTCGCAACCCTAGCCTATACATGTCACGAGAATAGACCGATATATATGTGTTTGTTGGCTATTCTAACCACCGTCTACTACCATTGTAATGTAATATGATACATACGATGAAGATCGAGTAAAGCAAAAACAACGAATCACTGCCACTGCCAGCATAACATGTGTTCACCATATAACTACACATACATACTGCATTTATGCTATATTTTAAACCACACAGTGAGTACATAGTTATGTACATTCATACAGCAATGCTTACGCTACAGTCAAGCACAACGTCTCTGCCACAGTTGATTATATGCAATCCATTAGTTATAAACTACTGCCTTGGGCAGTTGCAATGCCTTGGGCCATTGTGGAATGAGTCCATCTTTAGCTTGTGGGCATGACGACAAAGTTGACACATATAATCCTCTTTAGAATGACAATGACGGTCTAAGAAGTTGATGACCTTTTGAGTGTGAAAATTGGTAGTGTGGTATTCATATACAGAGTCATTCGTGAGAAGAAGTTCAATGTAGTTGGCAAGGGCATGTGGCGTTTTGTACTTTGCAGCATCCACATATGTGTGGTTACCAGGAAGCCACATGTGCACATCTGGAGCTCCAAGGTATATTGGCACAACTCCTTTGGCAGAGTAGGCTATAAAGATCTTCTCGCTAATGTATGCTTCTTCACAAGCATTTTCAAATACAAGGACAGCTCGATATTTTCTAACCTTTGCGATAAATGATGCCTCATAATCTTCATATCGGTCAGAAGGCTCAGGTACGTTATGGAAGCAAGAGCCATGCATGTCAATGTGAACCAGCTTCAGCAATTGTTCAATGAAGTCATACCTCCATTTTACTTCACAGTGACTGAGAAACATGGCTACACCATGGTGTTCACTTGGGTCAGGAGGAGACCAAGATGTCATCGCTTCACGATAAGAATCAATCCGGCAACCATCTGCAATGAACACTTCAGAAGAGAGGTGAAAGTCAACCTTAATCTCAGCATGCTTCACTTGAGGGCGGTTACGATAGCCAGGACCTTCTGCTTCTGAATTCAGCATGGAGATGATCTGGGGATAACAATATCTAACTGGATGTCTATTACTGGCAAACACTTGCATGCGAAACACAACATCTGCCATTGTGTCGTCATGCTGTAGTACACACTTCATTCCATGTGGCATTTGACATGCCCCAGGATATTCTGCCAAGCGCTTAGCAAACATATCCTTACCATACCAGTCACTGATATTGCTAAATTCTTCTAAGTACACTGTAACAGCATCAAAACTTGCAGCATTGCAGAAGGGACAAGTTGGCAAATCAGAGTCACTGTCTGGTATGGCACAGTGTACATTGTAACGGTCAGCACTAGAACTATTGTTACTAGTGCTAGTGGCAGACCTTACACTGTATGTTTCATGCCTTATGGTATCACCATCGGCTCTACTTACAAAGCAGCTGTCTTCCAATCTCTGCTGATTGCCAGAAGCTGTACCAACCACACGGTGGTTAAGGGGAAGCTGAGTGTAAAAGAAGATTGCCATGCTTCCAAGGACCAAGACACAGAAGACACGTCTCCTTAATCCTCTCATTTCACAACCAGAAGAGGATTCAGTTAGTAGTAGGCTGCCAGTTAGAGAAAAGGTCTATACTTTTAGTTCGGGACCGGACCAATATTGTGGTCTACGACTCATGTGACCTTCCAGCAGAGGCCATAGAAATACAGTAATCAGGTGAGAATGGAAGTCACGCTACCCAAGCATGTAGATATAGGAATCAGTATGGTGCCTGCCAGTATAAATGTCCCCTGTGAGTTTATATCTTTAAATGGGTGTAATTTAAAAATGGTATAGGCTATAGATACCAGGTTTGGTATGTATGTCGAGTGCATGAAAGTCTGCAGAATGCAAGTTTAAACAACGTTACTATGACAACGGTTGCCTGGCAATAATGCAAATTGCAGAAAATTCAATATTAGACTTCTTGTGGCTGTCTTTATTGGTAACTGTATATGGTCATGCTTACTTATGTGCAGTGTTGGAATGTATAAAATGGCTGGAACAGATTTGTTAATTTCTGCTTAATTCTTACAGTATGGCAATGTAATGAAAATTTATTAATGAGAATTTATATGCATAATCAAAATAATTAATTAATTTCAAGTGCACCAAATGGAACAACACTCATGCTAACAAAATGTTCAGAGTCAAATTTGCATATATAAAGGCTAGAATTAGATCTGGATTGCGGAAGACTCTACATAATAATCAATTTCTTAAGACCTCTTGCCATGTTATGGCCTTTATTCATTCCAAAACCTTTCTACGCTTTGTACACAGCGTTATGATAAGGAAACACCGATCTACAAGCCAAAACTCAGCGAGAAACAAACGAATACTTAATAGATCGACTTCAGCGCGGGTATACTACTGTGCAACACCAACCACAAATTATCGTATCGCATAGCAACGCATCTGGCAACAGCGTGTGTGACGTTGCAACATCCCATTGGCTGGAAAGCGGCTCATTTTTGCAAGGCGTAGAAATGCATTTATTTTGTCATTCAGCTTCAGCGTGTCGAGCAGATCTAGAGTATTTTGATACCAAATTTGAATGTATGGGGACTTTTTAAACCTATTTACAGGCAAATTTTCTAGGGGGCATTCATGGTGGTAGGCCTAGGGCCTATACAAGAAAAGTGATAAAATGATACAGTCATAAAGACAACAGATCTAGAGATTATACTCTACAATCATATATACTAGATTACATTAAGCCCTAGATATGCAAGTATTCAAGCAAGCCATAGCAGAATCGAAGCCATTTTGGAATGTGGTTAATTATAAGATGTGTGGTCAAAATCAATCATGCAAGGTGTTTGCGCACCTCTCCAGTGACCCAGATGCTATATACATGCAGTCATTTTGCCCTAACTGGGGTGCATGCATGTGTGGCAATCGTGTTTGAGTTTATAATTAGAGGTGCATACATGTGTGCACACACAGCACGCAGTGCACAACGGACCACCTTATATTAATTAAAGATGTGTGAAAATGCAGCAATATTTACTGTGACAAGCTAAGAGAGAATCACCTCAAAGCCTCACTGCAAACTAGCTTACATTACTTCTTGCTTTGTTAAAATTCCACGTGTATATATATAGTACATATGAGAACTCAACGAGGAGCCTATACTTTACATAGATGCGTACATGCTCCCACATCAAATTCCAACCATTGATGACAATGGATTATGTCTCACAATATGGCACTAGAAACCTTGCCATCATTACTGATCAAGGTGCATCTCAAAATGACCAGTGCCATCTTGAGCTAGCCTTCCCATATAGCCAGGTGTCGTTGCTGGCCTTTGCAGATATATTATATACATCCTCCTTGCATCACGAGGAACCAGCAGACTAGTATAGACTGGCAGCCTGCTCAGCAGAATCCATGCAGTGTGCTGGCTGAATGCCCCACCAGTTTCCTCCCCACTACCACTAGTAGTAGAATAGTTGGAGCATGTAGTTTCTAGCACTGGAATATAAAACTATACTATTTTATAAGTAACTAGCAGTGAAGCCCACCTTTGGCTACGGCGCCTCGTCGACAACGTTTCGGCGAAAGTGCTCTGATGCCAGTGTTTCAATGAAAGCACTTCTAATGTCAGCTGTTGACGACAGAGGCAACTGAAGTCTAACCAAGGTCATACCCATGGCCACAATGTGACATTGCAAGGCATATGCATGCATGCATGCATATAATGATTGAACTTGCAAGGTATGCCTAGATGTACATGACTTGTCTTGCAAGTTAACTTGTCTTGCCTGCAAATGCAATGTTATTTTGTAGGATGCAGGCAGAGCATTTTCGTTCGAGATATGAAGGTCTCCTTAGTCGGACAAATTATCAGTAGCGATGTGGTGCGCGGTCGACGCCATCTTGGTGAAAGCCTAAAAAAGTTAAAAGGAGTCTAGGCAAGAGCTGGAAGTGGAAGGGAGATAAGTAAAAATGGAAACGAAAAAAACGGAAATGTCACAATATCTCCCCGAGAACAATTAGACGGGCAATTTTAATCCACAGAGGACACTTTCCGCGTCGTTCTTCATAATTCCTGAGCGTTTGGTGTCAATCCGTGCTGTAGTTTTGGCGTTTACTGCGAACGAACAAACACTCCCAATAATATATATAGATTATAGCTCTCAAATATCACTAGTATTATCACACAATCTAAGCCAAGCTAACCAAACTATGCCCACCTGGTAAAACATTACAAGCAGTCCAACCTTACACTCAACTACATCATCTCATAACAAGCTGACACATCACTTTGTACAGTCCACTGAATTAGAATGCACATCCATACTGATGAAATGGCAGCACAAACAGACTACTTGGCACAGCACACAGCCCTCTCAGTCAAACAACTCCTACATAGCTATAAACGTGGGCTGGTTCTCCTAGTCCTCCCGCTCTGCTTTCTTCTTTCCCCTCCTTCTTGCCTTCCTGGGACTCTGCAATGGAAAGCAAGAGGGCAGATGGACTTGAGCATGTCGATCCTTTCTTACACCCTCCTCCCCCCCCCCCCCCCACACACACACAATGTGAAGTATATAAGTGCATGTGTGCCATATAGACTCTCCTGTTGCCACAACAAAGTGGTTGGTCCATTTGGGAGGTGTCCTACTTTGTATGTTTAGTCCACTTTTGGACTTCACACCTTGAAAGAAAGTGGTGTCAGGAAGAAAAGGAGGCAGGGTAGCTGCAACGGACTCAACTACAGGATGTGAGAACCATTTCTGAGCTCATCCACACGAGCCATTGACAGCTAGTAAATGAGGTGATGGGAGGCTTCAGTGCAGGCTCACGTGGCCAAAACTCTGCATTAGAGCAGCATTAGAGTGTAGGATTTGGGTTCAAACCCAGCTGCAGCTACTTTTTCTCATGTTGCCCGTTTCCGTTGTTACCCTCATTTAGTTGGGACACTCTCCTAAACAGAAATGAACTCTACTCTGTCATCTAATCATGATCTGTCATCGTGACCTGATTCTGATACACGCACTTGGCTACACAAGCTGCCTAACATCTGACGGGAGTGCTCAGTGCGTTCAGCTCATTGCTTTGTTGTACAAATTTGTGTTCCATACTCCATTGAGTTGGTTGTCTTCATACACTGGGCCGGTGATCAAGGCTACTCACCTCCGTCACTTCCTCCCTCTGTGGCTCCTCCTCCTCCTCACCACCATCACCTCCTGCCTCTGCATTCTCATCCTCCTTCTCAGTGGTGGGTAACTGGGGAAGGCAGGCAGGCACACACACAAACCCAATGGCAAGTAAAACACTACGTGGTTGAGAGCAACAGACACACTTACATTGAGCTTTCAAACATGTTGATGTAACCCAATGACAAATCACTGCACAGCCTAATGCAACAATATTCCACATGGAACAGGAGGTGCCACACATCACAGAATGCCAGGTGGAAACACACCTAGACTAGGTGCAGTCATCACACTCACTTCGTCTTCTTCCACAAACGACTCCTCCTCGTCTGTCTTCCCCTTCTTTTTCTTCGTTCTGCTTCCACTATCAGTGTCCTCAGTGTCTGAGGGCTCATCTGGGAGAGGCTCGTCTGTCTTCTTTCTCCGTAACACCTCCTCCACAGCTTGTGGCTCAGGTCCCTGTGAAGTGGATGGGGC
Organism: Aplysina aerophoba; assembly: GCA_949841015.1. Classification (NCBI taxonomy): domain Eukaryota; kingdom Metazoa; phylum Porifera; class Demospongiae; order Verongiida; family Aplysinidae; genus Aplysina; species Aplysina aerophoba. The sequence goes on along the minus strand of OX465037.1, from coordinate 5,119,222 downwards.
AGTGCATGAAGGATTCTGGTCCCATTGGTTCATGCTGGCCAGCCACCCCACCATTCAATCAATATGTTAGTCAACATCTTCACCATGCCTCCTAGACATTATATACGTACTACAACATGAACTCCATATAATTGAGGTGAAGGACTGGAGATTATTCAACATGGTAAAGAATTCGCAGAAACAGCACTGTAACATTTGCAATGTAATAGAATATGGAAATGCACTGGTAACTAGCATAACTGGCTGATATGGGCAGGGCATATGTACGGTACATGTCACAAGTAACTTGAATTTTTCCGCAGGCTTGCCGCGTCGGGAATCCGCAAATGGCAGTGCGGCAGGTTGTTAATTTCTGCGCACGCTCTGCGGATCGGTTGCGTGGCATCCGCGGCAAGAGAAATATTCCGCGCGGAAGTTGGCACCATCTACACGTTAGTTGCTACTCGTCACTTGTAGTCGCTAGCTACCGCTCTTGGGACTCCAAATCGTGAGCTAAGTGTCGCTTCTGTATCTACGTACAGCGCCGCCATGTTTTCGACTTCGCGCCGAACACGTTTCAAACCACTTGAGTCGGTAGTAAGGCGTTAGGTAGTGTGGCTCACCGCTCACCATTTGCTGAGGCGTGTCTGATACTTTCTCTTCCTTCTGTGTGTGCAGAAGGAAAGAACAGAATATCATACGTACGTGATTACGTGGTACGTTCTGCGTGCTCCTCTAGCTGCGGACGGCCTCTGCGTTTGTAGATCGCTACTTATGTATATAGCGTAACGCGTACCCCTCGTTCACACCACTCTGTGTCTTCCTAGTCTCGCGTAGCTAGGCTGCTTTCACCAGGAGGGTGAAAACGGTCTCGCCGCCTACGCGAGACAACCGTATTCCAAGGAAAGTGTTCCGCAGTTGGTACGTTCCCGCGGCCAGTTTGCAGAGCGGGTGTGAACGCTCTGCGGAAAATTTTGCAAAGATTCGCGGAATTCCGTGATGGAAAACCGCGGATTTTGGCGGAAAATTTTGCAAAGATTCACGGAATTCCGTGATGGAAAACCGCAGATTTTGGCAGAAAATTTTGCAAAGATTCACAAAATTCCGTGATGGAAAACCGCGAATTTTGGCGGAAAAATTCAAGTAACTTGTGACATGTACCGTACACAGTACTAAAACACAACTTTCCCACAAACATGCACATGTGTATGCACATTTTCATGTGCCCATGCACCTGCCTGTGAACTCACACTGGATCTACAGCAGCACCACATGAAAAGGACACATGGCAGAATGGGCACAATGGCATACAGAGCCCACAGCAGTGGATTTTCGTTGGCAGCATCAACAATGAATCCCAGCCACTCCGTCTGAAGGGAAGAAGCAGAGTTGGTGACAAACACAGGCACTGTACAAGGTGCAACAAAAGATGCTTCACACCTAGAGTGGACTAATCGCCTATGGACTAATGACAGATAGCATAGGTAGTGTTCACTATTTGAATACCTACATCAAAGAGGCATGCGTGTCAGAAAACTAGAATTGACCAAGTACAAATTAAACTAGCTCACTATCGCAGAGCCTCCATCGCGCTCCTCCTCCTTCTCAAATTTCTTTGTCCAGCTGCAGAAAGGCCATGTGTCTCATAAACACAGTGCATGAACAACCCACGTACATACATGGGTCCCTGCATATATGTAGCCACTGGGTGTACACATAGCTAGAAACACATGCACTATTATACAGTCACCTGTTAACTTGTGTTACCATATGGCCGGAAATTTTGGCGGGAGCTAGTTTGTGCTCAGTTAGGACGTAATTGATGATGAAATGCAACAGAAAACTATACAAATCGTTGTTATACTTAATCTGGAATGTTTTCGTTGCATTAGCCTTTACAGCGACAGCATACACGTCGTTTGGATTGCCTTCCTTGTGTTGACAAGCCAACTCTTCTCTCACCTCTGGTGTCCAAACCTCTTTGCAGACGTGATGTCCTCGTATCCAGCTGTCGATGGTGAACTCCATGACGACGATTAGACTGGGGCATCTAGCTGCAGGCCTAGTACACGTGAAAGCTATGACTTTGCAATAACGAAATCACACTGTGAAGATTTTTGTTGATGGATGAAATATTGGTGAATTGCTCTCAAAACTGCCAATTTACCAAAATGAACTTCCCAGCCAAAATTTCTAGCCATACAGTAAATTGCTTTGTGAGGTCTCCAATATTAATGCTGATTGACGCTGCACTGACCTTTCATATGCAAAGTTATTGGCAACTGTTAGCTCGCTGGTGATAATGATATTGTCAAAGTATACATCTTCTGTCACTGTCCAGAGTTCAAAACCAACTGCAATGATGGGTATCATCCTGAATGGCTGCTTGTCCTCAAAAAAATTGGGATTCGGAATCCGCCTTGGTTTCCATATCCCCTATGAAAAGAGCATTCAGCATTCCATTGTTCATCTTGTATAATACGTAGGAGTCTCCATGTACAATAATTTTATAATAACATGTCAATAACAGGGCAAATACTATGCGTCAGTTCAAATGTCACATCACAATATGCATTGGTTAGTACTCATTACTGGTACATATGGTTTGCAGCATTGAAAATGCGTGGTACGACACATAACTTTTCTGTGGCAGACGCGAATAATTAATCTGAGCTGACCAACATGGACCAGACCTATCAAGTGGATTTGGTCAAAAATTGGCAGAAACCAGCAACTGAATACTTAGCAAAAATGTGCGTGCAGTTGCATGCGCATCAGTGATGAAACTCAAAAACATTGCCAGCTTCAAACGAGTTATCTTTGAATGAATAGAGTTGGTTATTCCTTCCTGTACATACTGTAGAAAGATCAGCACTTAAAGAAGTTGCTGTATACGTAAATATGTACAGACAACCACAAAGGGCCATTGGTTCTCTGTTGAGAGAAGCTAACCTCTCTGTGAGTCCAACATCTGCTGAACAACTAAAACTGGAATGCTTTTTGCTAAATTTCCACACCATGCACATAGTAACTTCCGCATGGAATGTGCCCATTGCGTTGCACAGAATACACAATTGGCTGTGTAGGCATTTGTGGATGGCAGTGCGCAGCTACTTGTGAAAACACCTCATGGTAGGCAGCAGAGAAAGATCCGTTTTCTGTGTCACATACCTTGCGTAATTGGGGAATTAGATCTGTAGTGTATGCTGTAGTGAAAATGTACACACTACACTTGCCCTTTAAGGCTGGAGTCACACTACAAAGAAAATGATGGCAACGGCGACGTCATGTTTTGTCGGTCACACTTCACGTTTCGTACGGTGACCGTCGCTGCAAGCCTAACGTGACGTGAATGTCACCGTGGCAATTGCTGCCACGGCGACAATAACGGTGACGGCCAAGGTGCAGGAGCTAAGAGATCGAAGGCGAAGTGGGATTCCGAAGCTGAGAGAAAGATTATTGCCATATGGGCAGATATCCCGACTTCTCCAGTGCTATGCGGCTCTTGTGCAGACTCCGATGGCAATTCAGAACATATCCTTGACTCCGACAGTGATTCCTGCACTCAGGGAAACGGCACAAGGCTGTGAAATGGAGAAAAGGTAGATCCACAAAATACGATGTCCGCCATTGTATCTTTGCGTTACTAATATTAGGTGTGACCGATTGTTCGCGGTGACGTTTCATACCGTGAACGTCACCGTCGCCGTCACCTTCGCTGTAGTGTGACTCCCGCCTAACCCATACTACTAGGTGTTACAGCACTGCCACATACACACATATAGTACCTTGTAATTTGGGTTCTCTATCATAGGTGCTGACCACTTGCCCTTGTAGTCTGGGTTGTTCTTCAGTGGGCGCTTCCACTCCCCACACCCAACCTCCTGGCAGGCAGGATTGGCTGCACAGCAAGGGAAGAGCTACTGAAATGCGTGATATGTGCACACACACTTGCATGGTGCACGTGTTAGTGCACGTGAATATATGTGCTAGTTTGTGTGGGCGTGTGCAAACAGATGTACACTGTATTGCAGAGAGATTGGTCACACACCACAGAGCACAATGACCCCCTCTCTTCCTAATGGACAAACATCTGTTAGCATTCATTCTTACTTCCCTTACTATCCTCAACCCGCTACTCACGAATCATTGGAGGCTCCCAGTCTCCATCCATTTCATCATCCCTGTACAGCAGAAACGCAATCCATACATACACATGTACAGCAGTCTTGTCGTACATACGTACAATGAGCAGTACAGCTCGCAAAGCACCTCCTAGTACACCTCCTTTCCCCTTCGCTATTGCTCATTCATACTCAAAGATCTACGTACGTACCAGTCCTCAGGCTTGCTTGACTCTGGGTCAGGAATAAACTCTGGGCCATCATCTAACCACCCCTCTGGTTTCTTCACATCCATGTCAGGGATCTTAGCTGGTGCATCTTCATCCCTTCAGGGACGAAGAAGTGAGAGTTAAAGGGGTAGCAGTGAGGAGTAAGGGTGACAGTGGGGGATACAGCACTGTGTACATCAAGATACACGTACGTAACTTAGTGGGCTACCATTACAGAGAAGGGTAGGGGTGCTTAAGCTGTAACAAAATCACTCTGCACTGGGTTACCACATACAGTGATTCCTTAGTTATCCGAACCTCGATCATCCAGATCACAATATTACCTTGTACGTGACACGTGGATTACGCAATTATCACACCAACGCACAGTATGTAAGTGCATTTTCAGTCGCACACGTGTTTTCTTCGCTTTAAGATGGCGGAGTCTACTTGCGCTGAGAAGCCTAAGCGAAAGAGAACAGTTTTAAGTATTGAAGATAAAGTGGCCATCATAAAGCATCTAGAGATCAGCTCTTCTAACGTTATTGCCAAATGCTATGGAGTTGGAAAGAGCACAGTCTCGGACATCAAGAAGAATCATGATAAGATCCTTCGCTTCACGCAGCAGATGACGACGACGAAATCTGTGACCATGTTCTTTCAGAGCAAGTGCCTGACTAGGAAAATGAGCCTGAACCAGAGGAAGGAGAATCGAATGTCTGTCCTGTCTCCAACTCCATGGCAGCTCATATGTTTGAGAAGTGCCTGGCTTGAATACCAGCCTGAAGTAAATCAATACAATACATGCACGTTGAACTCCATGCCCTCGCAGTCCATAAACGAGGAGAGTCCCTAAAGCAGAGGACCTTACTAGAGTTGCTGCAAAAGTAAATGTATGTATTAGCACATGCTAGTGTATTTGTACAAGGTTGTATTTGATTCTATTTCACTTATCTGAACTTTTCACTTATTCGAACAAAATGTTTGTGGCATTTGACCAATGGGGTTCGGATAACCGAGAATTCACTGTACAGTACTCCAGTCACCGCCATCATTCTATGTACGTTTGTATATGTGTATGAACTCCACCACCACTTGCATACTCTGCAATACATAACAGTGAGGAGTGGCATATGATTAAATGACACGGAGCTTCCCACTGCATGTGCTTGTGTGTGTCTCTTCTCGCTCCTTGGCCACACATAAAGCTGTCCTTATCTATTACCTTTACTACTTTTAGGTTTAAAGAATAGAGACCACCATGCTGGTGGAAACAGCACTGGGTATTCATCAGAGCCAGGCAGTGATCTGCTCAAAGCTGACAAACTAACTGAAATTTTGGGAAGACATAAACTGGCACAAAACACCTCCCGCTGGTGGCAAGGAATGCATGCACTCTGTATTAAGATTAGGCCATATGCATGCCTGTACGTACGTATGTAGGTGTGTACGTCTGTGTGTGTGTTATGACCTACCAATCATCAGGCTTGCTTGCATCTGGGTCTGGAATCCTACCAAAAGAAACAATTCCATTTTCCAACATATTCTTTAGTACACATACTGCCCACACAGATGTGTGTGTGCATGTGCGCGTGTGTGTAGTAGTAGTAGCCATTTTGTGATCCAAGTTGTTGTTAAGAAGTGTGGATGTGGGTGCACCATGTTATGTGTCGCACTACTCCTACGTAACATGTGTGCATGAGTGTGTGACCCTCCGCACTTCTCTCTTTCGTCCCAGTCATCCGGTTTGCTGTCTTCAGGGTCATCTATCTCTTTGTCAGGGTTGACTGGAGGGCTGCACGTGGTGACGCAGCAGAGAGGAGACAGTCAGGTGTGTGCAGTGCGTGTGTGCATGGCTGTGGACGAGAGTCTTGTGTATTCAGTGCTATCACGTATGAAGGAACAGTAAGTGTGTAGCGTACATGCACAGTACATGTGTGTATGCGCGTGTGTGTCTGGGTGTGTGTGAGCGGTAGTACACGTAGAATGCTTTGAATATTCCACATAGTTGTCAGAACATCTTGGAAAGCAGTGGCCAGATACGGTATGGTACATAGAAAACATTTACGTTACCCAAATACTTATACCATTTATCGTAGTTAAAGAATGGTTAACCGTTACTCACTAACTTATAATGTTCAATCCTAACTGGTAGTGATAGGCAATGAACAGTCATCCAAACGTGCAATATTGTTTTCGACGTTTCTTTAATGCCGACCTGTAGGCAGTGGTCCAGTCTCGCTCTTTCTGCTGTGTTCGTATTGCCGCAAGTCGCGTAGCCAACCAACATTTAGTTTCAGAGCTGGAGCAAAATGGCGGGCTGGCTACACACGACTACATACTCCCTTTCCACCGTAGAGCACCTAACCTTTGTCTCCGTTAATGATTTTGACACTGTCCATATGGCTGAAGCATCTCCGAATAGCCGTGCCTTCACAAGTGTTCCCGATTGACAGCGTATCCAATATTGCAGAATACATAAGAGTGACTTAAAACTGCTATCGATTACCAGCTTTCTGTTAACATTTACCAGTTAAATGCTAATAGGTAATTGAAACTATTGGTGGATAAAGGATGGATAAGGGCAAAAAGAGTTTACTGACAAACGGAATTTCCACACAAATTCGTACATGTGTATCATAGCACTTGTGCTGGATTCACATGAAGAAGTGTCAAGATGTGTGTGTCAAGCTCCTCCTGCCCAATACATTTCAGGGGCAATGGCACTGCTAATTAGAATTCAACCTTTTGTAACCAAAGAGGAGCTGTCTGTCTTCCCTTGTAGGAATACAATTTCGATCAATGATCATTGTCAGCCATTTCCTAGAAGAAATCTGCACTAGTATATGAAATTTTCACAGTTTTATGTATGAAGATTAATTAATTAACCGGCAGATATCAGAAGGAAGATGGCTAATACATTTTGATAGTGCCAACCCATATTTGCCACAAACTGTGACAGTGTGAGTGTGTGCGTTTAGGACAGTGTGTGTGTGTGTGTGTGTGTGTGTGTGTGTGTGTGTATAATTTCACATTGGAGGATAAGTGCATGCTGTCACAAGACTCACGTGAAGTCCTCAAGGAGACTACCTTCATTCACAGAGAACTGGTCCACCATGATGGAGTAAGTGTTGTCTGATCTCACGACTGCAGAGTGGAGGATAAATGAGAGTAGTGGAGGATAAATGAGAGTAGTGGTTGAGGGATACTTGCACGCACGCACGCACACGCATGGACACATGGACACACACACACACACACACACACACACACACACACACACACACACACACACACACACACACACACGCACACACGCACACGCATGGACACACACACACACACACACACACACACACACACACACACACACGCACACGCATGGACACACACACACACACACACACACACACACACACACACACACACACACACACACACACACACACACACACACACAGACCAATTACCGTAACCCTCACTGCGCTACGCTCTGCCGAGGGTTAAAAACTGCCTTCTCCTGATTGGATTGAAGAGCATTGTAGCTCATCTGACTCACTATCTCAGCTAACGCTCCACTCACATCCGTTGCTGCAAACGCTCGTCGAGAATCACAACTCTATAGGCCTATCAAGCATTGCATCATTCGACAAGTGACATTATAATTAGTCACTGGACAATCTGATTGGGTCTGCCAAGATTCTAGCAGTGTCCATGAGTACCTGTCAAAGTCCTTTTCGCAAATTGTGCAATCAAGCGTATGGTGCATGAAACCACCCACCTACCCACCAACAACTCACCCAGAGTGAAGAGATGGGTCTTCCTGTCATCAAAGAAAGTGAGCTTGCTCGAAGGCTTGGCATGCTTCTCCTCAAAGGACCCAGTCAACGGATTCTTGTGTCTAAAGATAAAGTGCAGCTGTAGAAGAGAAGGGGGGGGGGATGCAGTGTGAAGAAGGAAGTGTGCAGTGAGACAACAGTAGAGAATTGTGGTCAAGCAGTGAAATGTCTCCTGCTATTCACTGTCTGTAGCATGTGACTTCTGTCGAAATGCCTACCTGCAGTTAACACATAGATTATGTCTTACTTGTACTCGTCAACGCTCCTCTAGTGAGGCCTACATACTGCATCTAGATGCATACACTAGTTACTGAAACACTATTAAAAAGTGAAAGTCACCAAAGCAGTGAATGTGAAGGTGTTGCTGGGATGTTTCATTTTGCCCCATCTTCAGTTTCTGTGCACAGCTACAAGTCCCCTGTCTCTTGCCATAGACAGTGTTCTATCATTTCTGGAGCTCACAAGTAATTGGGCTACATACATACGTAAGTACGTAAATATAGTGAAGAGCTCCAAGTGACTTGCAAGTCCATAGGGCAGCTTTCTTGTAAGACAACTTGACAGACCTGGTCAACATGTCATCATGGCACAGGCACACACGCACGCACACACGCAGGCACAGAGGTGCAAGCGAGGACTGACCTTGGAGTCTGCTCCGCATTTGTCAGGGCCAAACATGATGGTGTAAGGAGTCTTGTCATAGAAGCTATCCTGCAGGCAAGCAAAAAGGGAACACAGCTGGTACATACACAAGTCACTCCCTCAGAATATGTATATGCCAAGGGATGGCGGAAAGGGGCCAGAAGATCTGAAAATTGTTAGTGGGGGTGGTCTTCAATGGAAGAGCAACCACATCAGCAATCGGTAGATGTTCAAGCAAAGTGATGTATGTATATCTGATAAAAGCTGAATGGACTATATAGGCTTTAAGTTCACAGAAGTGTGCAGTATTTATCATGAGGCAATGTACCAGCCTGCCCAGATTAAAGCCATTGACCAGGTCATTGGCTACTATGTCACACGAAACACTTGTTTCTCCATGTCATACACTTTAGTTTTGAGGTCCAAGCCAAACAAGCTTTGGTCTTTAAGCGAGTACTATCCAACCAAGGACTAATGGCGCGGAAAAACAGATTCCCAGGGTTGTCTACACGTAGAATGGGTACGCTTGTTTTTACCGGAAATATGAATACCATTGCTTGTATCACATGGTAAATGTATTGTGTTTGTGTGGGTGTGTGTGCATGTACGATAGAACGACAGAATGGGGGGGGGGGGCATTTGCGGGTGGAACAGTGGAGCTCACTCACAAGTTTCAGGGAGTCATTGTCAGACAACAGTTTCATGTAAGCTCCTCCACAGCCCATTCCTTTTTGGAAGTTGACCTCATACCTAAAGGGATACACACACAGACGCCACTGTATACGTATGTACATATGCATACTTGTGCTGGATGGCCAACATATGAGGTAGGAATACAAGAAGGCAATAATTCATGAGAAAGTCCATGTGCATCCGTGAGTCGTATCCATAAAATTGATCTAGCCATCAGCAATATCTAAGGTACAGGGAGGTAGAATGCCTTCGCTTGCTAGTAAGATTAGTCTCGTCTACCACTACCAAATAACGATAATCTACTCACTGCTTTATGGAGAGAGTTTGACATCTTTGCTGTAGTCATGGTTATGACAAAATAAGTAAAACAATATTCATATTTCATGCATTCAGCTCATGTGTACAGGTCAGGTGGTGTGATACACATAAAGTACCACAGGAAGATAAGCTTCAGCAGGTAACTGACCAACAAGGTAGACAGTGCAATCTGAGTGGGTACTTACTGTGTAAATTTATGTGAATTATGTACGTACGTGGGATGAGAAGCAAGATCACAGCAGAGGAAGTCTGATGGCCGGGTCTCCCTCTGCCGTGATTTCACTTCTGATCCTACTTGATTCAAGGTAGATATTCCTACTACGACTGCTATTATTGCAGGAAGACAGAAACACGGAACACCTGTACCGACTGTGAAAGGGCACATACTCGTGGAACTTACTGTACGACAAACATGTCCTTAGCCTCAAAAGAGAATTGCCTGTCCAACTTGGCTGCAATGGCATGGTGCTTGGATGCACTCTGGAGGGCAGCAGCAAAGAGAGTTACATGCTACACGCTACACACACGCAGTGCTACACATGCCCCATCAATGGCAACCACACACAGATTGCATGTGACTATGTCATCACACACGTGGTTAGCGTTCACTACACAACATTTAGCAGTTACGTACGTCTCTACTTACGTAGCTCCCCAAGCATCTACGTGCATAGCCACCAATGATCTTCACACAACCTGCCCAGTTTCTTACACATGCACAAACACATACACACGCATACACACACCATAAAATGTGCTGGTACAGGAATGCCAGTCCATCAAACACATGCACACTCAAACTCCAATGCACCTGCTCTTACTCAGACTACGCTTTACTCTAGCAGCTATCATGACTGACCTTCATCACAAGTCCCTTGTCCTCGGGAAAGCTGCCCCCAGTTGCTGCCTCAATGGCCCATTCCCCTGCAGTGAGCAGTAGAAGGAGCAGGTTGCCTTTTACCATTGATCAGTTTAAGTACGTATGTGTATATTTTGTAACAGTATATTCATTTTCTCTTTCCTGAGTGTCACTAATAGTAGCCTAGCTAATGGCCCCCCAGGTAAAATAAGACACCCTATGATACCCTGACACTGGTACAGTAGACAGTCGCCAACTGGTACAGATAGGGACACATCACTGCGTGCCAAGGCAAAAGGCTTGTTGCTTCACAAATAAAGGGGAACGTTTGCTCCACTGATCCTTTGAGACTTGGTATAAATTTAAAACCAGCTTCAAATAGTCAAAACTCAATCTGTAAAACAATACTATATGATACACTTGCATGAAATACAAATAGATATGTGTAGAAAACAACCCACACATTTCTCGGGGAATGTAAAAGTACTCTATATTTATCATAAAGTATTTTATATGCGACCCCTGTCATTTAAACCCTTTAAAATCTGTCATCAACACAGAAGTATTCATAAACGTAACTTACAAACAATCACATACTCACTGAGTACAGTACCCATGCATGCACTGACTGTAAGCCTCTCACCATCGTACTTGGACACATCTTCCGCTACACCTTCCTTCTTGGCAGCGGACCGCACCCATCTACATGACAGAAACACGTACAGAGGATGGACAGAGGGTGTGCAGCACAGGCATTCATGTACACCCACAGTGAAAGCATCCCAAACACTACGTACATATGCAAGCACTCAAGTAAAGAATAAAAACACACTTGGACAGAATGAATTGCAAGAAGTCCTTGTTTCCCTGCTATTGGTATTCAGCACAAACTACTGTCATCCTTTGGGAAGTACGTACTATTTAATCAAGGGTGGTTTTATGTGTATGTGCATGTGCTTGAGACAGCAGGCAGTGTCCTTTATGGAGGAGTTCTCGTAGACGCAGTCTGCTCTACACGCTATTACCACAAGCAATGGTACTGGTTCACAAAGACCACACATCTGACTCACTTATTATCAAAGGTTTCTTCATCATTAAAGGTCTCGAAGAAGTAAACATCCCCTGATGGTTGTGTTGGTGGAACAAAGCCACCAGCCTTCTCCCCCTCCTCAGCACTGGCTGCTACCACTGACAGAATGACCAGCAGTGCCACACGCGCGTTCATCATGGTGCAACACACACGCAGAACAACTACATGCCGGAGGATGGAACGGATCACTGTTTGCAGAAGGAGCAACATTACATTACACGGAACGAGTGGTGCTATCGAGTCATTCCTGACACTACGGTTTACAGCCTCGCGTGGCTAGACCTTTTCCACGATTAGTGATAGTTGCACAACGACCAGTGAAGGACCTGCAGTTACCGCGTAAGTCTACTTCATCCCATAGCGACTATCTAGCAGAAGAGCAGGCTAATCGTATACTACTGCACCTAGCTACAGCAGGATTTAACTCAATATACCAACAAGACTGATGACTGTAAACTGAATGCTTGCGTACATGAGGGACCAGAGCGTAAGAGGGCACAAAGGGATCGCTTCAACGGGAAACGCGGGCACGTGGTTCAAGGCGTGTTTCAAAAAAGAGTTAAATCCTGCAATTACTTTCAAGCAATTAAATGGCTGCCGCGCGAAGTCCTGCGTTGTACCCCCCTTCCTTAAAGCAGTCAGCAGCGGAGATTAGAAAAGGGTTCTTGGACATAGCGGCTCTTCAAGAGCAAGAGTTGCAGTATAACCAGTGGGTGAGTCTAAAGTCTCTAGATGGTAGTGTAAGTAAGTCAATTGTGTGGGCACATGGTATTCGATACCCTGTGCCCATATATTGATTATCATTATGTAACGCTGTTTATTAGGCAAATGCGGTTGCAGACAAGAACAGCAGCATGCCCCCTCTAGGGCTACCGAATGCCCCGTCTGCCCAAATGGAGGGAGAGGGTGAAGATGAGGAGAGAGAGGAGGAGGAAGAGGAGGAAGAGGGCAATGTTCTGTCTTCAGACATGGACGATGATGATCAGTCATACTCATTCCACGCTCGAGTGGATATATTTGATGATGGCGGCGATTTTCTGGATGCCCAAGATGAATTACAGGAGGACAGTGATTTTGATGCTAACATCAGCAATGATTTGGATGAAGAGCCCTTTCCAGTAGTGCACTCCGATAATGAAGAGCAGCAGTGACCACTCCCACATTTACTTAATAATTATTTATCCTGCCTTTCACTATTTTAACCAGCAGCTGAATGCTGTTTCCATGTGCAATTTATGTCTTGTGTGTGCCAGTTCCCCCTGCATGTTGTGTTCTGTGTTGCTGTTTCAACATATGTCTTGTGTGTGCCAGTTCCACCTGCATGTTGTGTTCTGTGTTGCTGTTTCAACATATGTCTTGTGTGTGCCAGTTCCACCTGCATGTTGTGTTCTGTGTTGCTGTTTCAACATATGTCTTGTGTGTGCCAGTTCCACCTGCATGTTGTGTTCTGTGTTGCTGTTTCAACATATGTCTTGTGTGTGCCAGTTCCACCTGCATGTTGTGTTCTGTGTTGCTGTTCCAACATATGTCTTGTGTGTCTTGTGTGTGCCAGTTCCATGTTGTGTTCTGTGTTGTTGTTGGTACAGTGACAATTCAATTCCATCATGATTCCTTTCTGTCTCGTTTGCAGTTGTGTTTATGGTGTTACCCCATGGCATGTGTTGTTTATTGATGGTTGTACCATGCTCCATTGGGATATACGTGTGCAGGTATATATTGTAGAAGCTGTAACAGATGATTTCTCAATGTGTGTATACGTATATTTATATGGGGAAGTGAATAAATCTGTCTTATAGCTGTATACAGTGTCACATACTGAACAATTCTAAAGGTATGCTGGCCGGTATACCAGGAACTCTGAAGACTTGACCAAGTGGCCCACTACTCCAAGCCATTAGCAGTGTTGTAATTGCATGCGGTGTACATAAACCTTGTAGGCCTTCCCATCCCCAGACCACTTAGGACACAAAACTTCGATATACGAATATAATATTTTATATATGTATACTATAACAGAAATGTGAAGAATGCTGAGAACTCGGGGGGGTAACAGCAGTCAGCCTGTCTGGAATATCTCAAACCTCAAACCTTATTATTCCTGGGCTGAACTTGATGTATGGTCAGTCTGACTGCTGGTTCAACTGTGCATGTAGTTGAATTTTCAATGTTGTTGTAATTAAGACCATGCACCACATGCAAGAATGCATATATAGTACACACGTGCTCTTGACTGCACCCACCAGTACTATAAACACTGGACAACTGACTATCCTAAAGCTAGCTGTATGTGTCCTATATAGGTGATATGTACATACATACGTGGCTAAATACAGCTCCGGCATGATATGTATATAATAATTATATGAGTTTGGGTGTTCAGTGCACAATTGTGGTAAGTACACATGCCCAGGAAACCACACACAAACTATGGATTGGCTGACTATCAGAAGTGCCATCAGTGCGGTGGTGAAGTGTTTACCATTTATGCTTTTTGCGAAGGCATAGGTGAAGTGATTGTGCCAATTGCAAAGGATGCTCCGCTTTGGGGGAACCTGTGGGTGTCACTGTGGGACAATCCATTGTACAAGAGAGTGTGTCCAGGGGTTTATCTGCCACCAAATAAACGCACATATGACCAATTACTGTAGTGGGGAGGCATTTGAAATTTACAAAAGTTGTAATGGTGCTCTGTTATTTGTGTAGACACATATATAGCTACAACTAGTACTCTGAACAAAAGTAACACTGGGCATTGACTAGCTTTAGAGTGCACCTAATGCTGGCTGATTAGCATTAGAACTAACTGCTGCCTGCAGTTTATGAATGTTTGCGTGTGTGTATATCAACATTAATAAGAAAGCTACAACATACATACATACATATATATTTGCAAGTAATTGTAAATTGTTTACATTCATGCGCACCATAAACAACAACACGTTACAACAGACAGCTAATCAGATGTACACACACAGAATCACCACCCATTGTTACCATACACAATACTGTCTGACTTCTGCGAGATTACCAGATATACGTACCACTGTCCACATTAAGCACATATACGTACTGTACATGCCAGTGCTAAACATGCAAGTGTTGCTATGGCTAGTGCATGCAAGCCTTCAAGTGATGAACCAGCTCTTGTGCGGAGGGTCTCTGCACGGGGTTCTCCAAGGTACAGGCAGCATAGACTGCCCTCAACTGAGACGGAGTTGTAAGTGGAAGATTCAAGTGGCCAACACGTGGCAGCTGACCTGTGACAATCTCCCACAGAATGATCCCAAAGCTCCATATGTCAATCTTTTCAGTTGCTCTCTTTCGGTACACTACTTCGGGAGCAGCCCATGCTACTGTGAATCCCTTCTGGGCCGTCATATCAGACTCTGCTTTAGTACGTGCCAAACCCACGTCAGCCAGCTTGGCCAAGCCGTCTTGAAGGAGAATGTTAGGGCTCTTGATGTCCCGGTGCACCACCAGAGGCTTGCGGGAGTGGAGATAGTTAATCCCTGAGGCAATGCCCAGTGCCACCTCTTGGCCGTGCACACCCGACCACTTGTACTGGTTGGTCAGCCTCCTTAGAGCACTGAAGAGGTCCATTTGCATGAGCTCTGTCACCATGTAGACTGCTGATGGGTCGATGCAAGCACCATAAAACTGGACAATGTGTCTGTGCCTCAGTTTGCTAATCATGTCAATCTCCTGCTTTAGCAGATCCACAAAAAACGGGGAGTTAATGTGGACTACCTTCACAGCCACTTCATCCACCCCTCCCATTATAGCCTTATACACCACACCGAAGCCGCCCTTACCAATGCTCCACAAACTTCCATTTTCATGCCTACATACTTGAACATCACCAGGATTCAACTCCCAGTCGTAAGATTGCGAGTTGGACTGACCTTGAGCAGATGGCCCTGGTCTTTGTGGTGGTGGAGAGACCTCCTCGCGCATGGGAGATCGGTTGAGATGCTGCTGGACATCAGCACGCAGCTCTTGCCCGAGTGCAGCAAGTGAGTTGCGACCTCTGACTTGTGGCTGCTCAGGTGGTTGGTGACCAAACAACTCTTTCACTTTATCAATTCCCTTTTGCACAAACCCAGGTACAATTGACGTTAGAGTAGCGAGTGAGCCTCCTGCAGCCTGTCTGCTGGGAGACGGAGGCACACGAAAGGAGAACTCTGGCCCACCGGACTGCTGGCTGCCCAATGCCTCACCAACAGACATGGAACTCTCTGGTTCGGACTGATTCTCCTCATCACTCCCAGGAAGGACATCAACAGCGTGGTCTTGCCTGTCTGTAAGTAATGCAGTGACACGAGCTACTGGTTTAAGGGGGGTGTCTCTAGCGGAAAAACTGGAGTCCATATCATCCTCCAAATTGCATGCAGTAGCCTTACTCCTGTTGGACATCATAGTAGAGATAGCTATCTTTTCTCTCCTCCTTCTTTCTCTTGCATCCTCAGACCTTCGATATGTAGGGGGGACTTGTCGGGGGGGAGCTCTTGGTCTTGGAGCAGCTGGCCTCCTTTGCACAACTTGCTTTCCTTTTGCTTCAACTCGAGCCTTTTTGGCAGCTGAATTGGAAAATTGCTGCGCCTCTCTCTTCTTCATTAGCCGTTTCTCATACAGTGGACGAGTGGTTGGTGTGATGGGTCCTGCCGACACCCCAGCTTTCCTCAGCTCCTGCAGCAGCTCATCATTCGTTAACCGGGATACTGCCATATTCATCTGTAGAAAAGATGACACGCGAGTGAATATGTAACCTACGGCATAACTGAGGAGAAACCGTCACACTGTCAGCGTGCCTCTCCCGGTATTCGTGTCATGTTGCTAGCCTTCAATCCCACCGACCATCCAGTGAATACATTTAAAGCCTACCACCGCATGTGAATAAATAAATGGTACCCCTGCAAGCGAGCTGACGCACACCCTGAAGACCTTACCAATTTGCGTCACAGTGATGTGGACTGTACTCCGAATAGCGCCAAGTCGGGGTTTCCCCGAGCACTTTTTTTGTCTCCGGACACCCCTACAATGCAGGACAGGGTTTTACTCCGCGATGCAGATGTACTTCTCTGGCTCCTCCGCGCTGTTGCTGGCCGCCGTGCTGGTGTGTGGTGCGAGCACAGGACTGAATGACCTGGAAGATGACAACACCAACGTAACAACCCCTGTTGAAGATAAGGAATATGTTCTCTGTATCCACACCCTACAGTGCCTCGCAGCTAGGTGATATAGAATATCCGGGGTAACGTAGTTTGGATAATCTATGCTAGGGTCAAGGAGAGGTCAAAGTGCGATGCTGCAACGTAGCCAGCTAGCTACTGCAGAATGGGATCGGTTTGCCCCGTAATTTTATTACCATATTCTCTTGTATGCTGTATAGCTACTGAATGTCTAAGCAGTCCTTCAGGAATGCTGAATTGAACCTGTAATCAGCTCTTTCAATTCAATTATTTTCTTGTTATCTAAACTCATTACTTACTTAGATCTGTAAGTGCATGTGCCTGTGTGTGTGTGTGTGTGTGTGTGTGTGTGTGTGTGTGTGTGTGTGTGTGTGTGTGTGTGTGTGTGTGTGTGTGTGTGTGTGTGTGTGTGTGTCTGTGTGTGTATGCTTGTACAATCCAGGATCTGCATGAAACCCACTCTGTGGATGCAGCACTCCTGTATCAAATAATCTCTCTATCTCTAGCTATCATCTATCTATCTATCTAGCATTGTTGTTTAATCCCTGTCACTGGTTCCCATACTGTATGATGGAGCACGGTGGCAAATCATGCCACCATATTGATACACTGATGTGGGTGTTGTATAATTAGAAAGTGGGTGGCAGTATGGATGGTGATGCTATGCTGGCTGCTGCAATATGCATTCAGCTTTACAGCTGTGTCACGTGCTGTCCTTAGCTCACTCGTCACTGACTCCAGTCACAAGGCTTTTCCTGCGCAAACGCAAAGAGCAGCTAAAGGCAACAGCTGAGCTGAGGGAGAAGGGCGACTATGAGAAGCAGTATGAACTTGCAAGAACAATGCTGACTGCTATGTTCAAGGTGACCACCTCTGTCTGTGTGTTGCTCGACACAGCTCTGTCTGTGTATTGCACTGCACAGCTCTGTCTCTGTATTGCACTGCACAGCTCTTTCTGTGTATTGCACTGCACAGCTCTGTCTGTGTATTGCACTGCACAGCTCTGTCTGTGTGTTGCACGGCACAGCTCTGTCTGTGTATTGCACTGCACAGCTCTGTCTGTGTGTTGCACTGCACAGTTCTGTCTGTGTGTTGCACTGCACAGCTCTGTCTGTGTGTTACACTGCACAGCTCTGTCTGTGTGTTGCACGGCACAGCTCTGTCTGTGTGTTGAACTGCACAGCTCTGTCTGTGTGTTGCACTGCACAGCTCTGTCTGTGTGTTGCACGGCACAGCTCTGTCTGTGTGTTGCACTGCACAGCTCTGTCTGTGTGTTGCACGGCACAGCTCTGTCTGTGTGCTGCACGGCACAGCTCTGTCTGTGTGTTGCACGGCACAGCTCTGTCTGTGTGTTGCACGGCACAGCTCTGTCTGTGTGTTGCACGGCACAGCTCTGTCTGTGTATTGCACTGCACAGCTCTGTCTGTGTGTTGCACGGCACAGCTCTGTCTGTGTATTGCACTGCACAGCTCTGTCTGTGTGTTGCACGGCACAGCTCTGTCTGTGTGTTGCACTGCACAGCTCTGTCTGTGTGTTGCACGGCACAGCTCTGTCTGTGTGCTGCACGGCACAGCTCTGTCAGTGTATTGCACTGCACAGCTCTGTCTGTGTGTTGCACTGCACAGCTCTGTCTGTGTGTTGCTCGACACAGCTCTGTCTGTGTATTGCACTGCACAGCTCTGTCTGTGTGCTGCACGGCACAGCTCTGTCAGTGTGTTGCACGGCACAGCTCTGTCTGTGTGCTGCACGGCACAGCTCTGTCTGTGTATTGCACTGCACAGCTCTGTCTGTGTGCTGCACGGCACAGCTCTGTCTGTGTGTTGCACGGCACAGCTCTGTCTGTGTGCTGCACGGCACAGCTCTGTCTGTGTGTTGCACGGCACAGCTCTGTCTGTGTGTTGCACGGCACAGCTCTGTCTGTGTATTGCACTGCACAGCTCTGTCTGTGTATTGCACGGCACAGCTCTGTCTGTGTGTTGCACTGCACAGCTCTGTCTGTGTGTTGCACGGCACAGCTCTGTCTGTGTGTTGCACTGCACAGCTCTGTCTGTGTGTTGCACGGCACAGCTCTGTCTGTGTGCTGCACGGCACAGCTCTGTCAGTGTGTTGAACTGCACAGCTCTGTCTGTGTGTTGCACGGCACAGCTCTGTCTGTGTGTTGCACGGCACAGCTCTGTCTGTGTGCTGCACGGCACAGCTCTGTCAGTGTGTTGAACTGCACAGCTCTGTCTGTGTGTTGCACTGCACAGCTCTGTCTGTGTGTTGAACTGCACAGCTCTGTCTGTGTGTTGCACGGCACAGCTCTGTCTGTGTGTTGCACGGCACAGCTCTGTCTGTGTGTTGCACTGCACAGCTCTGTCTGTGTGTTGCACTGCACAGCTCTGTCTGTGTGTTGCACTGCACAGCTCTGTCTGTGTATTGCACTGCACAGCTCTGTCTGTGTGTTGCACGGCACAGCTCTGTCTGTGTGTTGCACTGCACAGCTCTGTCTGTGTATTGAACTGCACAGCTCTGTCTGTGTGTTGCACGGCACAGCTCTGTCTGTGTGTTGCACGGCACAGCTCTGTCTGTGTGTTGCACTGCACAGCTCTGTCTGTGTGTTGCACTGCACAGCTCTGTCTGTGTGTTGCACTGCACAGCTCTGTCTGTGTATTGCACTGCACAGCTCTGTCTGTGTGTTGCACGGCACAGCTCTGTCTGTGTGTTGCACTGCACAGCTCTGTCTGTGTATTGAACTGCACAGCTCTGTCTGTGTGTTGCACTGCACAGCTCTGTCTGTGTGTTGCACTGCACAGCTCTGTCTGTGTATTGCACTGCACAGCTCTGTCTGTGTGTTGCACTGCACAGCTCTGTCTGTGTGTTGCACTGCACAGCTCTGTCTGTGTATTGCACTGCACAGCTCTGTCTGTGTGTTGCACGGCACAGCTCTGTCTGTGTGTTGCACTGCACAGCTCTGTCTGTGTGTTGCACTGCACAGCTCTGTCTGTGTATTGAACTGCACAGCTCTGTCTGTGTGTTGCACTGCACAGCTCTGTCTGTGTATTGAACTGCACAGCTCTGTCTGTGTGTTGCACTGCACAGCTCTGTCTGTGTATTGAACTGCACAGCTCTGTCTGTGTGTTGCACTGCACAGCTCTGTCTGTGTATTGAACTGCACAGCTCTGTCTGTGTGTTGCACTGCACAGCTCTGTCTGTGTGTTGCACTGCACAGCTCTGTCTGTGTGTTGCACTGCACAGCTCTGTCTGTGTGTTGAACTGCACAGCTCTGTCTGTGTATTGCACTGCACAGCTCTTTCTGTGTGTTGCACTGCACAGCTCTGTCTGTGTGTTGAACTGCACAGCTCTGTCTGTGTGTTGCACGGCACAGCTCTGTCTGTGTATTGCACTGCACAGCTCTGTCTGTGTATTGCACTGCACAGCTCTGTCTGTGTGTTGCACGGCACAGCTCTGTCTGTGTATTGCACTGCACAGCTCTGTCTGTGTGTTGCACTGCACAGCTCTGTCTGTGTGTTGAACTGCACAGCTCTGTCTGTGTATTGCACTGCACAGCTCTGTCTGTGTGTTGCACGGCACAGCTCTGTCTGTGTGTTGCACTGCACAGCTCTGTCTGTGTGTTGCACTGCACAGCTCTGTCTGTGTATTGCACTGCACAGCTCTGTCTGTGTGTTGCACTGCACAGCTCTGTCTGTGTATTGAACTGCACAGCTCTGTCTGTGTGTTGCACTGCACAGCTCTGTCTGTGTATTGAACTGCACAGCTCTGTCTGTGTGTTGCACTGCACAGCTCTGTCTGTGTATTGCACTGCACAGCTCTGTCTGTGTGTTGCACTGCACAGCTCTGTCTGTGTGTTGCACTGCACAGCTCTGTCTGTGTGTTGCACGGCACAGCTCTGTCTGTGTGTTGAACTGCACAGCTCTGTCTGTGTATTGCACTGCACAGCTCTTTCTGTGTGTTGCACTGCACAGCTCTGTCTGTGTGTTGCACTGCACAGCTCTGTCTGTGTGTTGCACGGCACAGCTCTGTCTGTGTGTTGCACTGCACAGCTCTGTCTGTGTATTGCACTGCACAGCTCTGTCTGTGTGTTGAACTGCACAGCTCTGTCTGTGTGTTGCACTGCACAGCTCTGTCTGTGTGTTGCACGGCACAGCTCTGTCTGTGTGTTGCACTGCACAGCTCTGTCTGTGTGTTGCACGGCACAGCTCTGTCTGTGTGTTGCACTGCACAGTTCTGTCTGTGTATTGCACTGCACAGCTCTTTCTGTGTGTTGCACTGCACAGCTCTGTCTGTGTGTTGCACTGCACAGTTCTGTCTGTGTATTGCACTGCACAGCTCTGTCTGTGTGTTGCACTGCACAGCTCTGTCTGTGTGTTGAACTGCACAGCTCTGTCTGTGTGTTGCACTGCACAGCTCTTTCTGTGTGTTGCACTGCACAGCTCTGTCTGTGTGTTGCACTGCACAGCTCTGTCTGTGTATTGCACTGCACAGCTCTGTCTGTGTGTTGCACTGCACAGCTCTTTCTGTGTGTTGCACTGCACAGCTCTGTCTGTGTATTGCACTGCACAGCTCTTTCTGTGTGTTGCACTGCACAGCTCTGTCTGTGTGTTGCACGGCACAGCTCTGTCTGTGTATTGCACTGCACAGCTCTGTCTGTGTGTTGCACGGCACAGCTCTGTCTGTGTGTTGAACTGCACAGCTCTGTCTGTGTGTTGCACGGCACAGCTCTGTCTGTGTATTGCACTGCACAGCTCTGTCTGTGTGTTGCACGGCACAGCTCTGTCTGTGTGTTGCACGGCACAGCTCTGTCTGTGTGTTGAACTGCACAGCTCTGTCTGTGTGTTGCACTGCACAGCTCTGTCTGTGTATTGCACTGCACAGCTCTGTCTGTGTGTTGCACTGCACAGCTCTGTCTGTGTATTGCACTGCACAGCTCTGTCTGTGTGTTGCACGGCACAGCTCTGTCAGTGTGTTGCACTGCACAGCTCTGTCTGTGTATTGCACTGCACAGCTCTGTCTGTGTGTTGCACGGCACAGCTCTGTCTGTGTGTTGAACTGCACAGCTCTGTCTGTGTGTTGAACTGCACAGCTCTGTCTGTGTATTGCACTGCACAGCTCTGTCTGACACAGCTCTGTCTGTGTGTTGCACTGCACAGCTCTGTCTGTGTATTGCACTGCACAGCTCTGTCTGTGTGTTGCACGGCACAGCTCTGTCAGTGTGTTGCACTGCACAGCTCTGTCTGTGTATTGCACTGCACAGCTCTGTCTGTGTGTTGCACGGCACAGCTCTGTCTGTGTGTTGAACTGCACAGCTCTGTCTGTGTGTTGAACTGCACAGCTCTGTCTGTGTATTGCACTGCACAGCTCTGTCTGACACAGCTCTGTCTGTGTGCTGCACTGTACACCAGAGCTGACTGGACAATCCTGGTGTTCTGCTCTGTGAGATAATGCAGTCATGCTTAAGCAGCTTAAGTGGCGATCACTGTCCAGGTGATGTGTTATTTCGGTTACATGCCTAGGGCACGCATTCAGTGATCATAGCAATGAATACACTCTACCCTCCCAGCCATCTGGAATGCTTATTGTGTATTGAGGTGGGAAGAACCTTTGCTGCGTAGTTATCGCAGATGCTAGCAGGCTATCCATTCTCTTCACTGGCTCTCCTCCTTGTCAGGTGCTCATGAAGTCATGGACAGAAGTGAATGAAACAAGCCTCCAGCCTCCACAGCAAATGCTGCCCAATGACCCAAAGTTGAAGGAAGGTAGGTGAGAGAGAGAGAGAGAGAGAGAGAGAGAGAGCTTCATGTAGAACACGGTATATAGCAGTTCCATACAACGTCAAGGAGAGCATGTCATTGCGCTGTATGTATGTGCTGCAGTGTAGTGAGTGAGGGGATTGCCTAAACTGGAGAGTTTCACAGTGTACGTATTATTGCAATCTACTGTATATTGCAGACCTTTGTGCTGTTTCTGTACTCTTTGTCTGTATGAGAGGCCCAGTACTGCACCACACATGAGGCCATGGTGTACTGCAGACTGGTGTACTGTTTTAAACTCTCTCTCTCCTTTCTGTGCAGTCGTTAGTTCTGTGTTGGAGGTAACAGCATTTGTTGGCGATCTTGCAATACAGTTGCCAGAGATCACAGCAAGTGTAAGTTGGAATTTTTCAAGCTTGACACCATTTGCATCCAGCTAGGTGTGGCTTGCCCCCCTTATTTCTTGAAACCTTAATCTCCCCCCCACCACCCCTTGAAGAAATTTGTAAATTCATCACTGCTTACTGTATTAGCTGATTGGTTGGCGAGAGTTGCTGACACTCCTACATATGAGGTATATGGTCTACATACATATGCACTGTATATACAGTAGGGCTGGGCAACTGTTGAGCAATCGTGTAGCAGTGGAAACAGATTGAAATGTAAAACGTTTCGACCACGAAGGTCTTTGTCAGTTACAATGTTGAATTGTACATACGTACAGTCTGGCTCTGGTCACTGTTGTGCTTCTCTGTGTGCTGGCAGATATTCAGGAGAAACAAGCCCTGGAAGCCTGTCTTGGTGTGGGCCATTGACTTCTGCAACAGTAGCAGTGTCTATCAAGAGAGCAGCTCGCACATGCTGCATTTGAGACTGGTTAGCATGTGTATGTGTACATGTAAGTGTGTGTATATGTGTATGTACGTGTATGTGTACGTGTACGTGTGTGTGTATGTTACAGAGCTGTGCAACACTGCATACAATACGGACAAACCCGTGTCTGTTTGTGCCTTATTGTCTTGCTAGCTTGCTCAAGAGATTGGACTGGTACCGGAAGACCCTAACCTGCAGAACCCGTACAGATCACAACAGGTCAGACTACAAGCAACTGGCATGATCTACAAACATACGTAGGTATTATTCATTCGACCCGGTCGATTACCGACTATTAGTCCTCAGACCATCAGACTCCCCGTTGCGTCACGTTGTCATGTGTCAGTTCATGCCACTCACTCACCTTGCTGTGAGAAGCAGTAGATGAAGAATACCTGGGACTGTGTGTACGAGTGCACTTCTTGACTTCCGTGTTACAACTGCAATGTAACAAACATTATGCAGCCTGCTCCTAGAACAGAGGTCATTGTACATGTTGCCATGCTAATGCAAACAACAGTAATCCAGCAACAGCAAGTTCTGCTATGCTTGGGCTGGAGGGACAGACATGGCTATGAAACCCTGGCATCTTAGGTGGTCCGCAACATATAGACAGTATCCAAGGGTTAAATCCTATGACACCGGAAGAAGCCAGGGTTAACCCTATTTTAGCCTATATATCCCATTTTGAAGTAAGTATTGAATCGAACTGGCAGATTCTGCTGTACAGCTAGTCTGGCTAGCTAGACCGTCCCATCTACGTAATTGCAGGGGCGCTTAGGGCTGGAAGGGCACGTAACTGGGACGGTCTAGCTAGCCAGACTACCCTACAGCTGGGCGCTCCAGGCCGAGTAGAGGTGCTTTGAATGTCGTAAGTGTACCAATCCCTACTGTCAGTATATAGGAGTTACTGACTAACATACAGAGCGGGCTACAACAAAGTGACAATCCAGATCCAATTTGAGACTCGTGTTACGTGCTAGCCGTGTTGTCTCCTCTTCCCCCAGTAGGATACGTCCGCTCCTCAAGAGACGCCAGTAAGGAGGAAGGAGAAGCCAAAGAGGGAACGTGGTCCCAGGTTGAGTGGGGCTAGGCGAACTGAACTGTGACATCACATGAACAGATTAATTTTAGGTGCTCACATGGTTCGTTTTGTAATCCCTAGGTACGTACTACTACTGCATCACTCGCTTACACTTATACCTACATGTATGTACATGTGTTCCACACAGCTCAGTGTACATGCTGGGTACATTTGGGGGGGGGGGGGGGGGGATTAGGGCATTCGCCCTGGCCTGTTGGCTATATTCTCACCCCCCTTGGTAATTATTAAGCCTTGCAGCATTCGTATCCAGCCAGGCTTGCCCCCCTTATTTCTTTTAACCCTTAACCTTGACCCCTAGAAACAGTTCAAAACACGGCACCGGCATGTCTACATGTACGTACGTACATACGTATGGTCACTTCAACCTCCACATAATTATAATGTACATGCATGCAGCTAATGTGTGCGCAGCACATCTTGCCTACACACGGCAGCCCAGCACATCTTGCCTACAACAGCAGCCCAGCACATCTTGCCTACAACAGCAGCCCAGCACATCTTGCCTACACACACGGCAGCCCAGCACAGCTTGCCTACACACGGCAGCCCAGCACATCTTGCCTACACACACGGCAGCCCAGCACATCTTGCCTACACATGGCAGCCCAGCACATCTTGCCTACATGCGGTAGCCCAGCACATCTTGCACGGCAGCCCAGCACATCTTGCCTACAACAGCAGCCCAGCACATCTTGCCTACAACAGCAGCCTAGGACATCTTGCCTACACACAGCAGCCCAGCACATCTTGCCTACAACAGCAGCCCAGCACATCTTGCCTACAACAGCAGCCTAGGACATCTTGCCTACACACGGCAGCCCAGCACATCTTGCCTACACACGGCAGCCCAGCACATCTTGCCTACAACAGCAGCCCAGCACATCTTGCCTACAACAGCAGCCCAGCACATCTTGCCTACAACAGCAGCCCAGCACATCTTGCCTACAACAGCAGCCTAGCACATCTTGCCTACACACGGCAGCCCAGCACATCTTGCCTACACACGGCAGCCCAGCACATCTTGCCTACACACGGCAG
This sequence comes from Aplysina aerophoba, assembly GCA_949841015.1. Lineage (NCBI taxonomy): Eukaryota > Metazoa > Porifera > Demospongiae > Verongiida > Aplysinidae > Aplysina > Aplysina aerophoba. Next base: position 5,093,514 of record OX465037.1, on the reverse strand, counting down.
CCTAGCACATCAGTTCTTGCCTACAACAGCAGCCTAGCACATCTTGCCTACAACAGCAGCCCAGAACATCTTGCCTACACATGGCAGCCCAGCACATCAGTTCTTGCCTACAACAGCAGCCTAGCACATCTTGCCTACAACAGCAGCCCAGCACATCTTGCCTACACCTGGCAGCCCAGCACATCTTGCCTACACCTGGCAGCCTAGCACATCTTGCCTACACCTGGCAGCCCAGCACATCTTGCCTACACCTGGCAGCCCAGCACATCTTGCCTACACACAGCAGCCCAGCACATCTTGCCTACACACGGCAGCCTGGCACATCTTGCCTACACGCGGCAGCCCAGCACATCTTGCCTACACACGGCAGCCTAGCACATCTTGCCTGCAACAGCAGCCCAGCACATCTTGCCTACACACGGCATGCAGCCCAGCACATTCTGCCTACATGTGGCAGCCCAGCACATCTTGCATACATGCGGCAGCCCAGCACATCTTGTCTACAACAGCAGCCCAGCACATCTTGCCTGCAACAGCAGCCCAGCACATCTTGCCTACACACAGCAGCCCAGCACATCTTGCCTACACACAGCAGCCCAGCACATCTTGCCCATATACACACAGCAGCCCAGCACATCTTGCCTATATACACACGGCAGCCCAGCACATCTTGCCTACACACGGCAGCCTAGCACACTGCATGTGATGTACATGTACTTCCACGCATTCACTATATACGTATGTATGTTCTAACTTCTGTAGAATTCATGCACATCTCTAGAGTGCCTGTATGTTTTACAGAATGCAGTGTCATGCTTGCAATTGTATACGTATAAGTATGCTATACGCATACATTGGAGCCCTGCAGCCCGGCCTCTCTGCAGATGGTGTGGATACATACGTGGGTTGTCTCTGTTTGCATGGCCGACAGCAGTATACACACATACGTATGTCTAGTGAGCTGAGAACACGGAAGCAACCTCTGTCCAGACCAAGGCAGTGCTTCTCAAGTTAAGGGCCATCCGTCATTATCATGGTCACTGTAATGCTGTATTTAGAATAATTGTCAAGAGGCTGCTGAAGTTCAGAAAAAATGGAGGCGGGGCATGCAAACAAACTATAGCCACTAGACAGACCAACAGCAATATGTCTCACATGCACAGCTGTACCTGTGTACTGTGTATGTACGTATGCATGTACAACTCAATCACACATATGCTACATACATACATACGTACGTACATAATGGCAATTAATTAATTTCACAATCAACAACATCACATGGTGACCTGTATGCATTGCATGTCAGATCAGAGAGTGTTCCTACTCCTCCACTGGATCTACAGTAGTCTTCTCTGAGACATAGATGCCATCCAAGAATTTTCTGATGTCCTTCTTTCGTACCAGTACTGATTGGTGAATGAGTGCAGCTGCAGACAGACAAGCCAGAGCAATGCAACAGCGTGGCCATGTAACAACTCATGCCTGTGTGTGTATGTGCCCATTATACCCATCTTGGGCACATGGGGCAAACATTCTCCTTATGTTACAAACAAGGAAAAGAGTGGGTTATGAAAGCATAATACATTAAAAACAGCAACAGCAAGGCACCAAGACATCGGAGGCAGTCTAAACAGCGTTGGAGTCTGGCTTCAGAGCTCCCACAAAGGGAGGACAACGTGAACCCAACTGAGAGTGCAAACGTTGACCATCAACTATGAACAGGAGGAAACAGACACATCCTCAGCGACCACTGGGAAAGGGACACTACCACATCACACCAATTTGTCTGGTGACCTAAGGCCTGACTCGGGGCGGGCAGGATACCAACGGCCACTACAATTACATGCATGACACCAAAAGTAGAGAAACAGCCAAGCAGCGCTGCCATCCAGCCTGGCAGAGCATACGTACATGTCACTCCATGTCTTCCCATGCACACAACTCGCTATGCATACACACATCTTGCACATTCATACTTATAATTCCCTTACACATATATAGTGCATTGCAGAAAAAAGTTAACGTCTTATGGGTGTATGCACGCCTGTGTCCGCCGACCGGTATGACGCCTGTACGTTGTATAATTTATGTCCGTTACAGCCCCATATTTGATGATCCCGTATGTAATACATACGTACCTAGATAGCTGGACGCCCATAGGTAAGCTACGGGCTTGAAGGTGTCAATCGCAAGATTGTTTAGCCTTTTGTCGCCTTCTCCGAGCATGTCTATGTTGTCAAAGGTGTGACAGTGTTCGGCTTGCCTTTCGAGGTTCTTGGCGTTGTTACAAGTGCTGTTTTTGCGAGTGTTCCATTTCTCTCGTTTGTGGAGTCGGCTATCATGGTGTTTTCCGATTACGTGAAGCAGAGGATACTCTACTACTGATGGCCGAGGAAGAACTACGAAGGAATAGCCCGCTGCTTGTCCGAGGAAGGACACAAAGCTTCCAGAGTTGTTGGCATGTACAAGCTTCTCAGGTGATAAGAAGAATCGGGGACTATTCTCACAATCCAGGCAGTGGCAAAGCCTCAAAAATGACGACAAACGCTAAGAAAATCATTGAAGAGCAGATGTACAGGTACATACCAGTGAGTTGGCACTTCTTTTTTCTGGCTGCAACAACCCGTCCGTACCGTAGCAACACCTGTAGCTTGATTCGTATCACACCCGTAATTGAGTCCGTACATAAACACAAATACGTGTACCTGTGTTACGCCGTATGCCTGTATTATGTCGTTAACTTTTTCCTGCAATGTACGTACCGTACACACACACAATTGCAAAATGTGTACACACAACACCATATACCTACATACACTTATGTATGCATACACACACTCCCTATATACACACGTATACACACCCATATCCACATTTACGCACTCACATGCATGTGTAACCACACTCAATATGCACACGTATACACCCATATTAAACCACAACCCTACTCTCGTATGCATACACACCATTCTATATGCATTTCTGTTTTCCAAGCCCACCCAAGAGTCATTAACAATCTTAAGTTGCACCATGTGTCCTCAAATATGCAGCAACTTGCTGTTTCTCAATGACTATGTCTATATCTTTGTATGTACATTGAAGAAGCTTGTCCGGCTAGGTATCGTTGTTGTTTGAGTTGTTGCTGGAGTTCACTAGCCAATCAGGTTTCTTGAATACACCAAACATTTTGAATACATCACTGAAGAAGGCATCAGCTAGCTGCCGAAACGATTGGTGTATGTAAGGAGCCCAATTGGCTAGTGAACTCCAGGGATAACTCAAGCGAGGTATGCACATTGGTTGAAATAGGGACAACGTCTTGCTCATGTGCGCCTGTGCTGCCCATTGGTACTGTCGATGTATATTAGCTGAGCTGGACATCTCCACTCACCCGAGGAGGACACCAGTTCAAGGTCATTCCCTCGCACTTGGATCTCGTCCTTGCTCCCAGTCTGTTCACATACCACACCCGCTTTCATGTTGACCTACAATGACAGGAGTGGTATTGAGTAGCACTGTCACATGCATGGGGGCGCACGCATGCACGCACACACACACACACACACACACACACACACACACACACACACACACACACACACACACACACACACACACACACACACACGTACACGTACACGCATGCACACACACACAAACATTCACGTACACGCATGCACACACACTCACACACACACACACACACACACACACACACACACACACACACACACACACACACACACACACACACACACACACACACACACACACACACACACACACACACACACACACACACACACAAATCAATATAGCATGTACACACCAAATACATCACACACACACACACACACACACACACACACACACACACACACACACACACACACACACACACACACACACACACACACACACACATACATACAAATACGTACATACAAAAGTTCACAATGATACATAGTAAATGTACCGGCATACTTAACATAGAATTGCAATAGACTGTATAGGTGCACCGAGTATAACAGCTGCCATACCTGTCTCATTTTCTTCTGCCCTAGAAAGTTCCTAATCTCAACCAATGTGCCTGCATTGCTGGTGGTGATGTTGATTGGGAAGTGAGCATATACTGCACGCATCTTGTAGCGAAACCCCTGCAGTCAAGGAAAGGGTAGGAAGAGGAGAAAGATGGGATTAGGGCGCAAACGGAGAAAGGGAGGTGACGTTGGGTGAGAGGTAGTAGATGAGAGAAACGAGGCCTTATGAAAAGATTTGCAGCAAAGCAGAACCACGCCCTCCCACTGACTATCACTCCATCTTACATATAAAACACCCTTGAACATGTTCTCGATGTGACTGGCAATAGTGTTCACTCCAGCCACCTGCTTCCTCCCAGCAAACCACACTTGAATTCTTATGGTGCTCTTGTCTAGGTGCTCCATCTCCAGAGACGAGTGGCTGAAGTCCTTCTCAAGAGTTCCCCTTGGTCCTGTCACCTTGATGGAACGACCTTTCAGGACAACAGTCACTGTGGAGGACACGGCAAATGAAGTAATGTACAGGACGACAGTCAGTGAATAGCTCAGTGCTGTGCAGGCATGTGCGGTGTTTTTTGTGCGCGTGTAAGTGCCAACGGAGTAGCTAGCTACCCAGTCAACACTGATCACGAGTGTTAGTCGTCCAGGAAACCACCATAGGGTGCATACTGCGTACATGCGTACCTCGTGCAAGCATCCTTACCTTTGCTGGGAATTTTGATAACTTTACTTGACTGTAGCGTCTTCATGGCTGTACAGAGTCAGAAGAGTACCAGAATGGTGACCGTCAGTGCATGCACGTGGGTGACTTAACAACTGCGTTGACTTCGGAGCGTTCTTCAAGACTTCTATACGCCATACATAACAACTAACACAAATCTCATGTATGGCCAAATAACGCAAACACTGTCAAGGCCATAGCAGAAAAAGATTGCGACGATACCTACCTTGCTTCCTTCGGTAGTCAGCGACAGCGTACGGACGTGGCAGTGAGCATGCGCATTGCAGGAAGCCGATTACGCAACCAGGAAAACATTAAACAGTGGAGCGACACTCCGCGGGTGTACACAGATTAGCGATCAGAATGGGTACTTGGACTGCGTTGCTCGCTTTGAGCTTGTCGTTTCTTTCGGACTGCACCTCGTCCTCCTTGCACGCATACGAAGTGGCCAAGCTCACCTTCACTCACGGCGGAAAAATCGAGTCGTTCTTCGGAGCGAATGCCGTACCAGGCCCCCCCTTGAATATTACTGACTACCGGCTGAAGGTAGATGTGGACAATCTGAAGAATCCGGAGTGCCTCGACCGCGGCAGTGTGTGCGACTTTGAGTCTCACCGTTACCGTTACCCCGGTGAATACAGTGTGGTGTGCGATGAAGGAGTGAGCGCACAAGCGATAGTGGATCACTGCATTGGCAATGAACATTTGGATCTTCTCATCCTGTGCGTTAGTGAGAGCAGAGCTAGAGAGCTCCTCACAGGAGAGGGACTGAGAGTGGACTCCGAGCGGTTGACAGTGATCCTGGTGAACCATTCAGACGTTTATAGATGTCCCCTGCGCAGTAGGGTCAGCAACAAAGAGATTGATATAACCACTAACGTTACAGTGACAGTCCAATATGCAGGAATGGGCTCCTTCCCACTGGACCCAAATCCAACGATCTATCCTCCATTCTTTGACCAAACTACAACCTTCTACTTTGTGATGTTTGCTTTCTGCTTACTATTGCTGCTGGCCCTGGTGTGGTTTGCCTTCAACTACCTCAAGCGCTGTCACAATGTCTTGAGCAGACGGCAGGCACGGGTATGTGTGTACATATACATGGGGAATATATGTACGTAAGTATGTACGTACATACGTATGTGTAGGCATGATTGAAGTGATCAGCGTGTTATCATGGGTAAATATGGTTCTTTGTGAGTATGTGTGGCTGATAGTGCGTATGTTATATGAGCTGTAAGAGAGTGTTGAAGTGTTGGCTGGCCTAGACCACAAAGGGTAAGAGTCCATTCAGTCCATTGGCGTAGTCTTAGAAAGACATGGCCATCCCAACCTCAGAATACCCCTCCTCTACAAAGGTACCATTCATGTCTAGCCCATGTGCATATGTACATAAGGGGCTAGGCATACCATGTGCGAGCATTCATTTGGCATTTAGTGTCCAGTGTCCGCTTCCTTTACTTGAATGCACGGTAGCAGCCCAAGGAACGGGCTTCCACGCACTGGGGTGAGTGCCATCCCATAACAGAATAGCTGGTTGTTGTATTGTTACAGGTCTTCCATTGGGGCCACCTGAAACACACCATGGTTGTTGATGTCAGATTGGGTCCGTTGGTGCAGTATGAAGTGTACATAGATGTAGCCATCATGATGAATGTGTGTTTGATTATATGTAGGTATGTATGTATGTACGTACGTGCATATGTTGGGCAATTCACAACTTTGTGACTCACATGGTGTGCACACCCGGGGGGATGTGCCTACTGCGGGGTAGCATGTACTGTGTACCCTGAAAGGTGCACAGACTAAGTAGGAAGTTAGAGGTTACTGTGTTCACGGTGGCCACTGCATATCCCTTCCAATTGTGTACATAATGGGTTGGGTTCAATGTGGAAGTGTTTCCCAGACATATATGTATATAGAGTGGAAAACAACTGCGCACAATTTGGGAGCCAGTGACTTTGTTGCTAATGTATGTTTGTGTACTGAGATGCTCCCCCTCTTTCTCCCTCCCTCCCCTCCCTCCTCCATCCAGCTGCAACTACAGACAGCAACTCGTAGAGCTGTGAACCATTGCCCAGTGAGGTCTTACAAAAAGAACAAGGTATGCCAGCACACGGGATGGCATGTGTGTGGGAGAGGGTACAGTGACATCACAGTACTGTTGAGAGGTTAACTGTTCTGTCGGTAGTGTCTTGTATAATGGGCAGCGGTGTGTGTAAGTACGTATGTATGTATGTATGTACGCACGTACGTATGTATGTATGTATGTACGCACGTACATATGTATATATATGTATGTATATTCTTGCTTGCGTGTGTGGTACATATGTTATCAGAAACTTAAAGGGTGAAAGCTGAGGAATGTGTGGAGTGCTGTCTGTGGTTATAGCCCCAGACACTGTGGGTAGGCCTTGTATGGCTTGCCGCCCTGCTCAAGGCAAGGCGTGCCTGGTAGCGCACCTATGTGCGTATAAACTGCCATATACCACTGGTGGCAATAGGAAGTATACTCATAACTTGTGTACGTAGTTGTGCATAAGAGAAATAACGTGGTTAATAATAAAATGGTTAATATAGTAATTCACTTAACGTACATACGTACGTGCTTACATAACTCATTCTGGAGGTTTGTGTGACTGACGTGGGGGCTTCTCAGCTGGCTGAAGTTTGTCTGACTATTCCTGGGATTTAGTCTTCTGGTGCTACCGTGGAAATATTTCATCATGGAATTATTGTGCTGCGTTGTGTCTTGTTGAGTTAGGGTTAGGATTAATGTGGACGGCCTGGTTGTGATCACTTTATGTACACAAATACTTTGAAATGTGACATGGAACAATGCTTCGAATGAGCTGTTCATGGCCCAACCACAGTGACATTGGTTCATTTCCTCCTTCACTTTCTATTGCATACGTGTTTGCAATTGCACGTACGTACGGTACGCGCCATAAAAAAGGTAACGCTAAATGGTAACCGGTATCTGCACCAGAGTTAACGGTTAACCGTTAACAGTTAACAGTTAACAAGTAACAGTTAACTGTTAACGCTGTTACGTAATAGTGCGAATACGATATCCAGTTCGTTCAGTTGCAGTTGCAGTCGCTCAGGTCTTTGCGCTCTCGCAGGTAGTGCAGGCTTTTGTAGATGGCAGAGAAGGTGCTTATCAGGTACGAGGGCAACGGATCGTCAAGATACGACGGGAAGGAGTATTTTGAGGCTGCATCAAAGCTCAAAAGAGAGAAGAACAGCAGAGACCCACTCAACTGACAAGAATGGTGAGCAAGTAACAATCAAAACGAAAAATCGTGTAATCGTCTTTGGTAGTTTCCTTCGAAGGGAAGGCAACAGGTGCGTGCGCAGCACCTCCTGATACACTGCGCTATTTACTGACGCGTTCAAGAGACAACTGTTCGTCGCTCCCTTGCGCGAGATACCCGCCCACACCATCACTTTGTAAGGATGCTTCGCCCTTGGTTTCGGCTTTGGAGCAGTACCAACCTTTCTGTACGAAAGCGTCCTATGGTCACACTTGAAGTATATACGTAGCTATGGCGCTTTTCACGAAGTAACGGTTAACGGTTAAACAGTTAACCATTCTCGGTTAACTGTTAACCCGACAATTGTTAACGATTCGCTACCAGTTTTCGGTTAACGTTACGTTTTTTATGAACCGTACCGTATGTCTGTTAAAAGTTCACTGGCATGGCCTGTGTGGTGTGTGTGTGCGTTTGCGTTTGCGTGTGCGCATGTGTGTGTGTACACAGCATGGGCTCACCCCTATAACAGTAAACAGTAAACAAATGAATTGTCTGCACAGCACAGCTGGCAGTAGAAGGAATACGTGGCTGGAGATACGTACGTAACTATGGGTAGTGGAAGTGCAGGTAGACAAAAATGCCACAATCAGAAGTGTGCTGCATGGTGTTATGATTGGTCACCTGGCAACTCAAATGCATAATAAGAAGTCTTCAAGCCCACAAAGGTTACAAGTGCAGACAGGATCTTTACAGTTTCAATTCCAGTGCACATTCAGAGTGATTCCAAGCTTTCTTGTCCTGTTTGCTTGAATAATGCGTATGAACAGCAGAGCCTCACGTTAATTCCAATGGTGTGTGGCACATGAAAATCTGCTGTTCCAATATGCTGATCCAATACTATTATCACGCCAGTGATTGCAGAGTGCAATCTTCAAACAGGCCTAGAAACCCTGAAATGTATAAATGCAGTGTGAACCCAGGCACATCAGGTCCAGACGTAGTGCCTATAGAACATGAATGTTATCAACACTTGTTGTGCCTTTGTGGCCTAATTGAGTTAGGCCTGTCACACAGTGGGCCAATAAGGACATTCTGGTGTTACCTTGTGCATGTGGTTGTTGCTTCTGTTCTACAAGAACGTGAATGATGGATGTGAGTCAGAGGAGGAAAGGTGTGCTATTTGCTTGGAGGAGTACAAAACCAAAGAGCTTCTGCGGCAGCTGCCTTGCAAGTGAGTCATTGGGTAGCGACCATACCGTACCATCTCATCACCTGTTATGGGTATCTGCAGTCTGGAATAGTGGTACCAGTTAATCACTAAATCAGTTTACTTTGAGCATTGGAGCTTGGGGAGGTGTCTCTACCTCTTGCCTTGCAGGGCTGCCAGTGAACACCTCCCTCCGGTGTGGTACATCTTATAAAAAAGTTAACTTTCTACAACCATTGTACGGGTACGGGTATGGGCGTGCTACGGGTACGGGTACGGGCGTTGCGTTGACCATATTGTCCGACCAAAGTCGAAGCAAGATGGTGGTATTGTTTCGGCGAGACGATTCTCAAAACGTCAGTAGGTTCTGGAATAGATGTGGATCGCACTGAGAAGAGGAAACTGTAATTTCAATAGAGTATTACAGAATAAATGGGATAGCACGGAGATGACTATGAGTACGGTATGGGCATGCTACGAGTATGGAAATGGGCGTACATGTGGGCGTAGACGTTACCTTTTTATGAGATGTACCATATGTTTGTACCATGTTTGTAATGCGTACATATACGTAGTATGTGTGTATGTACTACTAGCATGTGATGTGGGTGGTGTACGTAGATGTCTGTTGGGTGTAGGTGAGGCATGTACTTATGTGGCTTGTGCTCTGACATGCTCACTGTATAATTACGTATGCTGATTTGTGTATTTGTGCAACTTTCTACGTAGATTTACTAGTTTAGGCTTATAACTACATGTTTTGATGCAAGTAGACTAGATTTGGTATTTGTGTACTGACAGTGGGTTACATGGCAGTTGGTCCCATTTGTGAGTGAAGGGAATGTGAGTGACTCCTCTGCATATCCAAGTGTCCCCACCGTGCTGCAGGCACGAGTTCCATAAGACGTGTGTAGATCCTTGGCTGATGGACAAGAGAACATGCCCACTGTGCAAACTGGACATTGTGGTGGAGTTCAAGGGGAGGGTGAGTACACGCACTGATAGATTGATGTCAATAGCAAATATCCTCAAAGGAGTGAGGGTAATTTAATGTAGTCTGCACACCTGTCAGTGAAGTCTCTGAATGCTTTCCTCTCTTTATAGCCTGCTGTTTGACTAAATGCTATATATGTGATTAGCACATCCTGCAGTCATGTGCATCCCTAGGTCTTCACTGTTTAGTGCCTTGGAGTGATTATATGTATGACCAAAGTATTGTGAATCTTTAGCCTAAATTGGTTCTACTTGTACGTAAGCCCTCACCTGGCCGTTGTCTAGTTTATCTAATGCCATATGTTTGGAATGCATAAGTCCGAATAACAATAGAGATACTTAATACTACACTTTCAGTGTCATGCGTTGAATAGCAAAGACGATACGCACCTACAGTACATTGAACAGTAGTGTTGTCAAAAGCACGTAAATGGTGGTCAGTCTTTGAAATTGAAACGATGGCTTATGTACAGTGGAACTGGTGTTAAAGCCATGAGAGCTAGCGTAACCGTAGCTGTGGCCATTTACCACATCACCAAACAGCATTTTCAAGCACAACTTCCTTCTTAGGTGTGATTATCACTGTTCTTGAGGCGCATTATGCTGTGTTTAAACGATGTGTAGAGTCCACAAAGAATTCCAATTTTTGAAACGTATCAAAGCAAAATCACGTTATGTTTGCGAAGATTAACTGTTCGAATTTTTAGAATACGTATTTACAGCACTGTCAACCTTGATCAAGTCTTCTGAAAGAACCCCTCGTCCCATGCACACTTGCATGTGTTTGCATGAAGACGAAATGGTTAATGTGAGTGCTAAGGGTTTAGTGTTCTTGCCATGGACTTTCAAATGCCTCACAATAGCAAAAGCCATTGCTCGGCTTTGACTGTAAACTGTAAACTGCGTATGTTCTGTTTGCTGGCCACGAGCTTGATCACGCATCACCAGAGGCTTCATCGAGGAAACAACTCACTTCAACGTACACTCGTTGGGCCAGACTGCCAAGATCAATACAATATTATTGTTCAGTACTATTGCTTACAAAGGTAAGTAACACAATGACAGAAAGAGGTGCGTCCTATAGCCTCCTGCTAAACCAATCAATACATACCTATGCCCGATTGTCTGTTTACACGCTAACACAGAGTAGCAGAACTAAGAGTTAAGTCACTGCTCCATATCACTGCACTCTCAAAAAGCTCGATCCGAGCGGTGAGATTTTTCGTCCCCAGGAATGCTGGTTGCAAGAAGTTGGCTGCAAAGGAAGTCTCTGCACTCGCCCTGTACATACCACTAACAAAGACACCCTGTGGACGAGACTTAGTAAGTGCCACTGCATCTTTATACAGACCTTTCCACCACAAGGTATGCACTGCGGTCCTGGAAGGTTGTGAGCAAGGGAAGTGTCCAGCTCTCCAGCTGTCCTGGCACTGTTCCAGAACACATGGGCATCTCTGTTGCTCCTCCGCATTGGAATCCAACTGACTATAGCTAGCCTCTGGTCCTGTCACGCCAAATTTGGTCCCCCCCAAAATGGGCCCCCCTGGAACCAAAACAGCAACCAAAATGGTTCCTGGGGGAACCAATTTGGTTGCTGTAATTGGCCCCCCTTGACTGTTTTGGTTCCCCCCTCTCTAAACTATAGTACTTGTATGTATATGACTGTGTAAGGTATGAATAATATGAAGGTCACAGGAGAACACATGTTTGAGAAGTACAAGCAGTTAACAGATAGCTAGGGAAGTATATTACAAATTAAAAAAGGAGTCAATAGTAGAGACAGCATGCAACCCTCTGTATCATTGGGAGCATGCAGGACACTTGTTATGTGTCATCTTGTCCAGTGACCCAGATCCCTCTGCATTTGAACATCCCTTTCCAATAGAACCTCTTCCTCACTCGGTTGAAGGTCTGCTTTACTCCAAAGTGCCCAGATGTTGGATCTGAATGCCACACCTCCACGACCCGTATCTGCTCTTCTCTACTGTATTATTCAAACTTCATCGCTATTCTTCTTCTTGTACATCGCTTCCACCTCCCTCATATGACTCTGTCAGCTCTCTTCCTAACAGATTGCTTCATATTCTTGTCCCATCCTTCAGGATACTATGTATCCTACGTATGTGCTGGTTGCCTTAGCTTCCCGCAATAGCGTATTTGATCGGTTATTCCAGAATTTCGTCCTCTCGAACGCATTCTTCATGGTTATCCTCAGTCATTTCGAATTTACAATTGATTTCGTTCGAAGAAACGCCGCTTACACCTTATATAGCCGTCGCGCCCAGCTACCGTTCCGGCCATTTTTAATGGCGGGAACGGGGGGGGCCTAATTTGGCAAAGTGGAACCGATTCGGCAAGCGCTCCGTTGCCGTTTTAGGCCCGGGGGAACTAATTCGGCGGGGGAACTTTTACGGCATGACAGTCCAACAACTGAGGCTCCTGTTGAAGTAGTTGTCCAAATGGCAGGCTGTGCCCATCACTGACAACAGCAACGGGCCCCTCAGACTCAGTAAGTCCAGTTATGGCACATCCAGGTGCTCCTGGACCAATTCTTGCATATGCAGAGGACTATTCCCTGAGGGGCATGGTTCTAACACATGGGTACCTCTGGTCTAGCTGGACACAAGCTGCGGGTTCTCCCTTCCTCTGACCATTCGCTTCCTCAACTTCAAGGTGGTACCAAACGATATCAAGTGTCGACAAATTCCCTCTAACAACGACAACTGGTCACAGGCATCTCTCTTGGAGTGACCATCATCCTGTCACCAAAAGCAATCCTGAGGTCCATGCGACCTGCTGCTTAAATGGCTGTTGATTGAATGGCTGTTGATTGTATGTATGCTACTGGTGACTTGTCTGGCTGCCTGAAGTTCTTCTCCTTCAGCCTTGCCACCGCAGCAATCTTCTTGAACAGATCACCTCCCATGATGGTGATATCCGACCCCGGTGTCGATGATCCCAAGAGAGGGTTCCCCCTCTATGGTCACATGGGCATACTTAGGGTGGCTCCCCAGTGCGGTGCTAAGTGGTGACTACCTTCATCCCGTGCCCACTTGATCCATGCTGGGTAGGCCAGTCTGCACTCTCGTGTTCCCGTTGACGACAGTACCTGGCCAAATGCTCAGTGCTCCCACATACATACGTACATACATATCTCTCTCTGGCGCCTTTGCCCAGTCTGAATCCTAGCCTCCTCCCATGGCTCCCATGATACTCATTGGGTGGGGGCGGCTAGATGTGTGCCTGGTGGTAAACATAGGCCCTTCTGCAACTGGCCCATACAGCAGCATCTCCTGCGACATTGAGTCCCTTCAGTGAGCAAGCTGAAAATGCCTCTGCAGGCGGCAAATGAAGTTGGTCACTGTCTCTGACTCCTTCTGTTGGGTATGCCAGTAATCCTGAGCTACTAGCATGCAAAGACTAGGGTCAAGCCTAGCTTTCAGTGCTTTTACTGCCTGGATGTAGCCGTGGCAGTCACCCTCATTGATGATATTCCACTCTCAGAAAGCTCTCCCCTGTAGGTGCCCCGCAAGCAGCAAAAGGAGCTCTGCCTCGGTCCGCGCATCCCACTGAACGGCTCTCTCAAGAGTGTGCGACCAGTCATTGATGGTGAGGTCAGGCTGACTCCCTAAAACTGATCTTCTTTGTTTTCGAGCGTCTTGTCGGACCCCTCCAGCTGTTCGGCGTCCATAACTCTGTGTAGCACTCCTTCTGGCACTGGACTCCCCCCTGCTGCTTGGCCGTCACGTCCTCCAACTCTTCTTGGGTACGCACCTCTGACGGATCCAACACCTCCTCACATCCCCCTGTGTGACTCTTTGCTAGTGTTTTCGCTGACCAACTCGAGAAAATCTTCATCTTTGTTGCGAAGCGTCAGTTGCCATTCCCCAACAACGAGCTAGACGCTGCTCGGCTGCCGTCCATCATCCGTGAGCTTGCCGCTGATCATCTGCACCAGGTTCTCTCATGGCACGTTTGTAGGACAGTCAAGACCTGCCACTAACGCTCGCATCTGACCTCTGGTGTTTCTGCGGGAGTTCAACAGGAGAGCCTATCCTGCCATGGTGCGGTATCGCTGGGAACTCCAAATGTTAGCGTTCCATTCGCTATCCACAAGCCTGATCACGCACCACCACAAGCTTCATCGAGGAACCAACTCACTTCAATGTACAATCATTGGGCCAGACTGCCAAGATCATGCAATATTAATGTTTAGTACTACTGCCTACAAAGGTACAGTAACACAATGACAGAGAGAGGTGCGCCCTATAGCCTCCTGCTAAACCAATCACTACACAGGTAAACCAATCACACCTATACCCTAATTGTCTGTTTACATTCTAATACAGTTTAGCACAACAAAGAGCTAAGTCACTGCTCCACACCTGCAGTGACAGTAGTAAGCAATTCAAGTGGCTGCACTGGCATTGATGTGAACTTTGAAGTACGAATGCAGTACCATGTGTACTTGCCTTGCACTCATCTTCTTTGCTGCATTTGTCGATTTGATTCTTGTGTGATCTTCTGGGGAATAACCCGCATGATAAGACAAAGCTCCCTATATCCACTTAATGTCTAAGGAGACTCCACACCTCAAATGTGTTCTGTAGTTCAGTTGATCTGAATATGTACGTGTGTATGTGCATTTTCCTCTTTAGTATCCTTTTCCCCACTTACATTCTAAGTTCCTAATGGCATCTCTCTTTACTCCTTCCTGCTCTCTTTACTCCCCCGTTTTTCTTTCTCTCCACTGTTCACCCCCCAACCACCATCTCAGAACCTAACCCTGTGCTCTCCCCTCCCTCCTCTTCCCCTCAGGAGCAACAACAGGAGGAGCCTGAGGTGATTGTAGGCGGAGGGGGGGACAGAAGTGGGCCAAGAGCCAGCAATGAAGAAGAGACTTCTTTTCCGTTCAGATCTGACAGCACCCCTGAACCAGACAATGAAGCAGGTACTACACACGTACACAGTGAATGCTGGAGTTGTACTAACCACAGACTCAGTTACATTTTAGTACACCTTCATGCCACTACGAGGACCATACAGCATTGTACATACAAATGTAATTAAACAGTGCAGTATGTACATACGTACATAGGTACAGCTGTACAGCTGTTGTCCCGACACTGCACTTTAGTGTGTGCGTGCTGAGGGGTGGGGTCGGTCTGGGCCATTGACAGTAGCAATGAGCATTCCTCAGGTTGTGAAATGACAGCAGCAGATAGTTCCTGTGGGCCCCATTTTGTGTGGGTGGGTTGGTTACATACTTTTTGTGTGGGTGGGTTGGTTACATACTTTTTGTGTGGGTGGGTTGGTTACATACTTTTTGTGTGGGTGGGTTGGTTACATACTTTTTGTGTGGGTGGGTTGGTTACATACTTTTTGTGTGGGTGGGTTGGTTACATACTTTTTGTGTGGGTGGGTTGGTTACATACTTTTTGTGTGGGTGGGTCGGTTACATACTTTTTGTGTGGGTGGGTTGGTTACATACTTTTGTTCTGTAAGATACAGTGTTCTCTGGTACCAGCGCGAAGGTGGATAAAAATGGATGAAAGATTTTCATCCACTTCAAGCTGGTACCGGAGAACTGTGTATCCTACATGCTTCAGCCAGCCAAGAAGCGCTCACTTCATTGGTACTTTTGTTTTCTGCTCAACACAGGCTCTGTGCAGTCTTAGTTGACCATCACCGCCCCCACCCAGAGACTCGTTAAATCTCACACCCCATTGTAATTAATTGCTGTATCCTAAAGCACCTTTTTGAAGTTTGTTTGTTTTGCTTTGAAGTGTGTATTGGTAGATTTACTCATCTTTTGATGACTGCAAACATGTATTTATGGACATTTTCACGCTTCAAAGTTTGAACTCATGTGCTGCACACTGTGCTAAAGTTGAGTTTTTTTGGGTGGCCATGCAACGTGTGGCATGCCTGCATGCCTGCATGCTACTGTCTAGGTGAAGGACCCTGGGTGTGCATGTCCAAGGAAATGAACTCAATCACAGAGTTTATGCAGCCTTTACTTGCAACTACAACCAGTCTGCTCTGCTCCAGTGGCACACAGTGACTATTCGAATACACGCAGACCATAGCGTGTCTGTGTGGCCAGCTCAAATACAATCATGTGCAAGGACATGGTACAGCAACTACAGCCAAGGTATTATGCATACTCAATTATAGTAGATGCATAACTGCATTACTACGTAGGACTTGTACGTATATACAAACATGGTACAGTCCAATTAATTAAGCAAAATCTGTTAACGTGCTTTTCAGAGAACATTAACAACCTCCAGCCTGTGTTCGCAGTGTAGACTGTAGCCAGCTGTATACAAAGCCATGACCAAGGCTTCCATGGAGGCCAACTGGGGGGGGGGGGGGGGGGGGGGAGTACAGGGGGGACTGATTAGAGTGAGGGTTGATGTAAAAGGTGACGATCAAGCAAGGAAAGAACATTATATAGTTATGTACATATATGCAGAGAGGACACTGTGCACAATGCATACCCTAAACCCGTGCAGCAGATCCTGGCTAAAGTGGTGTGTGATGTATGACTCGATCCCTTGAACTGCCTGTAGGGTATAAGCTGAACGATATCTCAGATATATAGCTCTTTCACCACTGTGATTCAGTCTGTGCGAGTGAAGAGTGAAAGGCGAGGCACATACTGTACTTACATGGTCAGCACGCACCAAACGTGCAGCAGAGAAAGACGAATGAACCACAGCCCTTCATCACATGTATATAATATATATAGTCCAGAGCATATATTCATGTCAGTAAAGTCTGCAAACAGTGATGAGATGATATAGTAATAATAATCATGATGTCACTTTAGTACACTGGTAATAAATGCTATACTATAAATTATATATATTAAACATGCATATAGCTAACTACAATTAGTGCCTGCAATTAGTGATGAGAAACATGCATGCATAGGCAAGCATCATGCCCTGTGATGGTGGCACTGGGTCCGATCGATAGAGTATATAATTATACTATATACGTACTATGCAGCATCTGCATGGCTAGGCACAATGTATAAATTATATCACATTATATGAAATATGAAAATTTCAAGCTGTTCCAAGCCATTTACTGCTCTAAAACATGATACCCCCTGAACTTCCAACTCTGAAGGAGATAATTTTGAAGACTTCATGGCCTATATACCTCTGAAGGAGATGTGGTCTGGGGTAAGGGGATCGAGGGGATCGGAGGGGGTGGGTGGCTGCTGAGGAAGTTGTCTCCCATGCAGTCCTTTCCCTCTATATACAGCTACTATACATAGCTAGAAAACAAATTTCTAGTTAACTCCAAGTATATGCATGCGTAGGCAATATTATATATGCAATATTGTTTTGTTTAGCTACGTATATATATAACTAAAACTAAAATACTTTTAGTATGCAGTCTCAGTTATTCAGTTGACTAAACTGTACAATTATAACTATTTCAGCAGAGCTACCCTGAAATTAAAACTAAAACTAATAGGTGAAGCAGAAGTGACTAAGAACTGAGCAAGTGATCATTCAATGATTAATTGTTAGTTCCAGGAATTCTACAGCTTTACATTCCCTTCTACAGAAAATTCTGCCTGGGGACAGAAAAATAGATTAAATAAAATATTATGCAACACTTTAAGAACTAACTCAAGCTCGCTGAAGACTCTTGTGTGAACTAGAACTAGTGCACTTTTATGCATCAAACCAACACTGATATACATCATATCATCTTTCTTGCAGCCATGTGCATAAAACACAGACCATGCTACACGCACTAATGGGAAAAGCATGATGTACAATGAGGCCCTATTGCTGAGCCAGAGGACAGGACCTGAGGGGTACTGTGGTAAATGTTGTTGTCAGTCCGGGGCCATATTGTCAGCTCATTAGCGCACACAAATAAGTGTCCCCCTTCGAAAACACTTTTTTGGAGTACTTGCCTCAATTGGTGAAATAGCAGTCTGGAGGGACTGCTTTCGGGGTGACTGTAATCAGCGTAACGTACAGGTTTCAGAGCTGCCAGGAATATTCAGTCCCCCATGAAAATATTTAGTTTGAAACGCTTTTGACTAAAATGTCACTTTCACAAGCTGCACATGAACGCACGCATGATCATTGATCGAATTAGCGTAGCTACCTGTGTGATATGATACATGGTGATTAATTTATATATTCTCTTAGACTTCAGAAGCTACAATCAAAATGACTGCAAGGACCACGTTACTCGCTTTAAGCTTGTCCTTTCTTTCGGACTGCACCTCGTCCTCCTTGCACGCATACGAAGTGGCCAAGCTCACCTTCACTGACCAAGTCGTTCATACCTTAGTGTGAACTTCATTTTGAGAGACGTTGTTAAAGCAGTGTTGTGTCAGACCCATATTTAGAGTAATGCTTGTTCATTTGCTCACATTGAGATTTTTGCATAGAACTTAAACTAAAACTGATGTGAGAACTATACCTAAATCTAAATTTGCCAGCTATACTAACTAAACTTGGAATTTTGCAACACTTTAAGAACTAACTCAAAAGCTTGCTCAAGACTCTTGTGTGAACTAGAACTTTTATAGCCGCATATAGTGCACTTTTATGTATCAAGCCAACACTGATAAAATGTAGTTGAACGCAGTTAATGGCCTGTGTTCGTAATGCCCGCGCATATCATCACCTCTATGATTGGTCAGGTTCTGCACATGTGCAAGGACTACATTGCCACACATGCGCAGTGCTTACCTCGTGCTGTCTGCCAGGACACAAGCGTTTTGGCCGCTGGCAGCTAGACGGAGTTCTAGATCTTTTTTTAAGTTACAATCTCCGCTTCCCTATGGGAGGTGTGAATGGGTTGTGGGCTATATCCCCAGGTTTGTTGGTGACCTCAACTAGGGAGGTCAAGGGTCAGGGATTGCCTTATGTTTTGATTGATGAACTAACTGTCTGCAGGGACTGCTTTCTGGGGGACCGAAATCGGCATAACGTACAGGTGTCAGAGCTGACAGAGAATATTCGGTCCCCCGTGGAAATATTTTAGTTTTAAACGCTTTCGACAAATGTCACTTGCACGCAGCCACACATGAACACACGCATGATCATTGATTGAATTCGCGTAGCCATAGAGATACTCTATAGAGTATCTATGCTATGTGATATGTTTCATGCGGGTTAATTGCTATAATTTATTCTCTTAGACTTCAGAAGCCACGATCGAAATGACTGCAAGGACTGCGTTGCTCGCTTTGAGCTTGTCGTTTCTTTCGGACTGCACCTCGTCCTCCTTGCACGCATACGAAGTGGCCAAGCTCACCTTCACTTACGGCGGAAAAATCGAGTCGTTCTTCGGAGCGAATGCTGCACCAGGCCACCCCTTGAATATTACTGACTACCGGCTGAAGGTAGATGTGGTCAATCTAAAGAATCCGGAGTGCCTCGACCGCGGCAGTGTGTGCGACTCTGAGTCTCACCGTTACCGTTACCCCGGTGAATACAGCGTGGTGTGCAGTGAAGGAGTGAGCGCACAAGCGATAGTGGATCACTGCATTGGCAATGAACATTTGGATCTTCTCATCCTGTGCGTTAGTGAGAGCAGAGCTAGAGAGCTCCTCACAGGAGAGGGACTGAGAGTGGACTCCAAGCGGTTGACAGTGATCCTGGTGAACCATTCAGACGTTTATAGGTGTCCCCTGCGCTTTAGGGTCAATATCGCAGAGATTGATATGACCTCTAACGTTACAGTGACAGTCCGATATTTGGGGATAGATCAATTGGCCATGGACGCTTCCCATCCAGACATCAACTCCAGTCGGAATGCTTATGCAAGCCTTGCATTATTTACTCTGTTTTCGATTTGCCTCATCAGTGCCATACTCGGCATCTGGATTGTGGTAGGTTGCCTCAGGAGTTACTACAAGCAGAGCCAAAGGCCACAGGTAAGAAATCTGTAGGGCATGATTTGTGTATTATTATTATGGAGGAGCTACCACCATGTATGTATAATGCATACATGTATACGGTTTGTGTTGATTCTTGAAGAGCACAATGTATGTTATAATTATTATTGTGCCATGTACGTATCAAAATCTATTATTGCCAGCTATCGTTCTTTTAGAATGTGGATGATTATTATACTATTTATACTTGACTCTCAACATGTATACAAGTACATAGTCTGTGACCTTGTACAGAACTTGAGCAGAAAATGTTTATGCCTTGGGTTGACAGTTTATATATCATATCATATCATATCATATCATATCATATCATTTAAAGTGCACCATGTGCCGAAGCACACTAGGGCAACACTGCCCCATGCAGCACTAATCAAGTAGCTAGCTAACAAGATCAACAATCTACAATGAGTCAATGTCTTGATTCAGGTGGCGATCCAGCTGCTGCAATCCCTCCAGAGCCCTTCCACGGTTTCCTTTCTGCCTTCACCTTCCGACCCGTGGTGCCTGGCCGGCAGGTTCGGGTCGCAACCCCAACCGCCAGCCCAGATGGCAACAGGCTGGCAGGTTTGGGTCGCAACCCTAATCGCCAGCCCAGATGGAAACAGGCCGGCAGGTTTGGGTCGCACCCCTAGCCGCCAGCCCAGATGGAAACAGGCCGGCAGGTTTGGGTCGCAACCCTAACTGCCAGCCCGGATGGAAACAGGCCGGCAGGTTTGGGTCGCAACCCTAACTGCCAACCCGGATGGAAACAGGCCGGCAAGTTTGGGTCGCAACCCTAACTGCCAGCCCGGATGGAAACAGGCCGGCAGGTTTGGGTCGCAACCCTAGCTGCCAGCCCGGATGGGAAGAGGCCGGCAGGTTTGGGTCGCAACCCTATCTGCCAGCCTGGCTGGGAAGAGGCCGGCAGGTTTGGGTCGCAACCCTAGCCGCCAGCCTGGATGGGAAGAGGCCGGCAGGTTCGGGTCGCAACCCCAACCGCCAGCCCAGATGGAAACAGGCCAGCAGGTCCGGGTCACAACCCTAGCCGCCAGCCCAGATGGAAACAGGCCGGCAGGTTTGGGTCATGCCCCTTGCTGCCAGCCCTATGGTGAGTAACTGAGAGATGTGGTCCCTAGGCCATAAACCTCCTCCTCCATATTCTCTCCACTGCTCTTCCTACTGCCGAATCTGAGCACACTCTGTCCAATGTCACGGCCATCCTCTCAATCTCTTTCAAACCCTGCCACCCCTCAACCCTCTCATCCATCAGCTCCAACAACTTCCCCCTTTCCTCTTTTACCAGTTAACACTTCATCACCAGATGCTCCGCATCTTCCACCTCTCCGCTTCTACAGTTCTTACAGATCCTCTCTTCTCTTTTCAAACCCCGCCACCTTCCAGTTTCAATTCTCAGTTCTGCCGTCCCTCCTCTCAATTTAGCCAACATCCTTCTCTGCCTCTTACAGTCGACTTCTACACACCGAGATTTACATTCATCGTCCATTAACCTTCCCATCATTCCCAGCTTCGAGCGCACTCTAGCTTCCTCTCTCCAGACCTCTCTCACCTTCCTCCATGCTACATCCTTCAACATCTGTTTCACTTCCCTCATCGTCAACCCATTCAGGGCCTCCACATCCACCTCTTTCCACCCAAACATCTCCAAACTCTGCCACAAATCCTTCACCCACTTCACCTTACTTCCTCGCTCCAATGCTTCCATCATCACCACCTTTAGCAACCTGCCATCACCCATCCTCATCACCTGCACCCAAAACTCTATGCTTCTCTTCATTGCTTCCCATTTCACTGGTAGCATGTTCATTTCATATTGCAGAGCCACCAAAGGATGCAGTCTCCCCACCCCTAAAAAGATTCTCGCTGCCCTCATTTGTACATTCTCCACTGGTCTAAGCTGCCCTCCACACCCCCATACCTCAGCTCCATACAGTAACACCGTTTCAACAAGCATCTCCATTAACTTCATAAAGGTGGCCCCTTTCACCTCCCCCACTGTAGCCCTGCACCTTCGAAGCCAGTCGCCTAGCGCTCCCGCCCCTGCCTTTGCCCTCTCCTCCACCATTCTCACACTCTGCAGGTGTTCATTCACCACACACCCTAGGTACTTGTACTCTTCCACTACTCTAACCTCCTCACCACGGACATAAAACTTCTTGTCTGTTCTCCTGACTCCCTTCCTCCTCATGTGCATCACCCCACACTTCTCCACATTAATCTCCACTGACCACTCACTACACCATTCAGCCAAGGTCTCCAACCCCCATTTCATTGATTTCTCATCCTCAGCCACAATCACCGCGTCATCTGCATACATCAACACCGAGATTAACTGATCTCCACACTTCACTCCAACTTCTGCCCCTTTCAGCTTAGACACCAGTGAGTTTACATATAGTGAGAACAGCAGGGGCGAGAGTATACACCCCTGTCTCAGGCCACATGATACCCCGAAAGGTTCGCTCCATTCCTCTCCCACTTTCACCACACAGCTCATGTCAGAATACACAGCCTTCAAGAAATCTATGACTTTACCTCTGATGCCCATCTCCTCCAGACAACACCATAGCTTCCCCCGACTCACTCTATCTTAGGCCTTCTTAAAATCAATAAAACCTGCCATCATCCCTCTTTTAGCCACAGCTCTAACCTGGCCCAGCAGAACCAGGGTCAACAGCTGGTCCCTGCATCCCCTCCCTTTCCGAAACCCTCCCTGCTCCTCAGCCACCAGATCCCTCTCTCCAACCACGTGCTCCAACCTCCCCTGTACGACACTGCACATAGCTTTGTATGCCACTGGCACTAATGAAATTCCCCGGAACTCATCCGTCTGACACACACCACTTCCTCCCTTCTTTGGAATGGGGACCACTGTGCTTCTCCTCCATTCTGAGGGGACCATCCCCTCCCTCCAGCACCAATTAAACAGAGTGACCCAAAAGTCTACCAGGACCTTGCTGCCAACCATCTCTGCCGTCAGACCATCACTACCTGGAGCAACCTTTCGCTTCAGACTATCCAGGGCTTGCTCCACTTCCTCTCTTGTCATATAGCCTCATTTAGAAGTTCAAACCCACTACCTGCCTCTTCTCCCCCTCCATTTCCCTCACCTTCTGACCTCCCTTCATTTAGTACCCTCTTAAAATGTCTCCTCCATACCTCTACTGCCTCCTTGCCCTGTTTCATTACCCCTGCCTCATCGTAGACCTTACTAATGTTACTCCTCTTTTTCCGACCATCTGTCAAGCCCAACTTCCTCACAGCTGCCCACCATCTCCTGGGGCTCCTTATCAATCTGTCCAGCTCATTCCGTTTGCTCTCTTCCGCGCTCCTCTTGGCTCTGCCCACTGCTCTCTTATAAGTCCTTCTCTTCTCCACATACTCCCTCTTTTTGTCCTTCTTTGCCTCCTTGTCACCACATTTCAACCACTCTCTTTCAGCCTCATGGAAGGCCTTCCTTAGCTTCCCAATCTCCTTTGTGAACCACCGTTGTCTCCTCTTGTCCCTCCTCACCTTTACCTCCACCCGCCCCTGTTTCATCATCTTCACCAACTCCTCATACACTTCATCAATCACCACCTGGTCCTTCCCTGCTGCCATCACTCTCTCTCTCAACCTCCTCACTCTTTCCACTTCACTTTCCAGGTAACCCTCCGGGACCCTGAACCTCTTCTCCACACCACCTTCGACTTCCTCCTCTCTCTCACCCACCCAATCCACCCCAATCTCCCAAGCCACCAGGGAGTGGTCTGGGATCCTGGTGACCGCCCCCTTGCACCTCATCTCCTCCACACTCTCTGACATGGTTGTCACCTTAAAGCTCTCAAACATGTTCAAATGTTCATTTCCCACTACACAATAGTCAACCACTGAGCAGCCCCTGCCAGATATACATGTAAATGCATCCCTACCCTTTCTTCCATTCACCACAACCATATTCACACTCTTAAGGAATTCCACAAAATCTTCACCCTGACTGTTTCTCATTACATCAATCACCTTCCGTGGTGGCACACCTTCTGTATGCACATCCAGGGTGCCGCACCTCGCATTAAAATCTCCACAGATTATCAGTGGGCCCTGTGAGCCAAACCTCAACACCTGCTCCGTAAGCAATTGCAAGGTTTCTTCAGCCCCCATCCCACTGCCTGAGGGCTCAGGTGGGATGTAGCACACTGCTAGCGTAAGAATCTCCTCATTTTCTTGGTTTAGCCTTACCCATAGCACATCCTCCACATCAGTGTCCAAAACTTCCACTACATACCTCTCTAACACCTCGTCACGCACCAAAAGCCCAACTCCACCAGACTGCATTCCTGTGCAGGTTCCTTCTATTTCTACCAAACCACCTGTAACCTTCCACCACAATCTCCTCCTCTCCCTTCAACCATGTTTCCACCAATGCCATCATATCTGGTTTATAGAAATCTATCACCTCTGCCCTCATATCATGGCTTTCCTCATTTGCTCCATTCCCCTACCATCTTTAAACCACCCACACACATTCCAGCACATCATGCTCAACTTCCCTTCACTTTCAGCCCTTACCTCTCCCTCCCTCTCCACTGCCCCTGCCCCCTCCATGAAATCTGACCCCATTACCTGTGCCCAGCTGACACAGGCGCCACCCCTAAAAAATCATTTCCCCCTCCTCGCACCTTCTGCCACTGCCAGTGCTTGTGATTCCACTTCTCATCCACCTCTACCAAGCACCTCTCTGGGGCTTTTACGATGAACCACCACCCCTTCTTTCCCCCCAGTTCAGCCACTTGCTTTCTAACGGAGAACCCTGAGCCCATCTTTCCCACTACCCTAACCATCTCCTTTGCCACCTCATCACACGACTCCTTTTTCCTGGTCCCCCACACTTTCCTCACGCCTGAGGCTCATTTGACTACCCTTTTTGTCCCCTTCCCCGTACTCTTCTGTTTACCCACCTCACCCTCCTTTTGCCTCCCACTTCCCTTGCCACCTGTCCCTCCACTCATTTGCTTGCCCGCATCGATCCCCCTTTCCTTCTGCCTCTCTGTGTTCAACTCAAACTGAAGGGATATCTTGGGGTGGAGCCTTCCCACTCCCAAAAATATCCTTGCCGCTCTCAGCTGGATCTTCTCCATTGGAGCCAAATTCCTGCAGCTACCCCACACTTCGGCCCCATATAGCAACACTGAGTCTACCAGCATTTCCAACAACTTCTTAAATGTCTCACCTCTAAGCTCTCCCACTGCTGCTCTACACCTCCTCAGCCACTCACTCAGGGCTTTGGCCCCGCTTTTGCCCTCTCTTCCACCATTCTTGTGCAATTCAGCTGTTCATTTACCACACACCCCAGATACCGATACTCCTCCACTACTTTGATCTTCTCACCATTAACCAAAAAGGTCTCTCTAATCCTCTTAACACCTCTCTTCCTCATATGCATTATTCCACTCTTCTCCACATTGACCTCAACTCGCCACTCTCTGCACCACTCCTCCAACACCTTTAAGCCCCTCTTCACCTGTTTCTCATCTTCTGCCATCAACACCGCATCATCCGCATACAGTAGCGCTGTGATCATCCGTCCCCCACACTCTACCCCAACCCCCGCACCCCTTAGCCTCTGCACTAATGAATTAATATATGAAGAAAATAATAAAGGTGATAGGATGCATCCCTGCCTCAATCCTCTGGTTACTGAAAAGGAGTCACTCAGCACACTGTCCACTCTCACCTTGCAGGTCAGGGATCTGTAGGCCACCTGCAAAAAGGAGAGAGCTCGACCACCAAATCCACTGTCCTTCAAACACTGCCACAACTTGCTCCTGTCTACTCTGTCATATGCTTTTCTGAAGTCAACGAAGGTCGCAAACATTCCCCTTCTGGACTGCGTTTTAACCTGTCCAAGCAACATTAGCGTGAGCATCTGATCCCTGCAACCCCTGCCTCTTCGAAAACCTCCTTGCTCCTCTGCTACCAGGCCTCTCTCTTCAACAACTTCCATCATTCTCCTCTGTACAATCCTACATAGGGCTTTGTATGGTAGTGACACCAGCGAAATCCCCCTATACTCGTCCACTCTGCATGGGCCACTCTTCTGCTTCTTCGGAATAGGAACTACCACACTCTTCCTCCACTCAGTTGGAATCTTTCCAAACTTCCAGCACCAGTTGAATAAACACCACCAAAAGTCTACCAGAGCATCACAACACACCATTTCCGCAGTCAAACCATCTCTCCCTGCAGCCACCTTCTTCTTCAGACCACCCAATGCCTGCACCACCTCCTCTCTGCCTAAATCCTCATCCATCACTCTGAATTGACTAGTTGACTCGCCATTATTCTCCAACCCTCCACACTCTTCTGCCCCCCCCTTCACAATTCATAACCTTTTCAAAGTACCTCTTCCACACATCCACTGCCTCTTCACCCTCTTTAAACTCCTCAAACTCATTGAACACCTTGCTAACAGTCTTCACTTTACCACTTCTACCTGCTACCCCATACTTTCTCAGTGCCTTCCACCACTTCTTTGAGTTCGTCATCAGCCCTTCCAGATTGTCATACCTTTTCTCGTCAAAGTGCTTTTTCGCCCTATTCACTGCCCTCTTATACATCTTTCTCTGCAAAATACACACTTCCCTCAGCTGCCTCCTTACGTAAATACATTGATATTAATATACATGTATATATATGAGTATTTGCAGTACAAATACATGCCACATTGACTATACACAGTCGATCTGACTGTACCGATATACCTAATACAGGCTGCAGTGCACAGTATGTATATATCCCTTTTATCGTGGATAAGCCACTATAGTGGCTTGCACATGACCGGAACCTGTTGAGGAACCATAGATATTCTAACCTACGCAGGTTAGAGTATCTATGGTGGAACAGACACGACTATGACGTAAAACAAACTTACTTAGTTGTAATCGTACCTCTCTGTTCACTAAGGGTTATCTGCAAGCATAATTAGGTCCTTAGATATAAGTATTGCGATTCCAATGGCATATTTTGAAGGATGGTTATCCTGGCCGAACAGGAACGTTGGAACACCTGATATATACTTCGCACAGAATCTATTTTAGGTACGAAAAAGGCGGTGAAATCCTCTGATACCTACTAGGATGGCCCGACAGCTATGAGCTGAAGATGTAGCGAACAATGGACGAACCAGACTGGGACAACTCCGATGCTAGTTCGGACGAGGACAACGAGTACAATTCACTCGGTTTGAGAGACCCCCTTCGGTGAGCGGAAGACAGCAAAGACTCAGAAGACGGTTCTGGCCATACACAGCAGACAGTCCATGCTGGCACTCTCCCTCCTCAGGAGTCTGAATAACCACACGTGCGTGACCCAACTTCCTCTATAAATTATATATATATCATATCATATCATTTCATTTAAAGTGCACCGCGTGCCGAAGCACACTAGGGCAACACTGCCCCATGCAGCACTATGATCAAGTAGCTAGCTAACAAGATCAACAATCCAAATGAGTCAATGTCTAAATTCAGGTGTCGATCCAGCTGATACAATCCCTCCAGAGCCCTTCCACCGTTTCCTTTTTGCCTGCCCTTGCCGACCCGTGGTGCCTGGCTGGCAGGTTTGGTTCGCAACCCTCACTACCAGCCCAGCCCGGATGGAAACAGGCCAGCAGATTCGGGTTGCAACCCTAGCTGTCAGCCCAGACGGAAACAGTCCGGCAGGTTCGGTCGCAACCCTAACCACTAGCTCGGATGGAAACGGCCGACAGGTTCGGGTCGCAACCCTAGCTGCCAGTCTGGATGGGAACAGGCCAGTAGGTTCGGGTCGCAACCCTAGCTGCCAGCTCGGATGGAAACAGGCCGGCAGGTTTGGGTCGCAACCCTAACTGCCAACCTGGCAGGTTCGGGTCATTGCCCTTGCTGCCAGCCCTATGGTGACTAACTGAGAGATGTGGTCCCTAGGCCATAAACCTCCTCCTCCATATTCTCTCCACTGCTCTAGCTTCCTACTGCCGCATCTGTGCATGCTCTGTCCAATGTCACTGCAACCCTCTTAGTCTCTTCCAAACCCTGCCATCCCTCAAGCCTCTAACCCATCAGCTCCAACAACTTCCCCCTTTCCTCTTTTACCAGTTCACACCTCATCACCAGATGCTTCGCTTCTTCCACCTCTCCACTTCTACGGTTCTTACAGATCCTCTCTTCTCTTTTCAGACCTCGCCACCTTCCAGTTTCAATTCTGAGTTCTGCCGTCCCTCCTCTCAACTTAGCCATCATCCTCCTGCGCCTCTTACAATCCATCCCTACACAATGAGCCTTGCATTCATTGTCCATAAGTTTCCCAGTCATTTCTAACTTTGAACTCCCTTTCGCCTTCTCCCTCCAAACTGCTTTTACTCTCCGCCATACTGTATCCTTCAATACTTGTTTCACTTCCTTTATTGTCAGTCCATCCAATGTCACCACATTCAATTCTCTCCACCCCAAATTCTCCAAACTCTGCTGCAAATCTTTTACCCACTTCACCTTACTACCAATCTCCAAGGCTTCCAGCATTACCACTTTCACTAACCTATCATCATTCATTCTCATTACTTGTATATACCCAAAACTCAATTCCTATCCTCAATGCTTCCCATTTCACTGGCAGCATATCCATTTCAAACTGCAGGGAGACCAACGGATGGCGCCTCCCCACACCTAAGAAGATTCTTGCTGCCCGCATCTGTACATTTTCCACTGCATCATTTTCCACTGCATATATTATCCCGGTTCTTTGCCCACGCGTTCTTTTTCGTATGTACACTTCATATGTTTCAGTACTTACTTGTAATATATTGTATTGCATATGACTACACATTTGAACAAATGTTCACTATGTGTACCCTATGTATAAAATTTGAAATGAATTCACTAAACAATGATCGTCCACAACCAAGGGCAGAGCCACTGTAGTGGCTTATCCACGATAACACGTTTTTCTCGCGCAAGAATGCACACAATAAGGGATATTCCTCTGTAATCTGAAACTACACTAGCCGGGCGATTGGGCAGGTGGTACTTGTCAGAATCAATCAAACGTTTCGACCCAACCTTGGGTCTTCATCACTGGTAATTACATGGCAAGGCTGGGGACTTATATACGGGTGGTGGGAGGGACAGGTGAGGCGGGAAATGATTGTTGATGAAGCGCTACATGTGTGTGGGGTCACATGATTATCACGCGATGTTAAAATATGACAATATAACAGTAGCTAGCTATATACTAAAAGAGAATGAGAAAAAGGAGTGAAAAGGATATAAAAGGGAAGGAATAAAGGTAATGAGTAAAAATGTGAAATAGTGGAATTGTCAATGCCCAAGGGTAGGTGGAGGCTCACTGGTTGGTGGAATGGGGACGGTGGATAAGGAGGTCATACACTGGTGGGAGATTGCATTCTTCCCTGTTCATGGCGTTTGTCTCTGACCGAATGTGCCATGACTCCAGTGTACATCTCCGGTGGAACTGCTGCTCAGTGTCGATCACCATGGCACCTTCCCAGTCAATAGCATGCGACTGCTGTGCCGCATGCTCTGCTACCGCTGACTGTGCCAGATTGCCACTTGTCAGGGCCCACTTGTGCTCCTTCAGCCGGTGGACCAAAGTTCTGCCTGTCTGGCCTACATACACCTTGGGTCAGTCCTTGCAGGGGATCCTGTAGATCACTCCTGCCTTCTGCTGTACCGGGACCTGGTCCTTCAACATGACTAGTGCTAGTAGTGCCTGTCTCAGGGTGTGATGTGGTCTAAGGCAGGTGCAGATCCCCAGTGGTGAGAGGATGCGCCGGATGGATTCTGAGAGGTGTCGGATGTATGGGACAACCACCATCACTTTGCAAGTATCCGGTTCAGGGGTGGAAGTAGGTTGGGAGGATGGTTGCCAGTTCCTCTTCACCAGTCCTGTGGGATAACCATTGTTGCTTAGGACTCCAGTAACCCGTTTCTTCTCGACATCTCTATCTGGGACATTGGAGCAGATCCGGTCCACGCAGGTGAGAAGTGTCCGGACTACTGCCACCTTGTGTGCTAGTGGGTGGTGGGAGTCAAAGTCTAGGTACCGGTCTGAGTGGGTCTTCTTCCTGAAGACAGTGGTGGTCAGTGAACCATCACTGTGCCGTAGTCACTCTGGTGTCTAGAAATGGGAGCGATCATTCCTGTTCCACTCTATTGTGAACTTGATGGTGGGTTCAATAGAGTTGAGGTGATCATGGAATTGTTGGATTTGTCCTGTGGGTAACGCCGTGAAAGTGTCATCCACATAGCGTTTCCAGAACGGTGGCGGATATGCATAGGTAGTGAGTGCTCTCTGCTCCACATCCTCCATTACTAGATTGGCCATCGTGACTGAAACGGTCAGCACTATCACCCGATGAAGTTCTGCCTGGATGCCACAGACCTAGTATACAGAGGAGAGGTGTACCAGCAAGTCTACGGTATAGCAATGGGGTCCCCGTTTCAGTCACAGTGGCCAATCTAGTAATGGAGGATGTGGAGCAGAGAGCCCTCACTTTCAGATTACAGAGGAATGTGTATACCTAGCCACACAGAGATGTATAAAATAAAGGAATATATATATCTACCAGTGGTTATTATACAGTTGTCGATGTGTGCGAAACTGCATGAGAGTTAGGGAATTGGTCTTGACGTTTTGGGACCTTCATTTCATTGTGAACAGCACTGATGATTTGCCTTTAAGACGTCATGCATGAAGAGTACTAACACACATGATCATATAATTATACGTATATAGAAGTGTGTGCGTGCATATACGTGACTATGTGTGTCCATGCATGCTAGCTTGTGTGGGCACATACCTGTGCTCTTCTACTCAATGCAGCAGGCTTCAGTGCTATCTCAGTCACTCAACACACCTTCCCTTCCAGGTCTATCATCTGCAAGCAATTAAATATTGAAATGTATCCTCAGACAACCCTTGAAGTATGTTGGATTCCTGTGACATTAAATTAAATGTACAGATCCCCTCCATCATGCATAATTATGATGATTTCAAAATTAAGTTAAGCATGATCAGCTAATTAATTAATCATCATATTATTATATGACATAGTGCTATACAGGTAGATTAAGAATGGCCTAGAATGATGTGTATATAGTGCAAGGATGAACACACATCAGCCTTAATTGTAGCAGCAATTGTGTGCTGCTCCACTCCCCCTATAAATATAACTAACACATTATAGCAAAGTGCAACAAGACAGCACCATGTGCGTACATACATGCGTATACAGCCTACAAAAATGACACTCAATAACTACAGTATGTATGCACGCACAGCACAGTATGTACAAGCTACCCCTAAAGCCACATATCATTTCATTATAGTAATGGTACAAAGTCATTGTAGATTGCTGAGGTGGGGGTTCTTTAATATTGCACAATTGGCCGCTCTCTGGGGGAAACCCCCCTCAGCTGGAAGTACTTGACAACTTGTTTGGGTACCTCTGCCAGCACAGCTTGAGCCAAGGCCTCTTTGGAGGACTGGGGGAGTGGGAAGTGGGGTAGGGAGAGGCGGGAAGCAGTGAGAAGGGAAGACTGATTAGCATACAGGGGGGTGTCACACACAACGAAAGCTAGCACACAATACAGTAGTGCTTTCTACAGCTATTGTATCTACAGCTCACCCGCTTGAACTGCCTGTAGGGTACAAACTGAACAATATCCCTGACAGCTCGTTCACCATTGTAACTCAGTCTGTACAAGGGAATAGTAGAGGACAGAGATGTTCACGTAGTCAGCATGCACCAAATATGCATGCAGGAGAGGAAGAATAGTGAGTGACTCACAGTCCTTCATCACAGTCCAGGGCATTCATGCTAGTAAAGTCTGCATCTCCTACTCCAACAATGATGACAGACATGGGCAGTCGTGATGCCCTGATGATGGCCGTCTTGGTGTGACCCATGTCTGTCAGCACGCCATCAGTCAACATCAGCAGGATGAAGTAGTTCTATAGTGTGCACACACACGAGCTGGAAGCCTCAATCCTGTACCACCACCCAATAGTACACACACGGCATCACTGCTTACCTGTGCTTCAGGGTTCCTGTCAGCCTGTTCTGCAAACCTAGCCACATGGTTGATGATGGGCGCTGCATTGGTGGGTCCCCACAGCTTAACATTGGTGAGTGCAAATTTGTATGCATCCAACACTCCCTGGATACCTGCATGACAACAACGTACAGATTCACTAGTGGGCGGCACATGTACATACCATTCACACATGCATGTGGCCAGTCACAACATCATGAAATCACATCTTCTTGGAAAGGGTGTACGTACCATAGCAATATGGATTTTCTGCGTTTCCATTCAAGGCAAATTCATGAGAGGCCTGTGAATGACAAGGACACACAGTGACATGGTAGTGGTCTGGCTAGACATTGCACTGTGGGTCAAACAACATATACGTACGTATGTACGTATGTATGCCCATTGAAAGGGAGGAATACAGGAGAAGCTTATATTTTGCCAGTGCTCATTTAGAAGCACAAGCCACAAATCGATTTTCAAGAATGGTTCTTTGTAAATTATGCCCAAGTCAACACATCAGAAAGGGATGGTTATCTACGTACCAGCTTTTGACTCTGTCAGCAATTTTGCCGACATTTCGGCCAGATGCACTGGCCTTCTACGCCCTGAAGAAGACAAGTGCATTTGACCGTAATGTCGGCCAAATTGCTAACAGTTGAAGCTGGTATTTAGAGAACCAACCCTTTCTCATGCTTAAACCAGCCGAGAAGCCCCACTTCAGTCAACATATTCTCCGTCAGATTGCCAGAGTGCTCAGTGGTGTTACAGGCATTTTCGACACAAAAAAGCACTTGGGCTCAAGCCCAGTACCATCAGGATATGATCACTGTGTGACATCCTACCACCACAATGTGCTTATCGGCTGACTATGGATAGAAACTGCGACTGTGATTTGGACTTGGATTGGAAGTGGGAGAGGACTCTTACCTACTATCATTTTGTCACAACTCTAAACTCTTGAAACAAGTCGCCTGAGTGTGCACAAGAAAGCAGAACCCTGCAACACCTCCCAAGTGTGTCCGAACCACTTCTGGTACGGTAATAGTCAATCTTATGGGGCTTCCTGAAGTAATTATAGTATCACGATGTAACTGTTTCATTGTGGTGGTAGGCAAGTGAGTAAAGTGAAATTGAATTTGCATGGCCAAAGTCTGTGCACAATGCAGACACTGCAAGTAGCACTGGCTCGCACACAATAACAGTTCACACAAGGCCACACTACATATACACACCACAAATACATCCTAATGACCCTTCATTTTGGGAACAGCATCTTCACCATTCACGATATGCACGAATGGGAAACTATTAGAAGCTACAGTACTTCAAAGCAATGGCTCTAATCACATAATGAAATTCCCACATTCCTCAAGCAGTGCTTCATGCAGTCCCCATTAAGTAGATATTGCAGCAACATGTTTGTGTGTCTGTAGCAGAATGTGTGATGCGTGAGCGGTGCGCTTGCCTCAGACTGGCCTGGAAGCTTGGCTCCAAACCCTAGAGCAGGAAACTGCTTGTCTCTGCAGTAAATACAATACTGACAGGGTGAGAGAAATCAATTAATATTACCATTACTCAGACAACAACTTAGAATTGACACAGAGGGATTTCAACAATGGCTGGAGGGACATATATGGATAACTAACGTGTCGTAATCCTGGATGATGCACCCTACAGCCATCAGGGCCTCTGTGTACTGGTTGCTGGGGAAGGGAGACTGACGGTCCAGGAAGTGCAGGGAAGTGGGGAGGGACGGCTTCCCATTGGACCCAGTAAAGTCAATTCCGACAGTGAAGTTCAACTGGCAACCTCCCACAATGTAATCAAAGAAGGAGTGCTCCTCAAATGTCTACAGTTTGTGTACAGGGAGTAATTACAGAGCAAGCCAGCTTCAAACAGTGTACATTATGCAGCTCATCTAGTAATTACGTAGCTTGCTTGAAGGTCATGCACTCTTCTCTTCACCTTCACTGTGCAATGAACCACACCCGAATTCTTGTAGCCCTTCTTCTTTGCCTTCTTCTTCTCATTGACAAGGTCCCAGCTCAGCTTGGCCTGGCCCGACCCCAGCTCACTCAGGGAGGTGAAGAACTCTCCAATCACATCGTGGCTCCCATCGGCATCCCAGTCATAGCAGGTCACCTTGATGCGACGTGTCTCATCACTACCTCCTAGCAGATTGGCCTTGATCTGTACTGTAGGCCAGAAGGGGTTGAGGGTGTTCTTGATGACCTAGAACAACGCAGGTACATGTACGCCCTTAGCATAAATAGGAGATACAGTGGACCTCTCTTTTGGATAGTAATGTGTCATGCAGCTCTCACACAAGGATGCCATGTTGGAAGTAAGGTTTTTGGACTGAGTATTGAAGACTCACTTCAGTACGGTGCACTTTGGAGAAGGTCCCATCTGGATTCTCTCTGGACAGCTCCAAGTATGGGTCAGACTTGCCCAGAAAGTCCTTCTTGTCAAGTCCCACCCCATTCCAAGTCAGCTCCAGTGCCTTTTTGCTGTGAGCGATCTCTTCAGCTCTGACCTGTGCACAATAGCAAGCAATGTGCAACAAGCTCTTCCAATTAGCACAATATCTGAAGTACTGTACATGGTGGGGTTGTAGCCAGCCACATATGTGCCATATGAATCGTTATGCGCATATGGAAAGTGGTTTGTTAATCAGTGCATTCAACTGTGGCAACCAGACTGTATGCCAATAGTGCTCTTTAATGTATAGTACATATAACATACATAATAGTATAGCACAATAGTGTTCTCTCACAATCAGGTTCCCTTTGGCCACCTTTAGATTGCCAACTGACATACCAGCTTGATATGTTCCAGCACTGACAATCTGCGGGAGAGATGGAAGCATAACGTTGTGCAGGGAAATAACACAAATGCTGCAGGGCAGAGAGAAGGTGCTCATATTGCAAATTTGGTCAACCAATGTCGATTGTGATGTCTTAGGCTCAGTCTTGTCACTGTGCCTAAGGAACACTTTGCATAGCATCTGATGATACCTCTTGAAGAACTCTGAACGAACCACCAAGGTAACTACAGACATTGTGAACACTATATTGTTCAGCAGGTACGTAAGTGCTCACGGGCTACTGACACTGGCTTGTAACCCGTAACTACAAGGTGATTGGTAATGTGTAACTATCATGTGGTAGGCTTTATGTTTGATACAGATATAGTTGCAAAAGTGTCTATATTGATTGTGATAGTGCAAGCTGTGGACAGGAAGTAGGCAGACTAAGTAGGGGATAGCAGCCAGACTATACTGCTACCCTTATATAACATGTCATCTACACATTAGTGATTGAGGAGAGAGTCACCTGCAAATTATATGCAATTCTTCAACATGCCCTCAGTACCTTACCAACACACACCTGTGCCAGGGTGCACTCATGGTAGCCAAGAAGATCGTCATCACTGAGGGAGGCTGTGTCATTGTCAATGTCATATACCACAAACCGCAGCTTTTGGACCTCCTCAAATCGATAGCTCATTTGGATTGGAGTGGCAAAGTCTGGGTCCTGCGAGTTAACAACTGTTTCTGTGCGGCCATACTGAGCAGGTAAAGACAGATATACGT
This sequence comes from Aplysina aerophoba, assembly GCA_949841015.1. Taxonomy (NCBI): domain Eukaryota; kingdom Metazoa; phylum Porifera; class Demospongiae; order Verongiida; family Aplysinidae; genus Aplysina; species Aplysina aerophoba. The sequence goes on along the minus strand of OX465037.1, from coordinate 5,057,687 downwards.
ATTTCAATCATCCATTATTGTTAATGACAATTAAGTGAGTATGTGGTGTAGACAAGCCCACATACCGCTCACTAGCTCATTACACGTGTCTCATGCCACGTGGCCCATTGTCCACGGTACACGTGTACAGCACACTGCCATGTGTCTCGTGCCACGTGGCCCACTGTCTATGGTACACGTGTACAGCACACTGCCATGTGTCACATGCCATGTGGCCCATTGTCCACGGTACACGTGTACAGCACACTGCCATGTGTCACATGCCATGTGGCCCACTGTCTATGGTACACGTGTACAGCACACTGCCATGTGTCACATGCCACGTGGCCCATTGTCCACGGTACACGTGTACAGCACACTGCCATGCTGATCACATGCCATGTGGCCCACTGTCCACGGTACATGTACAGCACACTGCCATGCTGATCACATGAGCACACACCAGTTTGTTTGTAGGCATGTCTGCATTCTGCCTGCCACAGGGTTGAGTGTGAGCTCAAACATATCATGTTTGGTCTTTCACTTCCAAGGAGTAGTTGCTAGGAGCTAGAGATGTTTCTTGATTGATTAAATTGATTGACTGGTAATCAGGGGTGCAAGTATTCAATTACACTGAGACATCAAACAGGAAGCAAAAGCAACAAGGGGGAGTAGAGGTACACAGCAACACATGTTGCCTACGGTTGATTGAAACGTTCCTAACAGTCTTCATAGCAGTTCCTGTGCACACCACCGGTTAAAACGCCACTGTAGGTACGTAGCTATTCTGGCTCAAAGGGTAAGAGTAACAATGATCGATGAAAGCAAGCCTAAGGGTGACGTTGCTAATTTATAGGCAACATAATCTAACTAATTGACTGTGCTACACTATATACGGTGGAGCTATATGCGTAGGACAACAAATCGAACATAATTATAGATTTTATATACGCATTAGTAACTATAATTATACGAAAATATACATTAGTACCTCTGCCCAAGAACCATCTCCTGCTAACTGGTACACGACCACCATGGGGTCCGATTTGGAGAGAACATCACTTTTAGCTAGTTTTCTACATGATACTGTCAAAGAGACATCGCTCGCCGGGCCAGTGGCTGGTTGAGATATAGGCAGTTGAGGGTACGCCATTTTCCCACTGTTGCGGTAACTCAAGAGGGCTTCTATATAGGGCGTAACGTGTTTATTGTACGAGCCCAAGAGAGGGCGCGAAGCGCCCTCTTGGGCTCGTAGCTCTTACAATAAACACGTTACGCAATATAGGCACCGGAGATTTGTACCGGCTAGCTACCACTGCTGTAACTACAGGCAGAAAAGAGCAGCGCTTCGACTTCACGCTCGATGACGACGACTACTGTACCGCAACTTTGAGGGTTTGTCTGTACTCGGAACTATAGATGATCTATGTTGTGTAACGGTGAACCACCTGCGCACTGTTGGGTGACCTTTGAATGGTGTCTTTGCATAGTTAATTGATAAAGCCACATATAGAGGTGTTAGAGGCGCGCAGGGTTACACGATATCAAGTAGATATGACGTCATCAGGCGAAAGGAATTCGATTGCATAGGGTACATTAGGAACTGCTCTTTGCCTGCTGCACATGCGTGGCTGCTCTAGTGTGACTACTGGCTCACAACTGAGGCAAGTCATGTATGTATGTCCAGTTCGTTCCTTGCAGTTGGTTGTCTCGCCTATCCTTCAAATAAGGCATAGGTCGTGTACCTACTTTAGAGTTTAAAGAAACTGAGGCAAGTCATGTAGCTTGAGCTCTATGAGTCCACATTTCTACTGTGCAATGCATCGAACACCACGGGTTTCCTTCTTGAGGTATCCTCCTTGAGGCATCTCAGCTTATCACTCAGCCCAGGCTTCAGCTCAGCTCACATACCACCAGTCTGTATAGCAAAGCACCAGGCAACCATTCATCTAGCTAAACTTTTAAACATCCCCTCACGTCAACTGAGGTAGTTGTATGCAACTGGTTGATGCAGCTAATGAGCGAATCACATCAATATCAGTATCAAAATATATATCCTGCTCCGATCATACAAGGAGTGTGCACAAACTAAATGCATTAATGAGGGTGGCTACATTTCCAACCCACAGTATGTAACTCACTTACAGTATGTGAATACGATTCAGGTGTCAACAGGTTACAAAATGCAATAGGTGGTCATGATAGTCAGAATGGCCGACTGAAAGCCCAAACAGTAGAAGGGAGGTAATAAAGGTACCTACACAGCAATTTTGAAGGGTGCAGCTTGTACACTTAGCATAAGCTAAGAGTCCGCTTTCCATCACATCATTCGTTCATCCATTGTTATTTTTCAACTTCCGACTATTACTTATAGCTTTTATTATTACAGGAACAGCATCATATCAAGAGTTTAGAATGACTAAGACCTTAACATACATAGTTATTTCTTTCTTTCTTTAATTGGTGTTGCAGTTCAAGCGCTCGATACATGATTGCATGTTGATTGCACAGATCAATACTTCGCACGCAAATTAGTCAAGATTATAGAATTGTAGCTAATCTTTAATGATATCCTGGATCTCACATTTCAAAAACATTACCAGTAGTCTCAGAATTTCCAGTCCAGCTTGCAATCACATGTTCAAATTGTAGTAGTACGTATTTGGAGTAATATATACAATGAAAGGTCGTGTGCCATTTCCTCAGAACTCATGTGAGACTCAGCATTTTAATTGCTATAATGATGTGCCTGTTTAGATAGAAAATGCAAATGAGACAAGAAATCATGAATAATAATACCTTTATGTAAGATGGTATATACAGCTGAGGAACTTCTAGTCTGGTTGTTAGACTAGCCCAACCCTGAGCGCTAAGTCTTCAAATCATACTAGCTAGCCCCTGCATAGTGACAATTGACCTAGACATAGCCGTTACAGGTGGAGGTGTCACAGGTGTAGATCATCCCCTCAGTGGAGCTGACAAGGCACCTCACTGTACAAGCTTGTTTGATGATGTAACCGTGGACTGAGACACTTACTATTGAAATTGAATATACACAAATCAATTAAACCCAGCCCCTGAGTACAGTACTGCCTCAGCCTCGAAATCAATCGTGCGGTCAGCCAATTATAATGGCGCTGGAGTAAGTAAATTAGGAGACCTCACTTTAATGGCGGCTTCTCTCCTCAGCAATGGGGGTAGTAAATTTCAGAATGGTCGACGCAAATGCTAGAAGACAAGCTGAATGTATGCGTGCCTCACTTGCTCTGGAGCTTTGCAACTTACTGCATTTATATCTATAACGCGAAACGAATGTGCTGCATTGGATGGATAAACTCCACTGTGCCCGTGGTGGGCTTCCCCCAACATCTCTAATCAATTAACAACGGAAAAGATCGAGTATGTCGCACATGGCGTTGTTTCAATCAGAAGGGCACAGGAGACGAACAGTACGTCTGTTGTGAGTCGGTCTCTGCGAAGAAGCGAATGGTGTCAAGGTGCACGTCATAGCTACCATGCTATACCGGTTCCTCTTCATCTGGACGGCGCTGACGCTGTGTGAAACGGCCCACGTAACCCTCCCACCGGAGCCGATTCTCCAGGCAGCCAGCGTGACTTTCAGACACCCGAACAACCGTGTATTTCGCTTCTCTGGGGTGTACTATCAGTCTCACGGGTTACCGAAAAACCATACGGATGTTCGGGTGAAGATAGACTTCAACAATCTCAAGAACCCGGAGTGTAACTACTTTGAGAAAGATCCGTGCGCCCCTCCCGGTTACTCCGGTGCTTACAGGGTGGTTTGCAAGGAAAAAGTGGACACACAAACGATAGTTAACAGCTGCATAGGCAGTGAGCAGTTGGATCTTCTCATCCTGTGTGTTAGTGAGAGCAGAGCTAGAGAGCTCCTCACAGGAGAGGGACTGAGAGTGGACTCCGAGCGGTTGACAGTGATCCTGGTGAACCAAAGTGATTATCGTCTTTGTCCCCTGCAAAGGAGAGTCGGCAATAGTGAAATTACAGAAAACGTTAACATTTCGGTGTCAGTTCTACATTCAGGGACATGTCAATTGGAGACACCCCGTGAAATGCCTACGGACAGCGCACCGAGTCGGGACGCGAACCTTGCATTTCTGGCTCTGTTTGGGATCGGTCTCATTGGGGCTCTAATTGTCATTTGGTTTGTGGCTGGTTGCCTCAAGAGACGCTTCAAACAGTGCAAAACACCACAGGTAGGTACTTTACAGGAGGTGTGTAAGTTTTAGGGGGCATGTCTATTGTATATTGCCAAAGCATATGATGTCTGCTATTCATAATGGTATACATGTTGTGCATCTCAAAGCGAGGTGTGATGGTGCTGTGGCATGATGGTGTGATGCCCTGTATAGCCAGGACACATCACTCAGGCACATGGTTCACATTTCTATTAAAGCTCATGTATGGCTTCTGTGTGTGTTGAGTCTACGTTTGGAAGTTTGCCAGTGTAGGGCCAGGGAGGGAGTCCATTGATAAAGAAATCTGTGTATGCCAGATTATCTATGGCTATTCAAGGCACTCTACAGACATGATAAGCCCATCCTCTTGCTGTCTATACATCCTGGCTCTCCCCACTCCTGTCACTTGCCTATGCCCACACTTGCTCTCACCGTCTCCTCTCACCCTTACTCTCACCTCCCCCCTCTCTCTGCCCTTAATCTTTCTTCTCAATCGCTCTATCTCCCGCCTTGCTCTCGTGTGTCCTCCTCATGCCCAAACCAGGAAGAAGAAGTTGTAACAAGCGCTCTACGAAGATGCCCTGTCAAAGCATACAAGCCACCTAAAAGAGTATGTGCAAAGACTCTAGTACATAAATATATGCACAGTAATGGCAGAGTCTGGTGCCTGAAATATAGCATGCTTGCTTCCTGCAGAAGGACAGTGAAGAGAAGTGTGCCATTTGCTTGGAGGAGTACCAAGCTAAGGTACTTGTGAGGCAGCTAATGTGCAAGTGAGTACCCACGTACAGTACACTGCAGTGCTTGCTTGTGCACTCTCTCTGTACTGCACTAGTTAGGGCAACACTATGTGATATGAATTGGAGTAGAACTTAATTGTGCTAGGTGGGTTAGCAGCAGTGTATGTGCACGTACGTATGTTCTTCAACGTTCAGTGGGTTGTGCACTAGTAGCCAATCAAATACATACGTACATAACATGAGCATGTGTATGTATACTTTGACCAATGAGGCCTGAAAACATATGTATGGGTTGGTTTGACTGTGTACGTACGTACGTATGTACGTACTTGTGTTCCTTCAGGCACAGCTTCCACAAGGCGTGCATAGATCGCTGGCTGACGGACAAGAGAACCTGTCCATTATGCAAGCAAGACATTGTGGGGGACTTGAAGGGGAAAGTGAGTGCATGGTTGAATTGTAGCTACATACGTGTGGCAAGATGTTATTCTGTACGTGTGCCAACAGCTATTAATGCTGCTCATGACACCACTGCGTGTGGTAAGCTGTGTCACGTAGCCATACTATGTATGTGCGTAAGTATCGAGTTTAAAAGTACTACACGTGCGTCTAAGACGTTAACTCGTTCCTCTTTGAATGTACCCAGTCAAACAGGTCGGTTGCTGAACGGTGGTAGCCTCATGACGATCTCTCAACGCCGCCTAAAGAGGTGTTAAAGGCTAATTAACGCGGTGAATCTTGCCAGCGTCCTTTGATTCCAACTGTTTCACTTCAGATCTCCTTGGCTTTTTCAGCATGTTCGGTCTGAAAGGTATACGATTGTCGTTCGCAGGTTTGAATTAACCCCGCTGTATGTGTTAATATCTGTGTGTACATTCTTACTAGCACAAGGAAAAAGTACACGCACAAACCACACGCACGCTACACAAAATTTACTGGCTACAAATCTTTAATCGGCACTGTAATATACCCATTTCATGTGTTTTATGGTCCACACACGCCTGCCTCCCTTTGCTTCTTCTCACATGATGTAGCACAAGGCGCAGATGCCCACAGTGCAAGTCCAGCAGTTGATTGAGAGGACTGTGGGGAGGGCACCGCCAGTTGAGAACACGGTTGAATTGCCAACTCTGCAAAGCGATGGCAGTGAAATGCGTGTACACACCACACGTCAACAGGGCAGGTGTGTGCATGCTGCATGTGAACTGTGTATGGCCTTCAGTGATAATTGCCTCCTTCCCGTCATGCTGAGATTTATTAGGACACACAGATAGTGTCCATTCACATAAGTGCATGCAGTATTTCCTGAATTCCATTCAGTTGTTGTTCACTGTTCCCCACATCCAGGCCAGCTGTCCGTCACACGGAGCAGTCAAGCTAGCTTGCATGTGGTGGTGTATGTACATAGCCAGAATACAAGACAATACTGCATGACATTGTGTGTTATGTGCAAGCAAGACGATAAACTGACGTATGCGTGCAATTGATAGTGCTGGCGCTTGTGTCCCCGTACATGTGGTGGGGGCTTTTGCTCAATCATGTCTGATCAACTGAATATTGTGGTATACGTAGGGTCATGCAAGTGCAGGGTTCAGGGTACCTTCAAGCACTTCACACAGTGAATGGTTTTAACATGTATGTCTTCACACATGATTTTGTGATGAAGGCAGCTGCATGGTGACAAAAATTGGGATTATTTGAATTCGGTGGCCAGTGCATTTGTGTGCATAAACCAAATATACCTTTTAAGTGACTGTCTTTACAAATGCCTACACATATACATGCATACCATATAATGACACCGATCTTCACCTGCATGTAGTTCTAACATAAGTATGTATGCATGCCAGGCAATCACCAGCTGGTGTGCGCAAATATCCCCTCTGTACATGCATGTTGTGCCGATCTTCAATGCAAGTGAGTGAAATCAATTTGAAATTATGCAGTGTGGCATTCACTGGATGCACTGTTGCCCAAAAAGCATGACTTGTGTACTCTTAAGCAGCGTTGGTAGCTTGGCACTTAACGTGCTATCACCAGATGAGGATGC
>OX465037.1:5040704-5045704 GCA_949841015.1 Aplysina aerophoba | reverse complement strand
AATGTGACCTTGATACCGGCTCTGGGAATGAGGGAACCAGCAAGAGTTAGGAGGGCCCTGCCACTGTAAGCCCAGCTAAATGGATAACAGAATACGATGAGTTTGACAAACAAAGTACCACCTGCTTTCTACACATGAAGGAGGAGCGGACGTTCAATATCTCACTCGCTGCATTGACTCCTGTGCTAACTGCGGGCACACACAGCAGTTGTTCTACTGCATGCAGATGAATGGTGACAATGTGCTAAGAACCCCATCTTGTTTGAAAACCTTCCACTTAACCTTCAGACATACGTACATAGTTTGTGTCTTAGCTGAGCTTACCGTCACCACGGTTACATCCATATCAGACGCGTGTAGAATGGGAGATGCATACTTCTTAAAGTACTTCGCACTCTTCCTGTACAGAGAGTGAGGTGGGAAAGCTTTATGTGTGTGCATGGGGGGCCATTGTGTGTGCCTATGTGTGTGTGCAGGGGTGATTAGTAGCTACCAATGTCATGAGAGGCATGTAGAGAGCAGTGAGTGTCAGCGCTATAGCACACTAGTGGACACAAGATTATTGAGCTTAGAACACAGCAATCACTTCATTAGGTTCAGGACGCTTCGATCCGTAGATCTTCCTCAGCTGTTTTGGCTGAACAGCTGAGGAAGATCTACAGATCGAAGTGAAGTGATTGCTGTGTTCTAAGCTCAATAATCTTGTGTCCATTTACCTCACACAGCAATGAGCCCCTACCACATCAACTCACTGGTGGTTGGCCTCCGGGTTGAGGAAGACAAACACTTTCTTTGTGGGAGCATTCTGGTGGGCACACGGGTGGTCTGACAGAGTCCTTGCCTCCTTACACAAGTCCCTGGTTACCAGGTGCTCCCTGTGGCAACACAGTGTACCAGTCAATGAGCCACTGTACACACTATAGCACACGGGCATACTGCATAAATCTCCAACTTTGGCTTCTGCCGATAGCCTATGCTTTATAGAACAAGTATACTTACCACACGTGTGTTGCTGTTGATCTCTACTGCACCATTCATTTCATGCACAGTAGTACATGGCTACAGCATATAATGCTAGGCATAAGTTCATACACTAGCGTCATTGGCTGTCAGCGAAGTAGCTGGAAGTGGTGCAGGTGACTGCGTCAGCAAGTCACGTGCGTATGCTTTGTCGCGTCCAGGGGAACACTGGAAGCTGAAATGCACTGACCTGTGTCGTTTAGCTGCAAACCTGGCGCCAAAAACGTAGGCTACACTGCACAAAGTGTACTTCTTCCAATGCTTCACAATGTGCCTGACTGAAGCAGCCATAACGTACGTGATAACAATATAAAATCATATAAAATAATATCTAACAATACAAATCTATGGCCATTTGTACACGTAGGAGCATACACCCAGGTGATTATAACTGTACTATACTATTACCACGTGTAGTTTGAAGCAAGCGGAACGCCCTCCAGTTTGCACCAAGGCGGACGGGGAATGGCTCGCAGGGCGCAGTATCAGCTGAGGAACATTGACCAGGAGGAGGATCCAACGGGGGACAACGACATTCCTATCGGGATTTACGGTTGGAAGAAGCGTCTGCTCTACTTTTGCATCCTCCTCCTGATGGTCATCATTGTCGTCAACCTTGCGCTGACCGTGTGGATCATGGCGGCCCTGAATTTCAGCGTAGTAAGAGAGCCCGCATGCATACATTGGGCTTATAGACGCACTAACTATTATATATACTCGTGCACGTCCGAACTATACAGATCTCAAGGGCGTGACTCGCGTAGCGGGCACACCCCCTCTCTGTACCCCACTGTATGCCATACACAGCAGAGGGGACTTATCGCGTTGTACCTTATTTTACTACTGTAGTTTGGTGCTGGAAGTGTCTCTTTCACCAGTTTTGGTTTGCGGGTGGACGGAAGAGCAGTGTTTCCAAATGAACTCTCCACACCCTCCCTCACTGCTAATGAGGTGAAATTTATGTGATCATATAATTATGTGTATGTTTGTGCTGTATGCATGCACATGTGCTCGTGTGCCTGCTTGTGTGTGTACATATGTGTGAATTTTGGCAAGCTTATCATGTGGTCCTGCATTGGTTTTAGGACATGTCTCTGAACTTACGGTCCCAAGTGGCTGTATCAGTATCAGCTGGAAACTCTTCACAACTCCACATCCAAGGCGACTTTGTGAATGTGACATCAAGGGACTTCCGAGTGCGACTTCCATCCCAGGCAGCTACAGATCCTGATCTTCTCTCTGTTACTGAAAATGGTGTTTCAATTGGAGCACACATGTTAGAAGTGAAGGGTCAAAGGGGGATGTCTGTGTCTGGTTCAGTGAGCCTCTCCCAGCTGAGTGGGCACCCCAGTCAGGACCTCCACCTCAGGGCTCCGTCCGGCAGCCTGCAGGCCCAGGGGGCTCAGGGGTTTGCGCTAGAGGCTGCTGCAGGCGGGCTGACTCTCACAGCCGGAGGGGACCTCAGGATTCAGTCAAGCAATGGACCAGTAAGTGCACACACGCAGACACACACCCGTGATCAACTGCTCGTGTATTTGCATTGAAGCATGCTACATATCGCGCAGCTTATGGTGTATGTTGCATCCAGTGGAAATACATAATATACATTAATTTCTGGTATGCCCCCTTTGACAGATAACATTTGATGCAGTGGATATGAAGATCGCGGGTCTCCTTCTGAGTGATGGCAGTGCCCCCTCCCCCAGCTCCGCCTACCACGTGTGTGCCTGCAGCTCAGGCAAGCTGTATCTGGCCTCTAGTGATGGACAGTGCCAGCCGGTCCCTGGGAGCACTGTATGCACCTGATGCTAAGCAGACCTGTATCAAGATGCATGATTGGTTGTATGCATGCTATACATATACTGTACTACTACTATTCAATCATACACATACGTACATGGCACATTAATATAATTATTATGACATTGTAATATGTATATACTGCGTTGTATTCTTTTTATTGCATGTTTTTGTTGTAGATGACCATAGCAAGCTAATAGTGTGGACTAGTTACTTGATGTGCAGCAATGATTTGGACTGACTGGCTCGGATCATTTTCGGGTCCGTTAACGGTCGTTCTCAGTATCACATACTATCTACGCAGATTTGGACATCCATAGCAATGAGGCACACCAACAGCGATTTGATCTTAGTAAAGTCTCAAGTACATAGATATCCCCCTGAATGGAGGAGAATCTAGTGCAGAAGAGGATGCAAGTGATCAATTAATCATCATGATAAATGAAGGTTAGAGTTAGTTACGTTCTTTGTAAATGCCAGTTCTGAAGCAACACAAGAGCAGTTGACACCAACTGGAGTTTCATGACACACCCTGCAGACTATATTTTTGGACAGTATCCATATTGTAAATAACTCTAGGCCAATCAGTACTGTTACGAATAGTAACAGACAGGTGCGGTCCCCTATCATGTGCTTCAGTTCCAGTTCGTATATGGCTGCAGATATGAACACATAAATCACTTCTAGCAGTGTAAGAATGGTAACATTATATGGCACATCAGCAACAATCTATCATTAACTGGGCTTCATAATAAATAGCCCTTGCTAGAAGTTGTCACCATGGTCAGTAAATGTCGCCTTTGTAGATTAAGAATTATCACTCGTACAAAAATCATAGCAAACTACGTATACACTCGTTTGTAAACGCACACTGCAATCTGTTATAAGATCGAGGAAAGTAATGTTTGAAACACTTATACTCTTAACAGTAGAGGTATTTGTTAATTAAACCACACGCGCACACACTGAGTTATGCTCTATGCTCCCATTGAAATGGGAACAGCAAAGGAATGACCATCAGTCTCACGAGGCTGGCTATGGGAAGAACCAATCACTAAACTGCTTCCAGGAATCAAATGAAGTGAATGTGAGTTGCTCGTTGACACCGTGTGTGTCGTTGACTGACATGAGGGAGCCCTTCTCCACCACCTTCTTAGCCCATTCCACTTCCAGGCTCAGAGGTGGAGCCACAGGGAACACCTTAAGGCTCCACTGGCACTCCCCAGTATGGTGACAGAGCTCGTCGTCAATCTCGCGAATTTCCTGCCGTTTCTTCCCAAAGCAGGTGAAGTGGTGGGATAGTTCCTCATGCAGCACCAACGCCTTGCCGACAAAGACCTTCTCGTCCTGTCCGAACATCAAGACGTACACTGCCTCCTTGATCTGCATAAACTCACCATACTCCATAAAAGCCTTGCGTGCGAGGACATGCAGGAGGGCAACCTTTCCAGGGGCAAAGCCACTGAAGGTGAACCACCCAGATTCACTGATGAACTGGTTGATGTCTGTACGAGTGAGGGGGAAGATACGTATGCTTGAAAGTGAAAGTGAAGCCCAGCAGCCTCTGAGCTTCAATTTGTATTACAATATCTAGAGCTGAAACTAGCTAGGGGAGTCTTGATGTCATTCTTGCTCAGGAGAGGCAAGTCAGCAACATAGACAAACACTGGATGTTCAAACAAGACACAATATAGACAGAGAGTGTGTGCATCTCCAGCACCCCACACGCACCATCGTACAACCTGTCATGGCCTGGATTCTTAGGAAAGCTGCAGGGATAAGCACAGGACGTTGAGACAAGTACCTAGCTAGCTGCAGTGCACCAATAGCCACTGCATTCTGTGGATGGACAGCAGGGACCCCACAGCAGTGCAGGGAGCTGCCATGCCATGGTGTGTCAGGTGCTGCCACTCACTTGTAAATGCTCTCGTCCTCTGCAAGGACATATATGGACGGGAGAAGAAAAGAAGCCATCTCAACAGTATGCACATACGTACATATGTATGTACAATAATAGGGCACTTTACTCCTCTACATTGTCCCACCTTCCTCTCTTCTATCCACTGGCCCACCCCTCATGTCCTCCCCTCCGCTCTCTACTTAATGCAATGCTGCATCATGCAATGAGACTGTGTTCTTCCTCGTGTGTGTGGCCACATAAATGTGTGGCTTGCTAGACC
>OX465037.1:5034995-5040504 GCA_949841015.1 Aplysina aerophoba | reverse complement strand
CTTTGAATGTACCCAGTCAAACAGGTCGGTTGCTGAACGGTGGTAGCCTCATGATGATCTCTCAGCGCCGTCTAAAGATGTGTTAAAAAGGCTAACGCGGTGAATCTTGCCAGCGTCCTTTGATTCCAACTGTTTCACTTCAGATCTCCTTGGCTTTTTCAGCATTTTCGGTCCGAAAGGTATACGATTGTCGTTTGCAGGTTTGAATTAACACCGCTGTAAGTGTTAATATTTGTGTGTACACTCTTACTAGCACAAGGAAAAAGTACACGCACAAACCACACGCACGCTACACACAATTAACTGGCTACAAATCTTTAATCGGTACTGTAATATCCCCATTTCATGTGTTTTATGGTCCACACACGCCTGCCTCCCTTTGCTTCTTCTCACATGATGTAGCACAAGGCGCAGATGCCCACAGTGCAAGTTCAGCAGTTGATTGAGAGGACTGTGGGGAGGGCACCGCCAGTTGAGGACACGGTTGAATTGCCAACTCTGCAAAGCGATGGCAGTGAAATGCGTGTACACACCACACGTCAACAGGGCAGGTGTGTGCATGCTGCATGTGAACTGTGTATGGCCTTCAGTGATAATCGCCTCCTTCCCGTCATGCTGAGATTTATTAGGACACACAGATAGTGTCCATTCACATAAGTGCATGCAGTATTTCCTGAATTCCATTCAGTTGTTGTTCGCTGTTCCCCACATCCAGGCCAGCTGTCCGTCACACGGAGCAGTCAAGCTAGCTTGCATGTGGTGGTGTATGTACATAGCCAGAATACAAGACAATACTGCATGACATTGTGTGTTACGTGCAAGCAAGACGATAAACTGACGTATGCGTGCAATTGATAGTGCTGGCGCTTGTGTCCCCATACATGCGGTGGGGGCTTTTGCTCAATCATGTCTGATCAACTGAATATTGTGGTATACGTACGGGTCATGCAAGTGCAGGGTTCAGGGTACCTTCAGGCACTTCACACAGTGAATGGTTTAACATGTATGTCATCACACATGATTTTGTGATGAAGGCAGCTGCATGGTGACAAACAAAAATTTTGGAATTATTTGAATTTGGTGGCCAGTGCATTTGTGTGCATAAACCAAATATACCTTTTAAGTGACTGTCTTTACAAATGTCTACACATATACATGCATACCGCATAATGACACCGATCTTCACCTGCATATAATTCTAACATACCGTGATACGTATGTATGCCAGGCAATCACCAGCTGGTGTGCGCAAATATCCCCTCTGTACATGTGCCGATCTTCAATGCAATTGAGTGAAATAAACTTGAAATTATGCAGTGTGGCATTCACTGGATGCACTGTTGCCCAAAAGCATGACTTGTGTACTCTTAAGCAGCGTTGGTAGCTTGGGACTTAACGTGCTATCACCAGATGAGGATGCTGGGGAGTGTCTTAAGTGCAGGTCCCGTCAGCTACGTATGTAACCTGCTAGCAAATGCACCACCACATTGATGTATTCAGATGAAATACAAGCTGTTCAAACACATCACTCAACAAGCACCGATGGGTTCCGTGATGTCAATCACGTGTCTTGGTTAGTAGTTGTGATCCCGGCAGTGAGTGGAGAGAGGACCTCTAGCTTATATGGTAGGACCCGGACTCGCATCGGAACAGCCTCATAACCTTCGCCATCCACACTTAACCATGATTCCTGTGTGTGTGTGTGTGTGTGTGTGTGTGTGTGTGTGTGCGTGTGTGTGTGTGCGCGTGTGCATGTGTATAAAACAGGAACAATGCATACCTCTAGAGTGTACAGGTATAGTTGATCTTTGTCAACATTTCCCACAACATTGTGCACAGTGATAGGCACACCTGTACACATCAAACCAGTCATGCTCACTAGTGGAGCAGCTATGGGGGGCACAGTCTGTCTTTCTCCAGCTCACCAAATGTACATACACGTGGATGGGTGTGATACCTAACTAACAGCAACTGTAAAGAGTATAATTATAAAGCCTACCATGTCTCTCTGTTGCATGTACATACATACATACGTATATGTAACAGCTGCTAAATGAAGGACATAGTGTACCTGTAAAATGTCTGACCTTACACGACTGTGGCCGAATAATGCACTCTTCAGTGCAGAATTGACTTGGAGTGAGACCAGGGACAGACAGAGAGTATTCATTGACAAGATTGCTTGAAATGAGGTGCAGCAAGTCTGCTTGCCACCTGGGTGTCGCAAACGCGAGGGTGAGCACACACAGCAGGTCACATGACTTGCATGTGACACTATGCAGCATTGGGTGTTCAGTGCCAGCACAAGGTATTAGTAACCATGGCAAGATAAAGAGCTCACCCCTGTCGCAGGAAGTCCTTTTTGCTGACTTCACCTGGCCCAGGCCAACAGGAAATGAATACTTTGCTCCCATCCGTCTGGTGACAGTGTGAGAGAACAGTAGCACTGCCTGCCTACTACACCTTGCATGGACCTAACATACGTGTACTAAGCTAGCAAGTGCATGCCATGGCTTGCAGGAGAAGGAGAGAATCAACATGACCTTCTAGAGCAGGGAGGGGGGGCTTCTTCCGCAAAACACTCAACTTCTTCACTTGTAAGTGCTTGCTTAGGCACATAAAGCATGTGTGACATTTACAGCAAGCAGCAAAGGGCTATGTTTACGATGGACCCTAAGCTGTATATGTTTGCACTCATCTATGTAGTGACAGCCGAACACAGTGCAGGCCTGAATTGTGCTAAACTTGTATTCACAACACCCAAGCAGTGACCTCTGTTTACGTACCTACCTTGACATTCATTGCAATGGTGTCTCTACTGAAGAGGTGCCAGTTCTCTGTCCCTGCTTCCAAAGACTCTGGAATGGAAACACCGACTGCTGCCTCCTGCTTCCTGCCTTCCTCCTCTTCCATGCCATGTGGGGATGTGGCTTGAGGGAGGGGCATGGCCCGTAATGAGGCAGCCACAAGAGTGGAGGAAGGGAAGGATGCCAGAGGGGTATCTGTTGATGGTGACACAGCTGGGTCTTCAGATGACCACAGAAGCAGAGTAAGGTCTTGGGGCCACTTCTGCGGGGGGGGGGGGGGGGGGGGGGAGACACAGGTGTGGCAGCGGAGTGGCAGTTCCAAATCACCGACCACACTCTGGTGAGCAGTAGCAGTAGGCTGAGCTAGTGTAGAGTGTGTCTGACACTTACCCTGAGTGCCACGTTAGCATAGGAGAGGAAGAGACGGAGTGGACCAAACAGTTTGAATCTGCAAAAGAGGAAGGAATAGCTACCGTATGGGCTTAAATTTTCGCGGGACTAAACTTTCGCGGTTTTCGCGGTCCGGAGGACATCCGCGAATAGTTTAATCCGCGAATATTTCGAGCAAAATGGACGCCGCCAACAACGTCCTCGTTCTATTGTCGCCTTTGTATCGACTAGAGGTCCATACCCATTGTTACAGCCACAGGAACGGATCTGGGCTTAGTTCGCGAAGCTAGGGACGGCAAGTACGCGCAGGCATCAATGTAGCCCGCGAAGGGATACCAGAGCAGGAAGACTGAAATGACGACAGATAAGTGCGCTGCGACTATAGCGGAGGGAAAGCACGGCGACTTTGCAGAGCATAATCATGTCAATGCTTTGCTAGGCTCTTACTTTCCGTGCCGCTTGTGCGCTCATCTCTATAAAAACGACGTTGATAGTTACACCATTCTGCTTAGCCTTAGCGTTCTATTAGTACAGATACATAGTCTATATATATAATATAATATGAATGACCCTTCATCCGCGAAAATAAAAACCGCGAATATAGTGGGAATCTGCAATCCGCGAAAGTTTAGTCCCGCGAAAATTAAAGCCCATACGGTACTTCGCTTGTTTGTACACTGCGTCACACATAGTGTTCACACAATATATGTAGGCATTTGTATGCACGTGCACACACACACCCCACAACACAACACACACACACACACACACACACACACACACACACACACACACACACACACACACACACACACACACACACACACACACACACACACACACACACACACACACACACACACACACACACACACACACACACACACACACACACACACACACACACACACACACACACACACACACACACACACACACACACACACACACACACACACACACACACACACACACACACACACACACACACACACACACACTGTGCAACACACCCATCCCTATTCTGCTCAGCGTCCTTAAAAGCACCCCAGCTGATTCCAGACAGTGAGTACACCTTGTTCCCCTCTTCCGGCTAAAATCAGATGGAAGCTATTATTAGGATACACCATAAATAGCTGTCAATGTACACATAGTGACAAGCACAGAGGAAGCACCAATCCACCAGAGGAAGTGAGACAAACTGACGGCTTCACTGCCACAGTAGCAAGTATTGCACATGCTGGAGATCACACCACAAGTACACACACTCCTACACCAGTCATGTGTCATGTACACAACACACATACAAACACACACAGGCATGGTGTACGCTAAAGTACATGTAGGCAGTACACAGTACAAGTAGGCAGTATACAGTACATGTAGGCAGTATGCAGTACGTGTAGGCAGTATACAGTACATGTAGGCAGTATGCAGTACATGTAGGCAGTATACAGTACATGTAGGCAGTATGCAGTACATGTAGGCAGTATACAGTACATGTAGACAGTATGCAGTACATGTAGGCAGTATGCAGTACATGTAGGCAGTATACAGTACATGTAGGCAGTATACAGTACGTGTAGGCAGTATACAGTACATGTAGGCAGTATACAGTACATGTAGGCAGTATACAGTACATGTAGGCAGTATACAGTACATGTAGGCAGTATACAGTACATGTAGGCAGTATACAGTACGTGTAGGCAGTATACAGTACATGTAGGCAGTATACAGTACATGTAGGCAGTATACAGTATACATGTAGGCAGTATACAGTACATGTAGGCAGTATGCAGTACATGTAGGCAGTATACAGTACATGTAGGCAGTATACAGTACATGTAGGCAGTATACAGTACATGTAGGCAGTATACAGTACATGTAGGCAGTATGCAGTACGTGTAGGCGGAAAATGTACAGTATGTGTCTAGTGAACCTGAAGCTCCATCACTGGCATGTGCTTCACAGTGGAGCCCAGAGTAGCCCGTGCAGCCTCTCCAACACATCTGCAGTGATGGAACCGAACACAATGGTGCCCCAAGCTACCCACATCCACAGCTGCAAGCTCCCACCTAAGGTCACAGGTCAAAGGTCAAAGGTAACAGGTCACAGTGGGTGTCACACCTGGTAGGTCATAGGGTTTAATCCAGCCTCACAGGGTCACACCTGGGGGTCACAGTTTCAAACTGGAGCCAAAGCATCACTGGGGTCATGAGGTTTGGCACCACAGGGTGGAGCCAAAGCATCACTGGGGTCATGAGGTTTGGCACCACAGGGTGGAGCCAAAGCATCACTGGGGTCATGAGGTT
>OX465037.1:4987495-5032495 GCA_949841015.1 Aplysina aerophoba | reverse complement strand
ATCTACGGATCGAAGTGAAGTGATTGCTGTGTTCTAAGCTCAATAATCTTGTGTCCATTTACCTCACACAGCAATGAGCCCCTACCACATCAACTCACTGGTGGTTGGCCTCCGGGTTGAGGAAGACAAACACTTTCTTTGTGGGAGCATTCTGGTGGGCACACGGGTGGTCTGACAGAGTCCTTGCCTCCTTACACAAGTCCCTGGTTACCAGGTGCTCCCTGTGGCAACACAGTGTACCAGTCAATGAGCCACTGTACACACTATAGCACACGGGCATACTGCATAAATCCCCAACTTTGGCTTCTGCCGATAGCCTATGCTTATAGAACAAGTATACTTACCACACGTGTGTTGCTGTTGATCTCTACTGCACCATTCATTTCATGCACAGTAGTACATGGCTACAGCATATAATGCTAGGCATAAGTTCATACACTAGCGTCATTGGCTGTCAGCGAAGTAGCTGGAAGTGGTGCAGGTGACTGCGTCAGCAAGTCACGTGCGTATGCTTTGTCGCGTCCAGGGGAACACTGGAAGCTGAAATGCACTGACCTGTGTCGTTTAGCTGCAAACCTGGCGCCAAAAAAGTAGGCTACACTGCACAAAGTGTACTTCTTCCAATGCTTCACAATGTGCCTGACTGAAGCAGCCATAACTTACGTGATAACAATATAAAATCATATAAAATAATATCTAACAATACAAATCTATGGCCATTTGTACACGTAGGAGCATACACCCAGGTGATTATAACTGTACTATACTATTACCACGTGTAGTTTGAAGCAAGCGGAACGCCCTCCAGTTTGCACCAAGGGCGGACGGGAATGGCTCGCAGGGCGCAGTATCAGCTGAGGAACATTGACCAGGAGGAGGATCCAACGGGGGACAACGACATTCCTATCGGGATTTACGGTTGGAAGAAGCGTCTGCTCTACTTTTGCATCCTCCTCCTGATGGTCATCATCGTCGTCAACCTTGCGCTGACCGTGTGGATCATGGCGGCCCTGAATTTCAGCGTAGTAAGAGAGCCCGCATGCATACATTGGGCTTATAGACGCACTAGCTATTATAAATACTCGTGCACGTCCGAACTATACAGATCTCGAGGGCGTGACTCGCGCAGCGGGCACACCCCCTCTCTGTACCCCACTGTATGCCATACACAGCAGAGGGGACTTATCGCTTGTACCTTATTTTACTACTGTAGTTTGGTGCTGGAAGTGTCTCTTTCACCAGTTTTGGTTTGCGGGTGGACGGAAGAGCAGTGTTTCCAAATGAACTCTCCACACCCTCCCTCACTGCTAATGAGGTGAAGTTTATATGATCATATAATTATGTGTATGTTTGTGCTGTATGCATGCACATGTGTTCGTGTGCCTGCTTGTGTGTGTACATATGTGTGAATTTTGGCAAGCTTATCATGTGGTCCTGCATTGGTTTTAGGACATGTCTCTGAACTTACGGTCCCAAGTGGCTGTATCAGTATCAGCTGGAAACTCTTCACAACTCCACATCCAAGGCGACTTTGTGAATGTGACATCAAGGGACTTCCGAGTGCGACTTCCATCCCAGGCAGCTACAGACCCTGATCTTCTCTCTGTTACTGAAAATGGTGTTTCAATTGGAGCACACATGTTAGAAGTGAAGGGTCAAAGGGGGATGTCTGTGTCTGGTTCAGTGAGCCTCTCCCAGCTGAGTGGGCACCCCAGTCAGGACCTCCACCTCAGGGCTCCGTCCGGCAGCCTGCAGGCCCAGGGGGCTCAGGGGGTTGCGCTAGAGGCTGCTGCTGGCGGACTGACTCTCACAGCCGGAGGGGACCTCAGGGTTCAGTCAAGCAATGGACCAGTGAGTGCACACACGCAGACACCCCCCCGTGATCAACTGCTCGTGTATTTGCATTGAAGCATGCTACATATCGCGCAGCCTGTGGTGTATGTTGCATCCAGTGGAAATACATAATATACATTAATTTCTGGTATGCCCCCTTTGACAGATAACATTTGATGCAGTGGATATGAAGATCGCGGGTCTCCTTCTGAGTGATGGCAGTGCCCCCTCCCCCAGCTCCGCCTACCACGTGTGTGCCTGCAGCTCAGGCAAGCTGTATCTGGCCTCTAGTGATGGACAGTGCCAGCCGGTCCCTGGGAGCACTGTATGCACCTGATCGATGCTAAGCAGACCTGTATCAAGATGCATGATTGGTTGTATGCGTGCTATACATATACTGTACTACTACTATTCAATCATACACGTACGTACATGGCACATTAATATAATTATTATGACATTGTAATATGTATGTACTGCGTTGTATTCTTTTTATTGCATGTTTTTGTTGTAGATGACCATAGCAAGCTAATAGTGTGGACTAGTTACTTGATGTGCAGCAATGATTTGGACTGACTGGCTCGGATCATTTTCGGATCCGTTAACGGTCGTTCTCAGTATCACATACTATCTACGCAGATTTGGACATCCATAGCAATGAGGCACACCAACAGCGATTTGATCTTAGTAAAGTCTCAAGTACATAGATATCCCCCTGAATGGAGGAGAATCTAGTGCAGAAGAGGATGCAAGTGATCAATTAATCATCATGATAAATGAAGGTTAGAGTTAGTTACGTTCTTTGTAAATGCCAGTTCTGAAGCAACACAAGAGCAGTTGACACCAACTGGAGTTTCATGACACACCCTGCAGACTATATATTTTTGGACAGTATCCATATTGTAAATAACTCTAGGCCAATCAGTACTGTTACGAATAGTAACAGACAGGTGCGGTCCCCTATCACGTGCTTCAGTTCCAGTTCGTATATGGCTTCAGATATGAACACATAAATCACTTCTAGCAGTGTAAGAATGGTAACATTATATGGCACATCAGCAACAATCTATTACTAACTGGACTTCATAATAAATAGCCCTTGCTAGAAGTTGTCACCATGGTCAGTAAATGTCGCCTTTGTAGATTAAGAATTATCACTCGTACAAAAATCATAGCAAACTACGTATACACTCGTTTGTAAACACACACTGCAATCTGTTATAAGATCGAGGAAAGTAATGTTTGAAACACTTAAACTCTTAACAGTAGAGGTATTTGTTAATTAAACCACACACGCACACACTGAGCTATGCTCTATGCTCCCATTTAAATGGGAACAGCAAAGGAATGACCATCAGTCTCACGTGGCTGGCTATGGGAAGAACCAATCACTAAACTGCTTCCAGGAATCAAATGAAGTGAATGTGAGTTGCTCGTTGACACCGTGTGTATCGTTGACCGACATGAGGGAGCCCTTCTCCACCACCTTCTTAGCCCATTCCACTTCCAGGCTCAGAGGTGGAGCCACAGGGAACACCTTAAGGCTCCACTGGCACTCCCCAGTGTGGTGACAGAGCTCGTCGTCAATCTCGCGAATTTCCTGCCGTTTCTTCCCAAAGCAGGTGAAGTGGTGGGATAGTTCCTCATGCAGCACCAACGCCTTGCCGACAAAGACCTTCTCGTCCTGTCCGAACATCAAGACGTACACTGCCTCCTTGATCTGCATAAACTCACCATACTCCATAAAAGCCTTGCGTGCGAGGACATGCAGGAGGGCAACCTTTCCAGGGGCAAAGCCACTGAAGGTGAACCACCCAGATTCACTGATGAACTGGTTGATGTCTGTATGAGTGAGGGTGAAGATACGTATGCTTGAAAGTGAAAGTGAAGCCCAGCAGCCTCTGAGCTTCAATTTGTATTACAATATCCAGAGCTGAAACTAGCTAGGGGAGTCTTGATGTCATTCTTGCTCATGAGAGGCAAGTCAGCAACATAGACAAACACTGGATGTTCAAACAAGACACGATATAGACAGAGAGTGTGTGCATCTCCAGCACCCCACACGCACCATCGTACAACCTGTCATGGCCTGGATTCTTAGGAAAGCTGCAGGGATAAGCACAGGACGTTGAGACAAGTACCTAGCTAGCTGCAGTGCACCAATAGCCACTGCATTCTGTGGATGGACAGCAGGGACCCCACAGCAGTGCAGGGAGCTGCCATGCCATGGTGTGTCAGGTGCTGCCACTCACTTGTAAATGCTCTCGTCCTCTGCAAGGACATATATGGATGGGAGAAGAAAAGAAGCCATCTCAACAGTATGCACATACGTACATATGTATGTACAGTAATAGGGCACTTTACTCCTCTACATTGTCCCACCTTCCTCTCTTCTATCCACTGGCCCACCCCTCATGTCCTCCCCTCCGCTCTCTACTTAATGCAATGCTGCATCATGCAATGAGACTGTGTTCTTCCTCGTGTGTGTGGCCACATAAATGTGTGGCTTGCTAGACCACTCTCTCCCCACACTCACCACAGTGTACGTACATACAGTACATACAGTACCAACCCCAGACTCTATCTAGCACGCTAAATGTTCGATTGTGCAATATGCAAAGAAGAATGTCTGGTGACTTCAGACAGGTACTCGTGGGCACTGCCTGAACGTTGACAGAGCCAATGTTCACAGAAATACGTACTTGGTACCGTCCTTGGAAGCCTTACATGGGAAGCGGGAAGTGCCTTTGTTACCGCTTGCTTCTGGAGTTATTAGTGGAGTATGCCACTTGCAGGGTTTATTGAATGTGAAACTACCGAGCCTAATGCTGAGGCACTGTCTCTTCACCTAAACACGTACATACGTAAATTGCAATAGTGACTTCTTTCACATCAGTCTGTGCTATGGCATCATGTACGTATGTATGTATAATTACATTCCAATGTGCTGCGAGTACCTGTTCAAAGTCACAAACCATTCATTTTGGTGTACAGGGCAATCAAATATCTTGCATGCGAGACTACGTACCCCCACCCACTGTGACACTTGTAGCACAGCCTCACTACACCCCTCACCCCTCACCATTGTCAGAGTCGTAGACCAGTCGCACGTGGGTGATGGGAATAGCACCAGCCTTGCCGGACTTATCCAACTTCTTGGCAAAATACCACCCCAGGTCCTGAGCAGAAGACAGTGTGCAGAGGCCAATACACACAGCCTCTATCAACTGTAACAGTTTCTTCTATACCAGCTAGAAAACAGGCTGGAAATCTCGGTGGACCGACATGTGGAGGTATAAGTAGAATGTGTTCAACAGCTTCTATCTTTGCCCTGAAGAAGACCAGAGCATTTTGGTTGAACATCTGCAAGGTTTCAGCCCGTCTCTAGCTGATACAGAAAAACATTTTACCGTTCATGCAACAGCCAGCTGAGAAGCCCCTGCTTCACTTCAATCAAAGCCCTTTCATTCAGGACTTTCACCAAGTGACTACAAGAAGTGTAGCAAGAAGATGCAGCAACATTCAGCACAGGCCAGGGACAACACCGCCTCACACAACAAAGAAGACAAGTACTCATGAGTAGCACGGCAGTGCATTTGGAAGTGTCGCTCTAGACCAACAGTATTCCTACAAAGGGAGTCTGCCACGGCTGGACAGATTTCCTCTATTAACTCCTGCACCACAAACTATTTGCTTTTCATACAGTAAGTCCTCCAGTATCACACATTGGACCCAGACACACTGTACATGAGGACCACACTAGCAGTTTAGCCCTAGCTGAAGACAGTGCTTCAACCTCACTCAAGTATCCCCTTCCATCCCTGAACACCTTAATCATACAGAAGTGTACAGTGTAGGCGTTTCTAAATGCCATTACGTCTTTTTTGTGTGTATTGCAACATTCTACCACACTTGTCTCCCGGCACACAGTGGCACGCCTCAGCTGCAGCAACACCTGATCGCTGACAGCTGACACTTGCTCACAGGCATGGGACGCAGGATCTGCATTTCTTCTCCAATGTCGAAGGAGAGGTCCTGTTGTGGAAGAAGAGAGGGAGTGAACAATGTCAAGCCTACACCACATGTGTATGCAGTAGGTATTCAGAGAAGGATAAACTGTACACTAATAAAGTTGTAATCCAGCATAAATGATTTCCTCTTCCACCCAACACCAAATTAATACATTCATCATAGGGAGGCCTCGGAGAAGGTTGGGATGGCACTCTTGCAGTGCAGTCCCTCTGTGCATGAGTTGTGGCTGCTCACGGTGTGATCCACTGCCATGTACTTGGCCCTCCCAACCACCAGGGTGCCAGCCTTCAACCTCTGAGCCTTCTCTCTTTCCTGAATGGCCCTAATGAGCTTGGCCTCCTACAATAGCCATTGAGCAGAGGGAACATGCAGACAAAAGAGATGATGAGCTAAAGTACACACAAACCACGCGACACACACATGCACACCTCTCCCCCTTCAAAGTGGTCCTATCCTCTACTGAGGACTCAGTCCTGCACATTCATGCACAACACCATGAGCAGCATCAAGGGCCACAGTTACCAACTGTGTACGTGTGTACTGTAACTGTTAGCTGACAGCCGTAGCTGACTTGAAATGCATAGCGCACACATTGTGATACTGTATGCCTAACAGCAACCACATGCACATATATGCGTACATCCCTGCACTCAGACAAGTACGCACGCACGCACGCACGCACGCACGCACGCACGCACGCACGCACGCACGCACGCACGCACGCACGCACGCACGCACACACACACACACACACACACACACACACACACACACACACACACACACACACACACACACGTACACACACAGTATGCATGCACACATGCACAAACTGCTACTGACTGATGCACATACGCGTACGTATGTACACTGTAACACACCTCAATCATATCAATGTCAAAGGGTGTTGTAGATGTAGATATAGAACTGTCGTCACTCCTGTCACCTCCTTGCATTCGGGATACATGCTTTGCGGGGAGTGGAGGGGCTGAAGAATAAAGGAAGACAGGTGGAAAGAAGTACAGAAGTAAAGAAGGAGATGCAAGAGGAAGGCAGGGGAGGGAAGAAGAGAAAACAAAGATGGGACAGGGACAACATACAGTGCAGAGATGGGGGAGCTATGGCGTTTTCCACATGAGCAATTTGAAGTACACCACAAGTGAAGCTACAAGTACAAATCCTGGCACTTTTGTCTACTTCCACACCACTCAACTGATTGTGACAGCCTCAGTGCACAGGGCCAACAGGGAAAGCCTCATTGCACAAGAGCATGACCACTACGCATTGAGAATGTGAAAGCTACACAACGTCCTACATCAGTCAGGAACACAGTGATGCAAGGTTGAAACAGAATGACCTCCACCGTGGACTTATTGTGAAAGTGACCATTCAAATGGTGGTGGGGAGGGGAGGCATTGACTGGAAGCCCTGGATGAGGTGCAGGGTTGCTATGCAGGCCATCTGCCTTCATGAGTTGTTGCAGTAAGGGACCTCGACAAACCCTGAATCGGGAGATGAAACTGGGCTGCTGCCACTAGCGATGTCCAACGGTTCTGCACCCCTGTCACTACTACAGACCAGTCGCTGTGAGTCTTACCTTCAACAGGCTCAAGGAAGTTTTTTGGCACAAGCCCCTCCTGTCCCTGGCCGTTCCTGGCTTTGTACCAATACAGCAGCTATGAGGAATGCAGAGAGAGGGATTGGAGAGGGAGGGAGAGGGAAGAAGGGAGGAATGGCAGACATGGCTACACTGTGATGATGAAGGCGACGACAGCGCTGATGACAGTCTTACCAGCTACGTACCTGTTACTGCATGCATACAAACCTACCTCTGACGGCTCAATAACAGTGAGTACCTCACCGACACGAAAAGGAAGGTCCTGAGGAAGAGAAGGACCAAGGGGCAACAACATAGGCGATCACGATCATCACAAGGCTCACTCAAATCCTTTAAGTACATATCTCTCTGTGCACCAGCTACACATGCCTACACGTACTGTACGTGTGCATGCAGCAACTCCCTTGGCCACATGGGCCTACTGTGTGATGCAAATGCAAATGCATGCGTTGTGTAGCCAGTAGTAAAGACACAGACAATCCATACTACCCATTAAAGCCTCTAACAGAAGAAGCCAGACCACAGTTAGTGAGACCCCAAACAAACAACAGATTAGTCCTGTGTGGAACACCCAGTATCTGTTGTTCTTCCGTTCTGGGAGAGACAGTGAAACAGTCGAGAACAGGCTGGCTAGGCAAGCATGGTCAACTGATCGTGACATGTACAGATGTAGTGATGATTGACATTCAGTACAAATGTGGGGAAGCTATTTGGCTGGTCAAGAAACCAAAACAATGCACTCTCAGACTAATCGGCTATGTAAAACGGACTCTCTAGCACGGCTTCAAAGAAGGAGTAAAGGCTTTAAAGAAGAAAGGAGTAAGAGAAAATAGTAGGTGGAGGATGGCTGAGAGGCAGGTGGTGCGGGTGGTGCGGGTATACGTAGGCAGTGGTGGTGGCTACTTCCCCTCCCTTCCCTTTCTCCCCTCTTTGGAACTGTACTAATCCACTCCTCTTAGTCCTGCAGTCCATGCAGCTTAAGAAGTACATTTCATACAGATTTAAGCCCAAAACTAAATTCATTCGTCCACCCTGGACCTAACACAACATTCAGTCCCACTGATGAAATCTTCAGTCGCCTTAAATGCTCCTTGCTAGCTAACAGAGATTGAGTGATGAGAGTGTGCGTGGGGCTTACATAGCTCACACCAAATGATGCCCTGTGACATCATGGTTTGTGGTATACAACACAGTTGTGTTCGTGCGTACACAAGTCAGTACTCTGACTTTTCTGCATCTACAGCAACACAGGCTACACCACAACTTCCGTCTGATCTTAGACGCTCCATTGTCTGAGGAAAAGACCCTCTAGGTTCACCGACTAACGCATGCACTCCTCACCCCAATCTGCTCCCCAATAAATCCTTGTTTGGCGCGCACCGGCTGGTTACGCACCAGGGGGGTGGTCTGGGGAGACAGAAAATGACCAAATGACAATCAGTGAACACCACCACCAACAATAACTAACACTGTCGCAGATGAAGATTAAATTCTATTCTGGCATTCTCACGGTGGCCTACGTGTGTTACTCGTAAAACACTCAGGGCGCACATATACAGCTATAGATTCTCCACAGAATCGCCATGGAGATAACACGCCACATCAGTCACATTCACCTCCTGCCGCTGCCGCTCAGCCATTCTCCAGTTAACTGTAAAGCCTCGACTTCCAACGTCTGCGTCAAGGAGGGGTCACGTCGACCGGTCGCATGCGGAAAATCCTCTATTTTGGTAAAATGGCCGACCATGTTTGTTCGAGCCCGATCATTCGCCTAAATATTGGAGGGGTGAGTCTTGCTACAAAAGTTTCAATTCTTTGCTCATCGACCCACCCCCACCCACTTGTAGAGGCGCTATGACACAACAGAGAGCACGCTTTCCTCTCACGGAGAAAATTTCTTCACCGCCCTTCTAGCGGGGCGGTTGGACACAGTGAAAGATGAAGGTGGTGCCATTTTCATTGACAGTGAGTGAATTGAATAGAAACCTACGTATGGTATTATGCACAACAATCTTAATTTTAGTGCTCTATTGCTTGTGTGAAATGTGTTTGAATAAGTTTTTACAGACTAGCTTCCTGCTTCAGCTTGGTAGCTAGCTAGCTGCACTGGTCAGCACTTCTCAGATCTAGCCCTTCAGTCTGCTCTCACTGACCCAGGATGCAAGATAGAGTGCCATAGCCATACCTGTGGTGTGATTGTGTAAAGCAGTCTACCAATCTAACTGTGTGTTCTAGGTTACAACGAGATGTTGTGTAAAAGGTCTAATCTGATTTCCCCAACATGGTGCTTCCATGAACAGGAGACGGTGAATACTTTGCCCCAATCATTCATTTCCTGAGGACAGGACGAGTGGAGGTCCCGCCCTGCCTGCACAGAGGTGGTGTCACAGCTGAGGCGGAATTCTTTTGCATTACTGACTTTGTAGAGGCACTGGCCCAGGAAGACAGAGAGAGGGAAGAGAAGGAGCGACTAGCTGCTCTGGACAAAGGTTTGTCTACAATGAACTTTTGGCTGTGCCTGTTATTCAGAGTGCTGATTCTATAGCAAGTATAGGTAGCTGCATGCATTAGGTGCTAACTCTGCATGTGTGCCAGTATACAAATGTTGTTAATACAATGCACTGAGAATGAAGTGAGGGCTTCTCAGCTGGCTCAGGCATGAGAAAGGGTAGTTCTCAAATACCAGCTTCACAACAGTTTTCAACCCTGTTGTGAAGCTGGTATTAGAGAACTACCCTTTTTCTAATGCACTGAGACTCGGTGATGCAAGGCTTTGTGTATGTGGCACAGTCTGGGATGCATTAAGAGACACAGGGGGGCAATTGCCACAGTGCTGTATTCTCGCTCCCCTTAGAAATGTATCAAGCCTGATGTCATTTGCATCCAGCTACGTAGGCTTGCCCCCCTTATTCTTTTGTGCAATGCATTTGTACTTGAAATTGTGAAACTCCTCTTCAGCTGTCACAAAGGGTTCATTAATAGTGAATTCGGTTTCTGTTACAGGGCTGAGGAAGATTGAGAAGGGAGTCTATATTTGCAAGGAATTGAGTTGGGGCTTCATGTTTGAGGAGAAGGAACTCCTGGCTGTGAGGTCAGACTATGTGAATGCAGAGGGACAGTGGAATGAGACCTTCATCAAGGCACATGCTGAGGCAAGGCCTGACTGTCAACCCACTAGCGTATCAGCCCCATTGCACTCGTATGTGTACCACATTACGTATATTAGTTTGAGATTCAAACAGACCTTTAACGCTAGGCTGCAGTAAGTTGCTATAAAGTGTCTATGTACGTATGCACTGTACATATCTCTTACCAAATTAAACATTAGTTGCTTACACTTACCGAAACAGAAGAGGTGCATACGTACTGTAGATGGCAGTTCTTCGCATTGATCCACCTGTTGTCGCTCACTATCGATGCAGCTAATTTTATGAAGCTTCTTACTGTAATTTAATAATGGTAGGGCACTGTTTGCTCTACGGCGGATGTGCCATTCTCTCTGATTCGATCTGCAGTGCAGTGCCCACTCATTTCTTGAAATTACAGTGTACTCAGTATACAGTATGCTTTCTTATCTGTTGTGCACTTGCCATCAGGTTGCACGAGCCTTCAATCGGAAGCAGCTTGGTGCGGAGTGGTCTCAGGACAGAATGATGTATGCTGCATTTTATGAGAGCTACGTTGTCAGGGGCAGCTACAGGACCGATGGCCAGGTATGCATGGTTTCGAAATTTTGATTCAAGTTATGAGTGTTGTCTGAATGCAACATAGCAATAAAAATCAATGTTAAGGTAGCTACTGTGCATATACTACATACATTATACGTATATGACATATACAGTAGGACGCAAGTGCAGCTGTGTGTGTGTACAGCATACCATGTACCATGCATGCAGTGAGACTGGGCTTGCGCCTAAACATGATTAAGCCTCATTCTCATCTTGAGCCTAGAGGAAGAGAGTGCTAGTTAAAGGGACCACTGATGAATGCTAACAAACAGAATGCTATAATGTGTACAGTACATTTGGGAACTAGCCAGTCATAAGACTGTGCATGTGTTGAGTGTGCTGCCCACAGGTATATATGTACAGTTAGCTTTCTTGTGTGACACACATAAGGTGCACACTCACACAGGCAGGCTCTGTGTATGTATGTACGTACGTATATGCAGTAGCTCTGGGCAGGCTCTGTGTATGTATGTACGTACGTATATGCAGTAGCTCTGGGCAGGCTCTGGGTGTTTGATTGCTGTCACCAGCACGTGGTGACGACTCTCTGCAGTTCCAGTTCCTTTATTCCCTGCAGACTGTGGTCATGGAGCTCCCCATCAGCAGCCACGGAACCAGCACCAGCTGCATCTCCGTGCTGTCAGAGGATGGCAACATACTCTGCGTGGACGGGGGGAAGATCCTGACCATGAATCAGCTCTTCCCCAGGACGGGACCTCAGAAGGGGGTACTTGGCGTTCTCAATTCTTTTGTCCCATTTGTCTTTAGACCATTTGTATAGGACTTACGTACATATAGGTACTTCTGCATTGATTCTCCTCTTCTAAGGTCTATACATGTTCATGCCTATTTATGTACCTTTAGAACATAGCTAATTACACACTAGAGCAATTAGTGTACAAAATGCATTGTTCATTTACTTTACGTACATTCTCTAGATCTGCTAGTTACGTATTGTTATTACGTATTACGTTACGTATTATATACATACGTATGTATGTATAATGTTTCCCAGTGCTTCTTCAGCACATCACTGTATACAAATATACTGTGTTCGTCATACACATGTGTACTGTTTGTATGTATGAAGGTTTTGGCTAATGGATGGGTGTACAAGTGTATCCTGCACAACCACAAGTGTTTACTTGAGTCAGAGCACTTTAGGGCAATCCCAGCTTGGTTAATCATCGCTTCATGGCCTCTTGGCTAAGATCAAGTAGAAATAACTGTTCTTAACAGTGTAACAACTGTTACGTTTCCCTTGGGAAACAAGTTGTTCCTAAATTTTTGTTACCTGAAGGATGCACAAAGCTTGCTTTGTCTCCTTCACGGGTTGCCCTAGTATTGCACCCACCTCCGGGAGCGGCCCATCCCCTCTGGGGACACAAGGATACAGTGAAATTATTGGTGCCAACTTTGGCCCTGTTGGTGTGGCCCAATGTGCCTGTA
Source organism: Aplysina aerophoba (assembly GCA_949841015.1). Classification (NCBI taxonomy): domain Eukaryota; kingdom Metazoa; phylum Porifera; class Demospongiae; order Verongiida; family Aplysinidae; genus Aplysina; species Aplysina aerophoba. The sequence goes on along the minus strand of OX465037.1, from coordinate 5,019,835 downwards.
CGTGTGTGGTGTGAGTGTGTATAATATTTTATGTATATTGTGCAAAATTCATATTTGCTGTTTGCGACCCCTGATTACTATAAGTTAGATAATTACTGCAATTGCTGCAGTTTAGTCAGTTCCACTGCTTGGTAAGGTATTTCGATATGTGAATTGATTGACCACATGTATCAATCACACATTTGTGTACATGATCATTTGTTTTAACTGTGGGGGACCCGTTTTCGTCAGGTAGTTCAATAACACTGCTCAATCGACTCTGCAAGCTATGTGATGTACCTTGGCAAGCTAGCACGGAGGAAGAGGCACTAGCGTGAATCAATCTCCGTAGTGGATCGATCGTATGATAGTCGTGTGTAGCCCACTGATGTCTGACTTCTTGTATGAAGAGGCAAGACTGGCAACTCGCGGGATCCACCAGGTACAGTAGGGGCAGCTTCCTATGATACTCATTCGGTGTTGCTCTACCTCTTGAGGAGCTAGATGGATATCATAACCCGACTTTTATACTGCTAAATTTAAATTCTGCCAATAGTTATCTTTCCTATTTGGAGACAAAATTGCCAAATATTTGGCCCACCAATATTTCCGGCTATGTGGATAAACTGTACTGTGTTGGACATACACATGTGTACTGTATGTATGAAGGTGTTAGGTAATGGATGAGTGTACAAGTGTATCCTGCACAACCACAAGTGTTTGCTTGAGTCAGAGCACTTTAGGGCAAGCCCAGCTTGGTTAATCATCGCTTCATGGCCTCTTGGCTAAGATCAAGTAGAAATAACTGTTCTTAACAGTGTAACAACTGTTACGTTTCCTTTGGGGAAACAAGTTGTTCCTAAATTTTTGTGACCTGAAGGATGCACAAAGCTTGCTTTGTCTCCTTCACGGGTTGCCCCGGTATTGCACCCACCTCCGGGAGCGGCCCATCCCCTTTGGGGGACACTAAAGATACAGTGAAAGAAATGTTACTGTGTGACTCTGCATGTGTGTGTGCATTATTAGTCCATGTTTTAACTGGGGGATATTCTATAAACTTAAAAGGGGGAGGGGGCAGGATGATTTAGCCATGGAGGCCTTCAATCTAGTTAAAATACATGTGCAAAGTAGCAAGTGTAATATACAGAACAGTTGTCCTCTGGCACTGATCCTGCATGTGCATATATAATTAAGCAGCTAGTGTGCACAGGACAACTAGCTACATAATTATGTACTCTTCACATGCAGCTACGCACGTACAGTACATATGAATATTTTGTATATATATATATATATATACGTAAGTACAGTATGCACAGCACACATATGCATAATATACTACTTTAGCAGTCATAATAATATGTATATATGTAATTATGTATGCGTGTGTTGGTGCACGTCAATGATTGAAGTGAATGCAGTTTGCAGCTTGCTACAGTACAGTATATTGCACTGGATGTCCAGTCATTATACACGTGTATATTACAGTATGTACAGTATATGTAATTAAATGCACGACAGAAGTAGCTGAAAGGCTGCCAAACTGCTCATACTGCCGGCTGCATTGGATGTGTTGTTAGTTGACTGCACATGCAAGAATTCAACACGTACATCCAGTATTGTTACAATCACAGCACAGTGTGGACATACGTGCATACATATATTATACGAGCTCATGATGAGAGTTTGTACAGTATGTACATATACAAATTGATGCAAATGTAAGTGAATGTGGGCCATTATTTCATACACTGTTTCCACTCATCAAGATTTGTACAGTCAAACATGCGTTTTCGGTCAGAGACTATCGGAAGAGACAGAATGTGCTGGAAGAATGGTGAGATTCTGTCTCCAGTTGCAATTGACATCACATCCTCCGCTGTTGGTGGTGAGAGCGCTGATGTCGCTGGTTCTCTGCCGAGCATGGCATCAAGGCCCTGTGCCAGACAAGCCAAAGCAGGTGAGTAGCTCACTTGGGCTCTTACTCGATCACTGGATCCTTCCACAGCCTCAGTCAACCATGCCTTCAACTCTGTGAAGTCATGGTGCAACTGCTGAACAGCCCCTTGTCTGCACGGGGAACACAGTGTACCATGCAGTGTACGTATGTACAGTATGGACATATACATACAGTACATACGTATGTGTACATTGAGTACATACATTGTACATGTGTATGCAATGTGTAGGCATACAATGCTACTGTAATTGTATAAACCACTGTACGAAGAACGTATGCGGGAGGAGACAGTAGTGGATCACGAGCATACAGTGCCACTATACATCAAGCATAGACTGATGAAGTCATCACACAACAGTTACAAGATTAAGACCCAACAGCATCCTCTATATTCGCCCAGAACAGTAGACCCCTTTGAGGTCAAAACATTCTGACCCTTTGTAACAGTTTTGTACATGCGTGCTGTACACACATACAGTATGTACATATAATTATGTATGGTGGCTATTATGAATAGCTGCACAGAGAGCTTAGTGCAGAATACTGTACACACATACATGCATCTCTAATGCTAAGCCATATGCACATGTTCCAAGAGTGCCCAAATGTATGTGAAGTGCACATACATACATACGTACGTACGTACCTGTAGCTTCTGGTATTGGCAGTGATTGCCTTCCTGTACCCTGAGCAGACCAGGTTGGTGTGCCAATGCAGAAGGACAGCTTGTTCTTCAACTGGAAGGATGTTCATCACTTCAAACAGCGGGAGAAACACCTGCTCTAGGAGTGACTCAACATAGGTACTGGTTTGCAGTCTTCCACTGTCCTTTGGCTCTGGCAGACAAGCACAAGCACAAGAGGAACAGAAGGGACAGTAAGGAAAGAAAGAACAGAAGGGACAGAAGAGACAGAAGGGACATGAGGCAGTGGACAATGCACAAGATGTGCATGTGTGTGACTCAAACATGCATGCTTACACACACACATACATACATACATCACACACACACACACACACACACATACACACACACACACACACACACACACACACACACACACACACACACACACACACACACACACACACACACACACACACACACACACACACACACACACACACACACACACATACACACACAGGCGTATACTCCTCACCCAACACATGGAATGCCCAAAATGAACACAAAGCGTGATTTACAGTATACATGTACGTACAGTACACGAAACATACATACACAGAAGAGACAGAAGACAGCGGACGATGCAAAGGGTGTGCATCTGTGTGGACAAGCACCGCCCACCACACATGCACACCTACGTACAACCACATCCACAAACACACAGCACACAGGTGTATACTCCTCACCCAACACATGTAATGCCCAAAATGAGCACGAAGTGTAAGTTATGACGTACGTACGTACGTACGTACATGAAACACACACACACACACGTGATGCATACAGAAGGCCAGCCACTTACTCTTCAGCCCTTTCCAGTTCCTGGCAGAAGGAAATACGTCCGCCCATATGGCACAGCAGGTCCTGGTCAGGCGGGCGTTGTAGGACTCTGCAGCTTCAACCTGCAGCAACTGGTTGTGCAAGAGAAACAACACTGTCAACTATACACCAGTATACTGCCCACCCCTACTGTCATCAGTGATCTGTCATCAGCACTGTCACTGTCACAGAACACTGTACAGAGAACTCCCACTCAGTGATATAGCCATACCTCATACACTCACAATGGACCACCAGCGCAACATCCCATGTGCTACTGTATATACGTAGGTATAGTAGTAGATATGCATACTCTAATTCTCTTACATGTACACATGTACATAGAGTACGTTCATATACGTATTAGTAGCTAGTAGTTATACATATAGCAGGTGCGTATACATATAGTAGCAAGTAGACTCATTGCACAACTGGTTGTGGCCATGCCCGGGAGATTCCCCTCCACCACTCACCCGCAAGTGGTCCCTGCACTGCTGCAGCACTTCACTGCAACCTGGAACATCCACATTTCTGGCTACTGTTTTAGCAATCTGCTCACTTGCCTCTCCCAAGTCAAAGACAGCCAGAGTGAAGAGCTGCTTCAATGACCACTTTGCGAGGCTCTGGCGAATAGCAGCACTGTACCACCTCTCTACCGAGGCCAGGGCTGCACCCAGGGACGTGAGGTACACACCCATACTCACGTCCAGTGAAGGTATTGTAGGGTGTAGTATAGTTGGAAGCGTAAGATTTGGGTTGGGTGACGTTCCTGGGACGTGACTGATGAGAGCTGCAGACTGCTGGCCCAGCTTTGAGAGCTTAGAGTTTTGTGGCACCACTATGCGGCTTGTGGCAGTCAGACTGAGCACCTTGAGGACATCTGTGTGGAGAGCAGGCTCATTGTGAATGGTTACACACACAGCAAGTGTGGGAGACAGAAAGAAGGTGTGCATGTGTATGTGGTGGGGTGGGGGTGGGGTGGGGGTGGGGTTGCAAACCCACAGAGGAGTTACCCTTTGCATGCACTGAAAGGGCCATGCAGATGGGGAAATGATGCTTGTTCCCTGGCTGTCAACAGGACCACCAGTCGAGTTGTCTCCTACTGGCTAATCTCACGAATGGAACCCATGTAGCCAGTTCTGACAGAGGCAGAACAAATAGGTGTGTGCATGAGTGAGTGAGTGTGGTGGGGGGGGGGGAGGAGGAGGGGCTTCAGGGCCATGCCCCTTAACATCACTACCAATAGACATGTGCACCAGGGATGTGTATTGTCAGTACTACTGTCGCCTGCCCTGCTCAGACACCTCAGGAGGCTCAATGCCTTTCATCATTGAAGCACCCACACTGTACTTGGCCTTAAAAGCTATCAGCAATGGCAGCAGCACATCCTTCACAAATGACAAGAGGGCGGTGGGGGAGCTTGGAGACAGTAGCACCTAAGGTGGCTAAGCACAGACTAGAGTGGCTTGAGCTTGGACAGGATGCCTGACGACTGCTTCCCAAATCAATGCTCTTTGGATGGCTGCCACAGCCATGCCCACCAGGGGACCCCAGAGGAGATGGAGTGACCTGATTTGACAGTGTCTGTAGGCTGTGAGAGTCCCAGAAGCATGCAAGAATGCATGACTGAGAAGGTACTATTACAGGATTGTTAACGTGGGTTCAGTCCATTGCAGAGACTGTGAACAGTGGGTTTTGAGCGGGGAGGGGCAGCAGTTCACAGATGTGATGGCATTGAGCCAACCCCAAATCTTGTGTGAATGCAGAGCAATGCACGGCAGGCTGGACAGGTTCCAGTGACAGCAGTGTCAGTTATACACACACACGCACACGCACACGCACACGCACACGCACACGCACACGCACACGCACACGCACACGCACACACACACACACACACACACACACACACACACACACATATACACACACACACACTATAGGCTCTGTTACGCACTCCCATAATGTGTTTGTACATATACAAACATTAGGAGTTTCAAGCCTAGGAGCACTGTCAAATACTCACTCTTCGTCATGGTACCATTTACGCTACTCATGTGTGTGTGTGGGGGGGGGTGGTGGTGGTGATAAATTGGACATACTGCATCATATGGTCAATGTCATTTACTGCATCTGTCTGCCTCACCTTCATCCATGCACAGCCTCTGCACTCTGTGATGCTCAACATTGGCAGCAGTTGACAGGATGCTGACCCAACTTAAGTGGTGTGCTTGATGCAAACCTACGTACGTAAAGTTGAAGAGACATACATTGGTACAAGCTGAGGAGACCTATACATACATACATACATACATACATACATACATACATACATACATACATACATGCATACATACGTACATACATACATACATACATATAGTGTATATGTACGTACATAGGTGGAAGCAGTGAGGCTGGGCTGTGAGTGCATGACTGCAGCCTCACAGTCAGTAGCAGGAATTAGGGGGACAGCTTGTGGCTGCCCATAGTGGAGTGGATGGAGGGCACTGCTTGAGTGGAGTGCTTCACTGACTAATGCCAACTGTCAAGTGCACTATACGCAGCCGCACACACTGCACAGGAGCACTAGGGTTACATTGGAGGTTAAACTACCTTGCCACCTGACAACCATAAATTTTGTTGTATCCTTCTCCAAGGAAGACACCAATTTGATGCACAGCACACTGTAGACCAGGACCTACTGTCATGAAACTTCTTCATACAGTTATGTAGTAATGACAGTGATATTAGACAGATACATACACGCATACGTACATGCATATATGTACACACACACTGATGACATTTGGTAGCAGTTGTGTTCCACAGCTAGAATGCTAACTGTCTAGGTGCTACGGAAACTGCACAGTGCATGCATACCAACCACTGCACACCACAGCACACACCTTCTCCGTCCACCATGTGCAGCAGGTTGGTGACTCTGCTCGTGCAAGCTCCAGCCTCCCTTCTGCTGCACCCATACTGACCAGCACTCCACACACCCAACCTCATGGCAAGCCGCCAGTGGAGCTTTGTAAAGAAATATTTCACAAGTGTCCCCGTGGCCTGAGTGTGCTCCACATGCATTGCAGTGTCACCCCAGCTAGCGTGAGAGTGGGTCTCCTCAAACAACTGTCCCTTTGTACGTGTGCCTGTCTGCATTGACAGCCCTGTGATAGCTACTTGAAGCAAGCTGCTGCACTCTGCAGTGGTCCTCAAACAGTGAGGGACTGTCACCCTTCCTTCTTCCATCTCAAGAAGAAGACTCAAAAGATGGTCCACTGCAAACACCTCCAGTTCGTCTAGAGCTTCCTTCATGAATATGTTTCTTTCTTTACTATAATCCTTTGGACGAGGGCCGGAGAAGAAATCGTACACTGACTGCATCAAACGCAGCAGCCTCAACACGTCTTCCTGGAAGCAAGTTGGAGTTCCGCGCTGCGAGGCACTCAACGTTGATAGCAAGTTTCGCATCATTGTAGTAAAAGAAGACGTTAATAGGGCTAGTTGTAGCCTCCTGTCGTACGCTTTCCTCCCATCCAGCAATATGTTATTCCATAAAGATAACATTTTTTGCGCCTGTGCAGTGTGATCCGCCTCCGTTTGTGTGTTGGGGCGCCATGGTGAGTGAGGGAACCCCCCCAACAGTTGATTCAAAATGGCCGCTGTTATTCCGACGAAACAGGTATTGCTGGAATCACTACGTGTATCAAGCCCCTTGTGTTTTAGCAGCAGGCGATGACATGTGTGTGTTTCATGTGCAGGGCGTACTTGCTGTGGGCGGGGAAGACGCAAGCGTAGTCTGCAGTCACTTTGGAAACAAGATCCTGATTTGCATCAGTCACTACCAGAAAATCGGGACACTTGTGAGTGGTTGTACAAGTACACAGTTTGAACAGCCCAGTGACCTGCACCTTTACCCTGTGTGTATCCAAGTTACATACTTCCCCACGCCCTCTGACTCACTCGAAAACAGCTAAAGCGTGGTAATCTACTTGATTAATGATTATTACATCTCATTCTCACACACCCCATACATCCCAAGAGATTAACTATGACATTGATCATCTACACCGATGTTGCAGCAGCGGCAAATGGCCATAAAACCCTCTAGTTCCACTGACCCGTGCCCGATCACGCCACAAACCTACTAGTTTCACCAAAATCAAGTAGGTTCTAGTTGCACATACAAAATGGTACCATTCTGTACATCAATAAAAGTTTAGCATTTTGCTCCACATAAGCAGGAGGCACACACAATAAACCTTGAAGCTGCATGTCAGTGGTAGGGCTGGGTTATACAACACTTGTGTTGAAAGGAGAGGAGTGATTGTCTTTTCTTGAGAATGCATGGACTAAAGATAGTGAGGCCACAGCTTTGAATGATTTCTTTAGCATGCACATGCATATAAGTTTTATACACAGTACAGTACACACGTATGTATACAATACAATACAGTTTCTATACATAATAATGAGATGTGGGATATGGGAAACAACACTACTACGTATATGTGAAGTGGGATCGATGCAACGTCACAAGGACAAATGGGCCTCACTGGCAATGAGGTCCACCCTCTGCTCCCGAAGGTTCGGGTCCCTGGATGGGTGGTGGAAGCACGATCTGGCCCCTCTTAGGCACATGACTGGAATTAATCAAGGAGAAGGACAACTTGCAGATATGGAAGTGGTGTGTAGGGCTGTGACACCTTGACTGAGATAAGACTGGCTAGTCTCTTGTAGGCAATTGTGGCTGAAGAGCCCCAGCCCCCACTCATCGACATCACCAGGGGGGTGAAGGAACCATGTTCACATGCCTTATCCTCCTTCTTGATGGTCTTGATGTCAAACCTGGCATCGTCTTGTACGTATGCTGGCTGTTCTGAGGGCAAAACGTTCCCCTATCAGGGGTTGGAGGACTGGTTCAACTGCCACACTGTGGCAAGTTGGTCAGGAGCTCAGCTGTAAAGTCTCTGATACGGTTATGGCGGATTGATGGTAGGGTGCCCCTAGAGCAGGTTAGGGTGTGACTAACACACTGAAGACTTCACCACACACACGCAGTGTGAATGCAAACGGGCTGGCTGCCATCCGTAGCGAACACACAAGGTGTCCCTAAAGGCTTGCTGGTGCAGATTAAAGCCATACTCTGCAATAGGAATGGCAGTCAACCGTGAATCTCGGCACTAAGATCTGTCGGTTGACCCGGTGCTGGCTCATCCGTGCTGGATCGACTTGACACCTGTTGATTTTTGCGTGGACTCTTCCCACATGGGAGGCAGCTAGTGCAAAATATCCCTGCTTTTTGCAGCGCTGCAGTTACTGCAACGCCCACTACCGTTACAGCGGCAACATGAGGTCATCACAAGCACTTTCTCCTGAACCAGGGTCCATCTGCCATCTTGAAACAATCCGTGTCAATGTCAGCTTTGAATGATCCTAGTGGGTCCTCGCAGGATCTACACCTACAATCAGAGTGTGACATAGGCTATTAAGAAAAGTTCACAACTGGATGTTAAAAGTGGTGTTGGGTTGGATAAATTCTTCTCTAATAACATTAATCACTAGGTATTGCGCCAACCTGACCAAGGTCAATAACATTGCATGATCCATGGCCATGGGGACATGAAGTCCTATTAACAGGATACGTACGTATGTCTGGATCCTATGTATGTATAGGGTCTCTGATATGTCTTTACCTCAACTCTGCCGTGGATCACCGTAGTGGATGCATTGCACATTGATGTTTTTTTCCCAGTGTAAATGATTAATCTGTGAGTCACATACGTACACTATCGAATATCAATTGACTTATTTCTTATCCATAAATCAATCAATCATGCAGTCTAGCTGTTAGCTGCGATTCCTCTTCCTATGTTTGCAGATCCATGTGTCTAAGGATGTCTCTCTGCAGAAGGCTGCTGTTGAGACATACACTATCAACACTGTGCTAGGAAAGGACGATGTGAGTGTGGTGCGTGTACGTGGTGCTATAGTGTGTATATGTAGGCTTGCATGTGGGTCCAGCATATACCAGTCATTCTTGCATATTTAGGATTAATTAATCAGCCAACTTATACTTAACACTGCATGAGAGGTGATCTATCATGATTGTAGCTTTCAACTTTCTCTATCCATATATACGTATACCTGACTCTGTATTACAGTAAATATACATACATACACGTGTCATCCCACCTCATTTGCAATGCAGGAACTGCACAATGTGTTTGTACGTGGCATTGCAGAGAAGGTATACTCAACTATGACTCAGCCCTCCCCGCTGCCCTCCCTCCTCATTGCACTGTCGCTGAAGGAACTAACTCCAGTGAACCTGAAGGAAGTGCTAGCAGAACTGCCCTCATTCAGTGTCTGGTCATGATTATAGTGCACGCATGCATGCTAAACATACGCAAATGTATGGCCATACATGACCATGAATTTAATTTAATGCCTCATTTTGTGCTATATCCACCCCTCATGCATAGCTGAATGATTGCATGTAACATTTTAAGTTTGTTAGAGTGATGATTGATTGTATGCTTACTAGCTACCCCATGCAGCCAGTGCAAGCACTTTGATTATTAAGGGGCTATGTATGTATGTATACATGTACAGCTATACACTGGCCAGTACTGTTACACTACATATGGACAATATACGTATGCTGCCAATAATCCCTAATGTACCCTCAACCTGTTCCTGCCGAATTACTGTTGCTCTGACAATGCCTTAATTTGGAACCTGCACGTGTGCACATTTAGTTGGGAGACACAATGTTCCAATTTGACTCTCCAATAGAAATAATTAAGGCTAAGGCATCTCGCTTCAAATCAGTTTTCGCCTGGCCTCCCACACAATCACTACCAGTCAGTGAGCAGAGTTGCAGTGCCCGACTTCACATTATATGTACACATTTCACGCAATTCATGTTCTTTAATATGCTTTGAGGGATTGTCAACAATCAATTCCAAATTGTATGTATATACACTTAACATTCAAAATTCATGCCTCTGTCTGCTGTCTCAGCGTTGTTATAGATATTTGCTGAATGAGAATAATAATATACAAAAATCCATGCAGGAATAAACAATGAAAAGCGTCTGGAATGAAAATAGAAAATGGCGGAAAGTAAAACAATTTCAGAAATATTTGTGGGGTTGCTCAATTGTGTCTTCCAGTTCTCCATCCTCAGCCTCTGCCACCTTAACATGAGCAATGGTGCTGTCCAGTCGACGACGAAGCCTACTGTCTTCCCTCACAGTCTGGGAGGAAGAAGGGGTTTTGGGGTTTTCCTCTGTAGGAGTCATCTTAAAGTAACCCAATTGGTCAGTATCCCTTGACCACTGTGAATGGAAGAATCTTTTAGGCTTTGTATGTGCCGGTGGTGGTGGTGGTGGCAACGTTTTAGCAGCACCAGCTAAGTTGACGTACGCATGGTGACCAGGTTTGCTGGTCTTATGTCCTGAAACACCTGTTGCAACTGTTGAGTCCAAGGGGCGAATATTGACATAGGGGGGTTCTGGAGCTTCATTCGGTCTCTGTGAGGATATAGCTGGATGGCTCCGCGTTGGTAGCAGTGGAACCTTCTTGGAGCTCAGCTGGGCAGTTGATTGGTGCTGGCTAGTCTGAGATTTTTCTTCCTCGCCCTCAGCATGCTTGCTTTGGGTTTTCTCCTTCACAGAGGCAGCTGAATGGCCAGCAATTTGATGATTGGTGTTCTGTACTTCCTTGTGTTTGTGCCGAGGAAGGGCTGAGGGTGGTTTGCTGTATGGCGGCAACAACAATGCATTCACATACGTGGAAGCAGCTCTGCTATCTGTGTCCTGCACAGACAATCCACCCTCTTCCCTTGAGGGTGGCACAAGAAGGAAGGCATCACTGCTCCTTGGTGTACTGGGATGCCGTAGGTATGGAGGTTCATATACCTGCTTTCTGTCAAGCTCCTCCTGTTTCTCCTCATGACGCACCTCACCGATTGGGCTGATATTCACATAAGAATGCTTCATCTTTGATTTTGACTGCTTGAAATGAACATGCTTGTCAGCACTGTGACCTAGAGGATGTGTGTACACAGTGGCTTGATTATTCATGGCAGATACATCACAGTGATGACTTTGTGAAGACTGTTCCCCGTGGGTAGTAAATTGTGGTCGTAGCTGCTGTCGCAGTTCTAATATGTCTGGACTCTCCATCTTCTCGTAATCCTCTTCCTCATCCTCATCAAACACAGAGTCTGTAGTCGAAGGCAGTGGCATTAGCTCGTATGTCTCTGTTTGACCATTGAAAGCTTTGCTCACTGGACCTTTCTTCAACTTCTGCCATCTGGGCATGGGAACTCTTTGTAATCTAACATTACTGTCCCCAACAGTATGAGTGGGGTTCGAACGAGCAGTTGGCAAGAGCACAGTTGTCACAAGTGATGGATTACAATAAGCCCCCTGCTCAGTACTTGAATTCTCATTAACCACCACAGCCATGCCTAGTTCACTGCAAGCACCTTCTCTGTTGTCTTCTCGCTCCAATATTGGCTGTTGGTGAGCAAAAGCTTGCCTAGGGCGCAAGGGCATAACGTCAGAGCTGCGTCTTTGCCTTGCCACCGGGACTGGACTAACTGAACCACTTTCAGAAGACAACTGCCTTTTCAACCGTGGCTTAGGGGTGGGCTTCATTTTTGCAGGCATGGCTCCTGGCAAGTCACTGTCTGAAGCTGTTCTCTCTGGTATCAGTCTGTTCAGTCTTCTGACTGTGGCTAGTTTACCTTCTTCCTTGTCATACTTGGCTGAAGATGGAGATTCTTTGGATTCTTCCACTTTACTTGAGTACTTTGAATTGTCAAACAGCTTCTCACTAATGAAGGTAGACTTTCGGTGGAAAGGAGGTGGAGAATCAGTGGGCTCTTCGCTATGGTGTACAGACGTAGGGTCACCAAGTACAGAACCTTTTGATGTAAATAGTGGTCGACTGCGAGATGCCTGCGGAGAAATGGTTACATAAGGATCCTCACCGTTGGTTTGAAAATTGGCAAACGCCGCAGTTACTCGGCGTGTAAATGTTGGCACAACCTGCTCTGTGTAGCGTCTCATGGTTGAGGAAGGATTTCCAAGGAATGCTCCTGCATGGTTGACATGGCAAAGTCGAAATATCTCCATGGAAAAATTCTTGCTCCTTGCTTCCAGCATCTGCAAGTGTTCGTTGGCTGTCATTGATGCGACGGCAATGATGTAGAGTCCGTGATGCAGTACAGGAGTGGACTGTGCAAGTTTGGCATGCCTCTCAGTGAAGACTGCACTATTAAGACCAATACCTGTGCTGAACACAGTGAAATGAGTGGGTTGTGGGTGTCTGTACAGCTGTGACTCTGAACCACATTTAGAAGAAGGCCACACACAGACCTTGGGGGCTGGGTAGACTGACAGCGCACCTGCTGCGTGAGAGTAGTCATTGTGCAGGTGGAGGACACTCAGTGGGTTGCGTGTAGTACTGTCCAGAATCAGGATCGTTCCTTTTGACAGGGCTACCCACATGACATCAGCAACAGCACAAAGAGAGTGGACAGCTTTGGTTCCATAGGAGCACTCCTCGACATAGCAATCACTGCAATCAATAACCTCAGGCCGTTTGTCCTTCTCTGTACACAAAATGGTAATTTTAAGTGTGCTTTCGTGTGCTGTCCAGATTTCTCCAAAGCTTTCACTGGTGCCCGGCTGGAAGGGTACACCAATCATGGTAACATGAGGAGCAAGCCAGCACTGAGTCTCGGTCAGGGAGTGGATGTTAAATGCCTTCACCTTCGATCGAGATGCAAAGAAAATGCTGTCACAAAAGCATTGAACAAGCTGGATTGCTTCACAATCAAAAACTGTGAGAGTAGACTGCAATGCAAACTCTTCTAGTGAGTCGCCCATCACATGCACCTTTGCACAGCCATTAAGTCCAAATACCACCTTGCTCACTCCATCTGTATCTATAGAGAGAACTTCTGAAGGGAATGTGAGTTTCTTTGTCACGTTGGGTTGTTTCATGTCGAAAACAGAAACTGTCTTAAGGCTGTGCACAGCAAAGAGGAAGTTGTTCAGCATGCAACCTCTTTTGACTTCATCAACAGTCTTCACGTCTCTAGTGGCCTCAACAGCTAGGTCGTGGCTAGAGTAGCGCTGAAAGTAAGCACACTGCTCTTCATCAGTGGAACCATAGAATACTATAGGTCCTCCGTCACCATTTCTACTCACACTGCTAGGCAGGGGGAAAGACATCACAGTGCACTGTGGGCTGCACTTCTTCTCTCCCGTGACAATCTTGTACTTGATGGGAAGGAGAGTCTGAGCCTGTAAGAACACATGAAGGACATCAGAAGAGTAAGGCCGTTTTCCAGGTTCTTTCTGCCACATTCGATGGAGTGTGGTCAACAGCAGAGGTGCTGTGGAGGCTAAGGGTTCAACTGCAGGTGTAGAGTGCTCCTTTTGGTTAGGATCAAGCAGTTTCCCGGTTAGAATCTCGCACGCCAGGAAGGCAAAAGAATATACATCCACCCGACCGTCATACTCGAACTGCTCCTTGTCCCAAGACATTTCTGGAGCAGGATGCTTTCCGCATCTTCCTCTCAAGGAGTCATGGTACAAAGCATTTGCAGCGTGTGTCAATCCTGAGATTTTGGCATCTATGGCTGAGCCATCTGGGGCAATCTGCACCAAGATATTTTGGCTTGAAATATCACGGTGAATGATACCATTGGTGTGTAGCACTGAGAGGCCCTCTGCAACTTGCATCAAAATATGGAGAGCTAACTGTCTCTCTACTTTGCCATGCTGTTCAATTACAGAGGCCAGAGGAATGTACTCCTTGGTGCTGCAGGTTAGCATCGGAGGGTGCCCCAGATTGGCTTCCTGGAGCATGACCAAATGGGGACACTTCAGGGTGGTGAGCTCCAGCAACATGAACAGTTGCCGCTCAAAGTCACTTTGAACACTCGATGCTTCCTGTGGTGTTGGTGCATGTGGATCAGAAATGTTCCTCGGATCTTCTGTATTGGCATCCACTGTGCCAGTCAGCTGAATGCTGGTTCCAAAGGTACCATGCAGCATTTCACTGAGAAGATCTGGCAGCAAGGAGAGTGGAAAGACGTCAGCCTCTTCGTGGAGTGGACAGCATAGAGGCTCATTGGATAACAACCGTCTAGCGCAATGAAGAAAAGGGTAGAAGTGGCACTGGGGTACGTCATCCAACCTGCACTGGGAACAAGGGATCCACACCTTGACACCTGGCCAAATGGAGGGGTACCAATTGTGCAAGAGGCTCATGATAATGTTAAAGAGCTTGGTGAGTAGCCTCATGCCACTAACAGACAGTGGTACAATAATGCCAACGGCATCTTCATCTGTAAATGTCTCCTGTCTAACAGCAAAGCAGAGCTGGTCAAGGCTTCTTCGGGCTACCATGCCACGAGTCCAGTGTTCCACTAACACCTGCTCAGGAGGATGTGTGTCAATCTGAGAGGCACTAGTCTCTTGGGTAGTTGATTTAAGGAGAGCGTTGGTGTTCATGGTGAGGTGTGCCAGGAGACGATTCCAAAAACCAGGAAGTAGAATGGGTGCCGAAATAACTCTGCTGCACGTGTGGTCAAGAGGAATGGGCTCTGGATTGTGCTTCAATGTGTGTGGCACGAAGTACACATCACGATTGAGAGGGAATGCAACTCCTGTGCGCATCAGGTGCATGATCAGAACAGATGGTACATTGTCCCCCAAGCCCATGCCTGAGAAGATAGTGGCTTGGGCCGGCTCTGGAAGAAATCCTTCTCGGCTGAAGGCGTTTATGTGAACAACATTGACAGCTCGAAGCACGAAGTCGCACAGCCACTGCCGATCAAACACAATGCCCTGTCTGTTGCACAGTGTAAACAACTTGCCTTGGAGTTCTAGGCTTTTGAGCAACCAATTCAATTCTGGTAAAGAGGGATCACTCTCAATGGAAGTAAGAGACTTCTGCAATGCTCTGCCATGAAGGATTGTCCTGGACTTCTGTTTGCCAGGCAGTGAATCCGTGCTATATTCTTGGCTGCTACCCGAGCTTGACAGCATGTCAAAATGTCTGTCAATGACACTCTGATATTGAGGTAGAGCAGTAGGAATGGCAATTTTACTGCTGCAAGATTGCAGAAGCTTCATGAAATGGGGGAGATCGCAATTGGCCAACTGTGAGGAAATGGTAATGTTCACTGGGCATGGAGTGATGTTGCAGGATGGGAATTGATTTGCCAGCTTCTCCACCTCGCACATGAATTTCTTAGTCAGAAGCTCACTCTTCCGCTTGCCACTTTTGGAGGGGGAATGACTGCTGACCTCACAACAGATGGCCACCACAACTTCCGTCTTGGAGCACATCAATGACAGGGTTTTCAGAACTGGTTTGAACAGGCTAGGTAGGAGTGAGGGAAGAATACCTGAATTGACTGCGATGACAAACACCTGAGGTGGCTTCAGTATTGTCTCCACAGTTGACAAGAAACGAGTCGGAGAGGGAGAGAAAATGACTGAAAATCCATATCGTGTAGACAGGGATCGGACAGCTGCCTCCAAATGTTCTTGAGTCTGTGAAGGTCTTCCTGTACCAACGAATACAGCCTCAAAGTGCTCCACACCAGAAATGCTTTTGCCGAGACTCTTGAAATACCCTAGTGCCATGGGTTCTGAGTACAGACGTGGCATGTTGTCGATATTCAAGCCTTCCAGTATAAGATGGTCAAGGTTCTTTAGCCATCGAATGCTGAAGGGGATGACTCGAAGAGCAGGATTGTTGCTCAGCTTCAGGTACCTGAGATTAGTCATTGCTAGAACTGCCCTGGGAAACTCAGAAAGGCAGTTGCACTGCAATTCGAGGTGCTGGAGCATAGGGGCATAGAAAGACGAGGGAATGGTTGTGAGACGGTTGTACGAGAGGTACAAGTAGACAACAGAGGTACTGCTGTCATCTGGCAGGTCTGGGAGGTTTACGAGGGAGTTGTCAGTTAACCGAATTTCTTGCAGTGCAGGAAGAAGGAACAGTTCAGCTGGTACGGTTTTCAGTTGGCAATCCGTTGCAAGAAATCGTGTTAAGGCTGGAAAGGATGCCCTGGGTAATGGCAACAAAGCCTTAATGGGATTGTGTGAAAGGATCACGGTGGTGAGATTCAGCATATCTGGTGATTGCAGGTCACATCTGTGCAGGAAATCCTCTGTCAAACCAAGTGATGACAGGTTCAATGAGTGCATGGGACTCTTTTTCACAATCAGTGAAGCACAAAGCAAAATGGCTGACATAGCGGATGCATTCCCAGCTCTTTTAGCAATTTTCAAAACTGGGCTCAGAGGCATAGCATGAGATACGAGGGCTGGTACAAGAATCTCTTGCCAATCATGGATGATGTCGCCGTGTTGATCCACCTCTGGGGATTGTTCCCTGCCAAGGAGTCCACTGATGAAGCTAGTGTCGTTTAAAAGTGTGGCTCGACACAGCATGAGGTACACTGTGACATGATTGACCTGTTGGTAGTCTGGCTTAATGCAATGGGGCGCCTCATCAAAGCGCTCCATGATGGCAGCAACAGTTTTGTGGTCACCATTTTTAACGCACAGTTCAATGATTTCACTGAAGAATCGCATTACCGTTTCTTGTGTTAGCATCTTGCGCATTTTACTGAACTCAGTGATAAGCTAATGGGAAAGGGAAAAGCACTATGATCAACACACATTCAAGCCCGTATTTATACATTGGGTTGATATACGTGAATCTATGTACAGTATGTTGTGTGTCTTAGGCTTCTATAATTTCTGTAAGGATCACACTGTACGGTACAGTGCATAGAAAACATTACACTACATACCTGAAAACTGTTATGGTTATTGTCGTTTAAAGGTTAGCGAATAGTGAACCATGTTCGATAAAAATGTTAGTGAGTGACAAGTAATTTTTGGTAAATAATGTAATACTTCACGTAAGGGCATATGTAGTTACGTACAGCTTAGTTTTCAGTGTTAGCGAAAGAGAGACAGAGTGGTGTTATCAGTGTATTGCAAACAACAGATTGTGCAACTGTACTTCGAGCGTACGGGAATGTCGCCAAAGTCCTTGCAGCAGCAGGTTATATACAGGATATTTAGAATAACGGCCTTCCACAGTCGCGACTTTGACTTAATTGTAACCCATGACACCCGCTGATGAACCTCGCGCGAATTGCGGTGACACCAGAAGTCAAGTGTAGCCTTAAATAGAACGTTTTTTGACCAGTTATTATCTTTGCCTTGACGAAGACCAGTGCATTCTGGTCGAAATGTCGCCAAGGTTTTCAGCCCGTTTCTAGCTGGTACAGAAGAACCCTTTACTGTTCATGCAACAGCCAGCTGAGAAGTCCCTGCTTCACTTCAATCGTAACCGAGCCGCTGATCTGCATGCTCCTAGTTGCATTCTCTTCCCTGCAAAGCTTGGAGACGGACTCCAAGAACTCCTTCCCATCCTAGCTTGTTGAGTTGTTGCCACCTCTCTAGCTAGAAACGGGCTGAAAATCATCTCTCTAGGCAAACATTTTCATCGATTGCTGCTTACAGTTAAACGTACACAGCAGACACCTCTGCGCTCACTACATTTACATACAGTAGTCTGGCTAGCTAGACCACACCAAGAACGGGACAGTGGTGAGGGCTACAGAGAGAGGATGTGTCGGAAGAGTCAGTCATGGAAAGTAGAGGATGTGACACAATTGGCTACTTCAGTGTGATGTGTGTGGTGCACTGAACGCCAATCTCTCTTGCATTTTATAAGGCACATTGTCATCGATTTTGACAGCTTGAGCAGTGATGATAAATTAGTGCTAGTCTTGGACAAGGGATGCCAACATTCGTTAGTACTGAAGAGTAGATGTGGATTGCTTGATTTCAGTATGAAGCTATTGCCTCCATTTAGTACTTGCTTGTGCTGAACTGACTAACTAGCAAATGCATACAAATTCACGCAGGATGTATATTTCGCGAATGCCTTGTGGGTGAGGACCTTTGTCATTTTATTTTCGCAAAGCCCTACTTTGCCGGAATATTTTGCGAACCATGTATGTTCCACTGTAGCAATCATACAGCAGCCAAAGAAGTACTTGTACATATACCGAGTAATCTGTCTCGCTACTGTCACTTTAGAGAAGCACTGCTGACACAATTTGTGCAGACATGTCTACAATATATATACGCAGGTATGCCGTAGCCGCATTTGTGGCTATCACGTGTAGAAGCAAGTCTTGTTGACTTTGGTAGAAGACATTCTGCAGAGCGAATGGGAAGTTAGAAATAGAGAAGACCCTCATGCAGTGGCAGTTTCGAAATACAATATCATTGTTGCCCATGTTCTGCGTTATTTCTGGAAACGTTATCTTTATTTTAACGAACATGCACTCATTCTCAAAGTCACGAAATTTACACCCTGTGAAAACTTGTGCGCATACGGTATTGATTTATGTATATGGATACATATGTTCATATTCTTTAATGCCTCATGGGGCAGGTTTGGCCTGTGGCATGTGGCAAATTAATTATATGAATATATGCCTTCAGAGGCATATTTACCTTGGTGCAAAATGCTTTAGTAACTATGGTACCTCGGTTCGTATACGTATGTATATTGGCTACACACCATCTACCGGACTATACATAAATTACATGCACTACATATAAATAATGACAGTGTAGAAAAAATGCTAGAGAAACGTGGTTGGTCAGAGTAAGTTGAAATTAAAGAATATGGTTAGGAGTTTCATACATCCATGTCATTAGCTGGATTTCTTTTTTTGAGCTGTCCAGATAGAAACTGTCAACATATGGTACATGACACGGAAAACTTAACTCTTTCTGCAGCCTACCGTGTGGGTGATTCGCAAATAGCCGGGCAGCTGTCCAGGTATGTCTGCATGGACAATTAGTGGATTCCATGCGGAACAATTAGCGGATTCCGTGCGGAATTCTGCGGATGTAATACGCAGTCGTGATTAGCCTAATACCCTCTCGAATCTCACCCAATCAAAATCAAATTACCATTAAACCTTGGTCCACCAGATGTGCGAGATATTTTGACCTGGAAGAGAGCCAATCAAATTCTACACGCGTGCTCGGTGGGGAAAGGTTATCTAATCATGGTACATAAAAGAGCTAGTGTTCCGTCGTAATCTCACCTGCTTTCGAACGTTTCAGCCTGTTGAAAGTCTTAATTGCTATGGACAAGATCATCGTGAAGTGGACCGAGGGAAGATCAAAGGGAGCTGCATCAGTGGTGAAGAGGTCGGCAATCAAAAGCGGAGCCATTGCAGTCGGAAACAAAGTGTCCCAGGTGTGACGGAAGTCGAAGAAAGCCTACAATGCCAAAATTGTGGGCGACGGCAGCGTAGTGAAGTCCAACAGCATGCCACTTCTCATAATTCGAACAATCCCTGTGATGTCTTTCTCGATCCTTCAGCATTAAAGTTTGCCTTCTGGTTTTCGCCATTTTCATCCTGAATCTGCATGGAAGATCCGTGTCCATCTGCGCCCGGCCGTATGGAAGATCCGCGTCAGACAGCACAACCATCCGCAGATGCCAGCGCAGAACAACTACAGAATTCCTCGGAAAAGTTAAGTTTTCCGTGTCATGTACCGTAAAGATATTATACTGTAGATATTGAATCAATCACACTCAACGTGTGTGTGAGGTACACCTCATGACATTCTCTTGTTACACATCCCACCTAAACATTACCCTAGTTTAAAGACACACATTTACCTCTAGTGTTAACCATGCCCTAAACAGCTCAAAGGGTGCTCTACCATCCATCCATTATAAATGGATCAGAGATCAGCGGCGCACCTCTTGAGATTTTCCATAATGTGGTAACTCAACCGTTACTCAAATCTCTGACAGAGAAAGGACTCTATCCCAGAACCACCAATGTAAGATGATGCCAGGCTGGGCATCAGGACATTTAAAGGGGGGCTAAGTACAGCCCTAAAGTCCTAGATTTCAGGGACCAAACTACTGTAAGATGAGTGCATTCTTTGACATACAAGTGTCCAACTTTCAAGCCCCTTAAACATCAAGCCCCTCATGAGGTTACGTATGTTACATTTGATACTTCAGGAGTTAAATAGAAACAAATCTCTTAGACAGTACAGTAAGTGGTTTGATATTTGCCTATTTAGTGCATTCATACAAAAGTTTGAAGGTAAATGCTCCACTTCAAACAAATGCACCCTCAAACAAGTTTTCAAACGATTTTACATTCGTTTAAGCCCAAATGATAGCTTCGTTGAAAACACTAGAGGGATCAGTTAAAGATAGTGATTAATGACATCTACAAGCAGGGGTGTATAAATAAGGGTAGTCACGTGAGGAACACCTGAATACAGCATGTAAAATGCAGGAATAAATGTATGTGAAGAAAATAAAATAAAAATAAAACTAGGCACTAAATGCTAAACCCTCAGCGCAAGAAGCTATAGCTACCTATATTATAGAAAGTTTCAGTATCCCAATCTTATGTTATTTAGAAGTTATATAGGATCATACCTTCCTTCAGGCGAACGATTGCACGTAGTCGAGGTCAACATCCAGTGATGAAGATACGCATGTGCACTATATAGCGTTGCACCAAACCATGGCCAAGCACAATATCAAAGCCCGTACAAATACACCACTTGGTCAAGAGCAACATCACGTGAATGGATATACGCTCAGGTGCCTGCGAGAGCAAGCAAAATGGCCGACCTGTGCGGCAATACGGTTGCCACTCGAATTCTGTATCTTCGTGAAGAGGCTGTTTTACGAAATTCCCCTCATTTTAAATCCAGCGATTGCAGTGCTGAGGCGATCTATAGGTCTTCCTGGCTGATTCGTTACTATTTGGAAAAATCGAACCGGACACACACACACACACACAACTACTGTAACCCTGCGACGCATGTGTGCCGAGGGTTAATAATGCCTAATACAGAAAAGCCCTAAAAGGTGGGGAAGGAGAGATACGAGAAAAATAATACAACACTGTTTAGTCTAGTAAGGATGAATAGGTTCCTGGCATGGGGACTCTCTCTCTCTCTGTTGAGAGGGGCTTGGTGGTTATCATGATTCTGCCTAGCCACCCAGGCCTTTACCTTAAAAGCCCTAATTTTGTCCTGGATTACAGGAATCTAGATGCAATACATAGAACACAAAATTAACAATTCCGCTTTTCACAGCCCTACTTTGTCCTCTAGGCTAAGGACAAACACTCAGCTGATCACAGATGGCAGAAATAAATCGCAGCCAGAAATGAGCAAGGGGACATGACAGCAGAAAGGGCAGGCGCACAATTAACAGGTGAAGGAGAAGCATGTGCGAAGGCTGTGCAGCCGTGCAGCACACTCTGAAATAGTGTCCTCAGCTTTGCACTATCTTCCAGAGCAATCCGCAGCCAGACAATTTGCGTCTGTAGTAGGCATCGACGCAACGCACGGTGGGGCCAACTGTTGAGCATCCAAATTGTATTCAGATCCACGCTCACAGTCCTCTATTGCTGTAAATGTTGAATACCCTGCTGGTAGGGCACAAAATAGCCGCCTGCTCTGATAGACATGCATATACGGTACATGACACGGAAAACTTACGCGGATCTGTAGAATTCCGTGTTTTTCCGTTGCGGGCGTCCACAAACAGCTGCGCAGTCAGCCGCAGATTTTCTGCACAAATCCACGCAGATTCGTGCGAAAGCGCTGGAATGCAGTACTTAACTGCACACTGCTGAAAGTTCGCATGCACATGTAGAAATCTATGTAGAGTTGTACGCACCACTGAATTTGATCACTAGTCAATGGACAGAAGTCTATTCTATTCTTCTGGTTACGTCTGCGAGCGAATTCTTGAATCTAAGTCTTACTTCCAAGTCGTCATCTTGAACTCGACTTCTCGTGCCGAAAATATCTTGTTGGCTAGACGAGCCGCAAGGTTCCTTCGTGATCTGCACACGGCAAGGCACTAGTTGACGCCTTCTTGGGCTATCCCGTGTTCATAGCTGGCGACAGTCCCACCATGTCCAGTAGGGCGCGATGTTGATTCAGCAGTCGACGCCCGCCGCGGTTCTTCCGAGGTGCGAATAGTCCGTGCATTGCCGTGCGGGCGTCCGCGTATTGCCGCACGGCTATCCGTGGAAAACCAACGTGGGACATCTGCGAAAAAATTGTAAGTTTTCCGTGTCACGTACCGTATATATCTGCATACATATACGTATATATACAGTGCAAGTTGCAATATATCCCACTAATCTAAAGTAAATACAGTGCAAGTTGCAATATAAATAATAATATAAATAAATAATATAATTCTTGGCATTGTCGGAGGCAGTGGTGAACAAGCACTATGCAGAACGCCGATGCTGAGGAAAATTGTTGAGTTTTAAATTTGGCAGAATTTCTAATTAGGCCTTGTTTTCCCTGCAAATTGGACACAAAGTGGCAATATAAATCCTCATAGGACAATGCATTATGTATTGCGAATTTATATAGATAGGCAGCATAGTATCGATACCAAAAAAAATGTGACCACATATCAATGAAACTTAGTGAACTTGGTGAGGTGGTTCATAGGACAACATCATTAGCAGGATTTCTCAATTAGCAGCTCGCTGACCAAGAGAGAAAGCCAAGTATATAATAATTATACTTACTGCGTTAGTATAATGGTACTTGTATTTATATTGCGCGGGTATTGGTGAAGCATTGCTTACAAGGCGTTTATACGGCGGCCGACTTTTGGACAGACTTTTCTCGAAGGATAGGAGTGCTGCGCCTCCTTCTGGTGGCCACACTAGCACCGGTCAATGCACTGCGTAATATTCTTCTGTATAGAGCGCCATTGGTTGCTGTCTGGTTCCTGCCATCGTCTTCAATGGCTGCCGTCACAAAGACCTTTACACCGTTGCCTCGGAAAAGTAACAGGAGCTGAGAAGAACTTGGTGAGCGCCGTCAACCACACACGCTAAGGCTTGGCAAGTGTCCTTAGCTCGGAGAACCTTAGCCCACCCGTTTTTTCTTCGAAATCGTCATCACAAATGGCCCCTCACTGCACACTCAAGCGATCGGCAGTAGCTAAGCGGCATGCCAGCTTTCCGGTATGCCTGCGCCCCCTGCTTACTTCTCTGTGTGTGTAGCTGCTGCATGTACATATTACAGCACTGTAGGCAATGGTTTACATAGCTATGTGCATGGTGTGTGCATGTGTATTGTGTGTAGGTGTGTGTGTGTGTGTGTGTGTGTGTGTGCGCGCTTGTGCGTGCACGCATGTGCGTGTGTGTGTGTGTGTGTGGTGTATGTTTGTGCTTATGAAAGCAGGTGGGTGCTGTGGGTAGGAGTGTGTGAGGGGTACATGTGTACATGTGTGGGCGTGAGTGGGTGTATGTCACTGTACTAGCTGTGCATTCCTGAGAGGTGTATGTGTGTACTTGCGGTCCCTGCTTACTAAGTGTGTGTGTAGCTGCTGCATGTACATATTACAGCACTGCAGGAAATGGTATAGATAGCTAACTACTGACCGGCTCAGGACTGGCAAGCTGCCACTGGGAACAACTAAGCATGCACAGGTATTCTGAACTGTGCATGTGGTATATATATATATATATATATATATATCCTCCACTTCCACATAATACAACTACCACCACCACAGACCACCACCACACAGTGCAAATTGCTAAAGTGTCCGTGTTGTTTTCATGTACAATACCTCCACTTCCACATATACAACTACCACCACACAGACCACCACCACACAGTGCAAGTTGCCCGAGTGCAAGTGCAGTATTTGCGCCAGTGGGTGGATGAAAAAGCACCACCAGCGCAAGTTGCAGAGGGTGAGCCACCATGTGTGCAAGTGGACTATCTGCGCTAGTGGCCGCAGGATAAAGCACCACCAGCGCAAGTTGCAACTAGTGACAACTACCACCTGTGCAAGTGGAATGGTTGCACCAGTTGAAAGAAGGGAAACACCATAAGCGCAAGGTGCAAAGGTCAGGGTGCAAGGTGCAAAGGTCAGGCCACAAGGTGCAACGGTCAGGGCCAGCATCAGCGCTAGTCGGTACGGGATGCAGCAACAACATGCAACTACAACCACCACCACCAGCGACCGGATAGGACCAGCACAGCACGATGCAGCAATCAGTGCAACTTGCGTGATGGCCCCCATTTCCTCCACAAACCTAGCCCTCACGCAAGTTGCACTGATTGCTGCATCGTGCTGTGCTGGTCCTATCCGGTCGCTGGTGGTTGTAGTTGCATGTTGTTGCTGCATCCCGTACCGACTAGCACTGATGCTGGCCCTGACCTTTGCACCTTGCACCCTGACCTTTGCACCTTACACCCCGACCTTTGCACCTTGCACTTATGGTGTTTCCCTTCTTTCAACTGGTGCAACCTATCCACTTGCACAGGTGGTAGTTGTCACTAGTTGCAACTTGCGCTGGTGGTGCTTTATCCTGCGGCCACTAGCGCAGATAGTCCACTTGCACACATGGTGGCTCACCCTCTGCAACTTGCGCTGGTGGTGCTTTTTCATCCACCCACTGGCGCAAATACTGCACTTGCACTCGGGCAACTTGCACTGTGTAGTGGTTGTCTGTGTGGTATATGTTATAATTATAGTACACTAAGCTGGGTGATATGCATTTTATGTCACGATGCCCTCGGGCGCGAGTGATATAAAATGCAAATCGCCCAGCTTAGTGTACTATAATTGGCTTATTGTTACGAACTCTCAAAAGAAACGTCGCTCATTCGCCGTTCGAAAATTGCCGATATTTCGAACGTTTCGTCGCTAACGTCGCCCTCGTCGACCTAGAATGGCTCGAGCTAGGGGTAGCGCTCTTTGTCGAAGAAAAAAAGTATTTAGCAACTACTTCTGACGACCGTTTCGACTTCTCTCGTAGTGATGCCGACTTCGAGGAACTGGCTAAAGGCTTTCAGCTAAAGAACACCAAGTATCAAACTGATGGGCCCTGAAAATCTACAGAGAGTGGGCTAAGGTACGTAGGGAGCGTATGGATGAGTCGACTCTTACCGAAATGAGCCTGCTGGCTGACAACAGAGACGCGCTGTGTGAAGAATTGTGCAAATTTGCGGTGGAAATCAAAACTAACAAAAGCCAGTATCCACCGCGGAGCATCCAGCTACTTCTGTGTGGACTGCAGCGATACATCAGACAGGAGAGGCCACAAGCGCCAGTTAACTTCACGAGCCACTGCCACCTACACCACAGCCTTCACCTGAAACTGATCCACTAAAGGGCATAGATATTAACGAACTCTTTGGTTTTGAATTATAAGTAACATTCAGGTTCGTGTCATTAATCATGATTCACTTATATAGCTATAAGCAGTTCACTTTCATGTTATTGCAATTGACGTGTAAATGGCAATAATAAGGAGCAAATGCAATCTTGCATGCTGACAAATCGATATTATTATAATAGTAGCTACGACTGATATGTCTACTAGAAAGGAAGAACAACAAACTCTAAGGTATAGTTATCATAGTGGAGCAAAGTGATTTGCTGTAAATAAAAGCCCACAGCTCCTGGCCAATTTATCAACCAGCTAGCCATGTTATATACAATATATGTCATGGCTCAACCCTTTCATCTTTTCGACGTTGCCATGGCAACATACAATAAATATATATATATATATATAGGGTATAGTAATATTGCTAAAGCTGGAATGGTGCGTACTTATTAGCCTCGCTTCGCTTGCTCACGCTTGCCGCTTGGCAATCAGGTCAGATTAGAATACATCACACTTCACTAGGTTTGTTACAGCTATTTATGTATTACTTTAAAATACAATGGTATTTTGTGATTTGCCCTGTATACTAACAATCGATTAATACGAATGACCGAGTATCTGCAAAATAAAATCCACAAATATTGAGCAAATGAACAAACTGCAAAAGTTTTTACATCTGCAAAGATTTAGGAGCATACAGCATTTAATCTTTACTCAAGCACAGGGGTGGGCGGTATACCGGTATGTAGTGGTATCGCGGTATTGAATTGATACCGTTCCGGTATATATTTGTACGTCTGTCATACCGGAAACCGGATACCGATTATACCGTGACTAACTATTTAGCCTCAGTAATATTTGGAGCTGTAACTCGCAAGCAAGATCTTAATTAGACTCCTAAGCAACATTATCCTTCGTGAAAATCTCTGTGAACAACTTTCGCTCGTTGGGCAGGCGGAAAAATGGTACCAAAGACGATTTTTAACCGATGAACAGAAGCTTCCGGGGCGGCCATTTTGTTTTGTAGATTGTGTCTGCACCGGTCGTAAAATATCGTTACCGGCACTAAAGGAACGAATCGGTCGCGTAGCGTGTAGCGTACGAACGAAACGGCACAAAATGGAAGAAGCTCAGACACAGTAACTTGATATCGTAGAGGCTCATTGCTATGGCTTCAGATGATCAACAGTGCTATGTGAATGCTCATTATCACTGTTGATCACACAGTAACTTATTTTATTGTTAAAGGCTCTCTTTCTACATGTACGTACAGTTGAGAAACTGTATAATTTTATCATTAAAAGGTCTATGAACCTTGCAGCATGTTATTGAGAGGAGCTTGCAAATCAGCTACTCCAATAGTAGGTATGTAGTTATACCGCAATATTTTTTCAAGAAATACCGAGGTACTATATTTATCAATACCGCCCACCCCTGCTCAAGCACAATATTCTATGTACCTTTCAATTACACAAAAATACTTGTTGACTAATTTGGAGTCCCAACAGCTCATGAAAAAGGTCAATATTTTTGGTTCTGTTCAGTTGAATCCTTCTTGGCCAAATCCAAATACCCCAAAGTACATTAAACAGATTCCAGCGATGCACATCAACACACACCAAAACAACTCAATTAGATACGTACGTACCTATTCAGACTACATTCAAATTTACTTTCTATATTTCACACCTCTCAGGTGCACTCAGAGACATCAGATTTAGACCTACTGTATGTACTCTAATTTTTCGTCATTCTAAGTGTTCCTCACCTGAATTTAAACGCTGCGATTGCCTTCTAAATGATGATAAGGAATGACGTATTCTAATTCCTCGTTGTACCTTCTAATGAGCTTTCATATGATGGGGATTCTCCAATTAGTCGTCACTTGGGACGATGCATCTGGTACGGTGGAAATCTACAGCTGGGGCTAACTCATAGAAATCAATCAAAAGAGAATCAGAGTAAAATTACAAATCAAGGCTCAATTAAAGAACAATGTGTTGTTGTATGCAAAGTGATTAGGTTGTCTTTGTTGTTTCTTGCTATCTACTTGAAATGGTCTGTAAAGTTTTTGTCTCCTACTCCAAAAATTCATCCAAATATTCTAAAATTTCGCCACCCTCGGCCATCTTGTTCTTACACCTCTAATCAGCACGAAAGATGAAAATTTTGCTGCACAATGTGTGACCAAGAATTAGAGTACATACGGTACATACGTATCCACATACGTACGTATATGGGAATTGGTCATTCGGTCGCATACATACGTACTGACTAATAATGTATGGGGCTCAGTATGTTACATACACAATGGTGTTTACACAGGTCATCTCACTGAAGACTAGTCATTGCACTGCTGTACAGATTAAATTATACAGCATTTCCACAGTGTAGAAACTAGCTACATACCCTGCCATCTTTGCATCTTCCTTACCTTCAGCGAAGTTTCTCTATCGAATCTCTTGATGCTGTCACTTAGACCTGTACAAGGAGGCATACAAAACATCAATGTGTATACATACCTTGATGTGCATACAGTGATATACATGTTAATGCATGACAAGTGCAGTACTGCTAAGCCTTACAGGATCATCTCATGATATCATGAGTCAGGGTCATGAAAGGGCAATGTACATGAATACAATCAATCAAATCAATCAATCAGGCGTACAGCTTTTCTCCTCAGTAGGAGGTCGCCTTAAGTACAGAAAAATCATAATAATGTAGCAGTTATTATATCTTAAGGACATGCAGTACTGACATTAAAAGTTTAACTATGTATGGGAGATGTCATTCCATATCATATATATTATATTATATATACATGAATACTTAGAGGTCAATTCTTTCAATGGAAGGTAAGAAATGGGATGCCCTTGGCTTTGGTTGGTTGCAGCAGCTAGCATTGACATGACTGAGCACAAAGAAATGCATGTTAAGTTGACACTTCAGTCTTCTGAAGAATGGGATTAACTCAATATTGGCAAAATGGAGGATGTGACAATCTAGAGCCAATTTTTAAGTGGTATATAGGGCATCCATGGTATACACTGGATTAATTCAGAGGTGGCTGTTTCATTGTGTACATACTGCCTGAATCCTATCCAGTGCCTGGTCACATGTCAGATGACACATGATAAAGGTCCAGTACCAGTGGATTCCCCAACAGCTAGAGACAATGAATCAAAAGGCTAGGAACTACCCTGGTTGTTCACCTACTGTCACACACTACTCCAACCCAAACTACACTGGCACTGCACTAACTCCCAACACAACATTCACCTGTGATGGGTGCAAGGAGTCCACGGAGATTATCTTTACAGTGTTTGTGGCTAGTCAAGAGTATGCTGTGTGTGTTTGGCAAATAGGCTAATAAATTAGCTGTCGAAATGTAACTGTAGTGGGATAATGGGTATGCCTTAAATGGGCAGAACAGTGCACCATTTTGATAAGGGACAGTGACTACAAGACCTTAAACCATTACTGTATGTTAAATATAGCAATGTTGCGCATGAATGCATCACAGCATTTTAAGTTCCTAGCTACGTATTTACGCATAATACCCTACCAAACAAAGGGTTTTGTTCTGCGCCCACCGCATGCCTCCCGCTTCCTCTCCTTCCACTACCGTGTCGACTCACATTTTCGCAGCAGTATGAAGGTGGTGGCCGTGTAGCCGTGGCGCTGAGCGACGTCATACGGACTCTGTCCGTATCCGTCCAGGCAGGCAGTGATTGCTCCTCGCTGCAGAAGCCTTTCTACCGCGAAGTTGTTTCCCACGGACGCTGCTACGTGCAGTGGGGTGCTCTGACCACTGTTCCTTGACCTCAGGTTCACATCCAGACATTCTCCAGCTTCGACGAGTAACACACGACACAATTCGTCGTTGTTCGCCTGCGCTACCCTGTGTAAAGCACCGAAACCTTCCTCATCGAAAATGAGATTAATGTCGAAGCTGACCGTAAGATCTCTAAAGAAACTGACAACAGCCGAGGGATCTCCATTCCTGAGCAACCGAAAGAGAACAGCAGCTCTGTCCTCCATGCTAACAAAGCTGGGGCTTTGGACACACCTCTTTTGAGCATGTGATCTTGACGTATTCATTGACTCCGAATAAGGATAGGGCGCCATTTTCTTCCCATTTTCGCGCGTTATTTGGCTCGCCAGCTGCTGAACTCTTCTCCGAGCAAGCGAATTGGAGGAGGTAAGGGCTTGCGCACCCTTGCACGGGTATTACATCTTGTATAAGCATGTATGTTTAAATACACAAGAGGATTGCTTTACGATTTCTCTACGAGGACCTTTTCGTCAGAACATAGGTAGCTTAACGATGTGTCGTACAAACACAGATGCGCTACAATTTACCGCGTATAGTCGTTTGTACTAGCGAACCGTTTGGTTGAGTGTGGCTACCACCCTTTTGGAACGCAAGACAAGGGAATTTGGATGCCATGGTAGAATGGGGCGTGTGGTAATAGGGGTTGGATGCATGTTAGACAATTATTTTCTTCACAGGATCCTTTAGATTGTCCTTTTCTTGTCATACAGAATGCTCACTGAATAAGCTTGAACATGACGGATAAGTCTCAGTCAGTGTCGAGATCGGTGAGTGTGGCAGACAAGCACCTCAAATTGAAGTATAGTAGTACGAGTGCATGTTTGTACATACTTAGATTGTGGAACTCTGGGGGTGGGTGGGGTGCCTGATGCAGGGTGGGTGGGGTGCCTGGTGCAAGGTGGGCGGGGTGCCTGATGCAGGGTGGGTGGGGTGCCTGGTGCAGGGTGGGTGGGGTGCCTGGTGCTGGGTGGGTGGGGTGCCTGATGCAGGGTGGGTGGGGTGCCTGGTGTAGGGTGGGTGGGGTGCCTGATGCAGGGTGGGTGGGGTGCCTGGTGTAGGGTGGGTGGGGTGCCTGGTGTAGGGTGGGTGGGGTGCCTGGTGCTGGGTGGGTGGGGTGCCTGGTGTAGGGTGGGTGGGGTGCCTGGTGCTGGGTGGGTGGGGTGCCTGATGCAGGGTGGGTGGGGTGCCTGGTGCTGGGTGGGTGGGGTGCCTGGTGTAGGGTGGGTGGGGTGCCTGGTGCTGGGTGGGTGGGGTGCCTGATGCAGGGTGGGTGGGGTGCCTGGTGCAGGGTGGGTGGGGTGCCTGGTGTAGGGTGGGTGGGGTGCCTGGTGCTGGGTGGGTGGGGTGCCTGATGCAGGGTGGGTGGGGTGCCTGGTGTAGGGTGGGTGGGGTGCCTGGTGTAGGGTGGGTGGGGTGCCTGGTGCAGGGTGCGTGGGGTGCCTGGTGCAGGGTGCGTGGGGTGCCTGGTGCAGGGTGGGTGGGGTGCCTGGTGTAGGGTGGGTGGGGTGCCTGGTGCAGGGTGCGTGGGGTGCCTGGTGCAGGGTGGGTGGGGTGCCTGGTGCAGGGTGGGTGGGTTGCCTGGTGCAGGGTGGATGGATTGCCTGATGCAGGGTGGGTGGGGTGCCTGGTGCAGGGTGCGTGGGGTGCCTGGTGCAGGGTGCGTGGGGTGCCTGGTGCAGGGTGGGTGGGTTGCCTGGTGCAGGGTGGATGGATTGCCTGATGCAGGGTGGGTGGGGTGCCTGGTGCAGGGTGGGTGGGGTGCCTGGTGCAGGGTGGGTGGGGTGCCTGGGGTGCCTGTGCTTCTGCCCTGTGTCACTAGTAAAGAGTAATTTTCAAAGTATTGCTCCAGTGCAACCTAGACATCCAATCAAGTACTGACAAAGATTTTCTGTTTTATTTGATCTGGATGCTGGATTGGATATACTGTATGAACGAAACAAGATGCAATCAGTTTTCGTTGTAGCTCTAATACAATTTCCCAGTTTGCTGAAGAATCGGAATATGAAAAGCTCACTTCAGTCTATCATAGTATTACAGCTTACAGTATTAGACATACGGAGTCTCACACATGGTGCAGCACACGGCAAGCTGCCCTCGCAGCACATAGTCACATGTCTGCTTTGTCACTGCTGGCAATGCGCAGCTAGACAGGAAGCCAAAGGACTACTGTGTGCTCAACCTGTACACTGTGGCTGCAGTGTAAGGAAGGCTCGTGCCTCTCTCAGTAGCACATCAGTCTCTGTACATGCGTACAAGGTCTAGCCAGCATTCATTTAGCATTTTGTAGTCCTGGGCTCTGGAGGGCTGCAAATCACCCCACTGCACTAGAGTGTAGTACAGTCCACCAGAAGTAGTAGCTGTGGTCCTACCACATCACCTAGAGGGGTGTGCACCATGACCCGTACAGCAAGGGATTCCCAACAGCAAGAAACTCCCCCCTGTAATGGTCGCCCCTTATAGCCACTGTCACAGCATGCACCCACTCTGGCAGGATAAGCGGCAGTCAAAGGTACAAGATACATACATGATGAGGCAAATGGTGGATGATGGCAGCCCAGGGCAATCTCTATGTTACAATTCTATGTGTTATGGAGCAATGAATGATTCTCACCCTGTGTGTTAGAAGTGTGTTGCTGTGTGTGTGTGTTCCTTGTAGGAGCCACGTGCTCACACACCCTCAGCATACTCACGGACAGCCAACACCAGTTTGACTGCTAAGGATAAAGCCAAGATGGAGCAGTTGAAGCGAAAAATGACCT